>OY992536.1:119327524-119883305 GCA_963921195.1 Pegoplata infirma | reverse complement strand
CGTGTTCAGCATGACAAATGCAATGAGATACGTGGTCTATTTTTTTTTAATTTTTTTAAAAATTTTCGAAAATTTACAATGGAAGTTGGCATCTATTTTCACCAAAAAAATATGTAGTACTTTGAGTTAGCAGAATAACACAAATGGATGTAAAACGACAAAAAATTATTTTTTTGCTCTGAAATTTTTACCACAGGTGGGTATTGCATAAGGGAGCTATTTGCCATCGGAAACTCATTGCGGTCAAATTCAGAGCCTGCGGTCAGAACCGGGAAGCTCGAGTACCCGGGAACTCGTCTACCCGGGAAGCTCAACTACCCGGGATTGCTACCCGGGTAGTTGAGCTACCCGGGTAGTTGAAATTAACTTTTTTTACGTTTAAAACCGTGTAAAATCTAAACTATTATTAGAAAGTATAGCAAAGTTATATAAATTTGAATGGCGAGATTGCAAGGAATAACCTCACAAAATTTTGTGCAAATCTAACTTCAACTGTGGCTTCGGCACACAACTACCCGTCTCGGCTCGTCCACTTTCCATACAAATATGTGAAAAAGTGTACAATTTTCAAGTTTAAAGTCATTTTATGAAAAATTTTTCAAAAAGACTTGGTAAAAAAATTACATGGCTGTAATCGGCTTATAATTTTTATCACTTGTTTAAAATTTCAGAACAATCCGATGAAAATTGTGTCCTGGCTAAACAACTACCCGTCTCGGCTCGTCCACTTTCCATACAAATGTGTGAAAAAGTGTACAATTTTCAAGTTTGAAGTTATTTTATGAAAAATTTTTCAAAGAGACTTGTTAAAAAAATTACATGGCTAGAATGGGTATATAGTATTGATTATTTGTTTAAAGTTTGAAAAGAATCCGATGAAAATTGTGGCATGGCCAAACTACTACCCGACTACCCGTCTAGGCTAGTCTACTTAAAAAAAAAAATTTTAAAAATCCAAAAAAAAAAAATATTTTTTTTTTATTAATTAGTATTGACCATATTCAAGGACACCAAATTTTAGTGCAATCCGATGAATTTTGTGGCATTGGCGAACTACTACCCGTCCCAGCTCGTCCAATTTCCATGCAAATGTGTGAAAATGTGTTCAATTTGCCTGTTTGAAGTCATTTTATGACAAAAATTGTCAAAGAGACTTGTTAAAAAAATTATGTAGCTGGAATCGGAATATAATTGTGATTACTTGTTTTAAATTTCAAAAGAATCCGATGAAAATTGTGGCCTGTCCAAACTACTACCCGACTACCCGTCTCGGCTAGTCCACTTAAAAAAAAATGAAAAAGATCAAAAAAAAAAAAATTATTATTTTTTACTAATTCGAATTGACTATATTCAAATACACCAAATTTAAAATTTTAGTGCAATCCGATGAATTTTGTGGCCTGGACATACTACTACCCGTCCCGGCTCGTCCACTCTCCATACAAATGTGTGAATAAGTGTACAATTATCAAGTTTGAAGTCATTTTATGACAAAAATTTCAAAGATACTTGTTAAAAAAATTACGTGGCTGGAATCGGCTTATAATTGTAATTACTTGTTTAAAATTTCAAAAGAATCCGATGAAAATTGTGGCCTGGCCATACTACTACCCGTCCCGGCTCGTCCACTTTCCATACAAATGTGTGAAAAAGTGTACAATTTTCAAGTTTGAAGTCATTTAATGAAAAATTTTTAAGAAAGACTTGTTTAAAAAATTACATATCTGGCATCGGCTTATAATTGTTATTACTTGTTTAAAATTTCAAAAGAATCCTATGAAAATTGTGGCCTCGCCATGCTACTACCCGTCCCGGCTCGTCCACTTTCCATACAAATGTGTGAAAAAGTGTACAATTTTCAAGTTTGATGTCATTTTATGACAAAAATTTCAAAAAGACTTGTTAAAAAAATTACATGGCTGGAATCGGCTTATAATTGTAATTACTTGTTTAAAATTTCAAAAGAATCCTATGAAAATTGTGGCCTGGCCATACTACTACCCGTCCCGGCTCGTCCACTTTCCATACAAATGTGTGAAAAAGTGTACAATTTTCTAGTTTGATGTCATTTTATGACAAAAATTTCAAAAAGACTTGTTAAAAAAATTACATGGCTGGAATCGGCTTATAATTGTTATTACTTGTTTAAAATTTCAAAAGAATCCGATGAAAATTGTGGCCTGGCCATACTACTACCCGTCCCGGCTCGTCCACTTCCCATACAAATGTGTGAAAAAGTGTACAATTTTCAAGTTTGATGTCAATTTATGACAAAAATTTCAAAGAGACTTGTTAAAAAATATTACATGGCTGGAATCGGCTTATAATTGTAATTACTTGTTTAAAATTTCAAAAGAATCCGATGAAAATTGTGGCCTCGCCATACTACTACCCGTCCCGGCTCGTCCACTTTCCATACAAATGTGTGAAAAAGTGTACAATTTTTTGATGTCATTTTATGACAAAAATTTCAAAATTTCAAAGAGACTTCTTAAAAAAATTACATGGCTGGAATCGGCTTATAATTGTAATTACTTGTTTAAAATTTCAAAAGAATCTGATGAAAATTGTGGCCTGGCCATACTACTACCCGTCCCGGCTCGTCCAATTTCCATACAAATGTGTGAAAAAGTGTACAATTTTCAAGTTTGAAGTCATTTTATGAAAAATTTTTCAAAGAGACTCCCAGCAAAACTTAGATTACCAAATAAGGTATAAAATAAGGTATAGGATCTCTTATTTTATACATTGCAGCATTGATGATTTTAACAGGCGATGAGACTCAAAGTAATGCATCCACATTATCACAAAGAATACCAGTAAGGTATAAAATAAGTCATAAATTTATAACGAAGAATACGAGTAAGGTGTAAAATATATGATATTTTATAGGTTACGAGAAATGAAATAATATAGCATACCAGAAGATAATATATAAGGTGTTACGAGTAGTGAAAAAGTAATTTTGTATTAAATTTACTCACGTGATTGTAAGTGAGTGTAAGTAGATTAAATATGCTCATGAGTGTGTGTCGTTAGAAATTTCCTGTCGTGAGCCCATCTCTAGTTTAAACTTATGCATTTTTTTATAAAATAATTATTTTTGATGTTATTGTAATGCATTATGCATCCAATTAAAAATAATGCATTATTTCAAACTTTCAAATAATACATAATGTAACCAAATATAAGTCATCCATGATTTAATGTTTAGAAATAATAAATATGAAATACATTTTTTCCAATTATCATGCATTACGTAGCAAATTATTAGTAATTCATTATTTTTCACTTGAAAAAAATACGTTGTGGAACAAATGTTCGGTAAGACATCCTAAAATAATGCTACAAATAAGGTATATACATTACCTGGTAATGTGTTATATAATCACTACCCATTACCAAAGTTTTGCTGGGCTTGTTAAAAAAAATACATGCCTGGAATCGGTATATAATAGTGATTACTTGTTAAAAATTCCAAAAGAATCCGATGAAAATTGTGGCCTGGCCAAACTACTACCCGACTACCCGTCTAGGCTAGTCTACTTTAAAAAAAAAAAATTTAAAAATCCAAAAAAAAAATATTTTTTTTTACTAATTAGTATTGACTGTATTCAAGGACACCAAATTTCAAATTTTAGTGCAATCCGATGAATTTTGTGGCCTGGACATACTACTACCCGTCCCGGCTCGTCCACTTTCCAAACAAATGTGTGAAAAAGTGTACAATTTTCAAGTTTGATGTCATTTTATGACAAAAATTTCAAAGAGACTTGTTAAAAAAATTACATGGCTGGAATCGGCTTATAATTGTAATTACTTGTTTAAAATTTCAAAAGAATCCTATCAAAATTGTGGCCTGGCCATACTACTACCCGTCCCGGCTCGTCCACTTTCCATACAAATGTGTGAAAAAGTGTACAATTTTCAAGTTTGATGTCATTTTATGACAACAATTTCAAAAAGACTTGTTAAAAAAATTACATGGCTGGAATCGGCTTATAATTGTTATTACTTGTTCAAAATTTCAAAAGAATCCGATGAAAATTGTGGCCTGGCCATACTACTACCCGTCCCGGCTCGTCCACTTTCCATACAAATGTGTGAAAAAGTGTACAATTTTCAAGTTTGAAGTCATTTTATGAAAAAGTTTTCAAAGAGACTTGTTAAAAAAATACATGCCTGGAATCGGCTTATAATTGTAATTACTTGTTTAAAATTTCAAAAGAATCCGATGAAAATTGTGGCCTGGCCATACTACTACCCGTCCCGGCTCGTTCACTTTCCATACAAATGTGTGAAAAAGTGTACAATTTTCAAGTTTGAAGTCATTTTATGAAAAAACTTTCAAAGAGACTTGTTAAAAAAATTTACATGGCTGGGATCGGCATGCTAAAAGTTTCAAAAGAATCGGATGAAAATTGTGGCCTGGCTAAACTACTACCTGTCTCGAGTTTTTCACTTTTCGTAAAAAAACCCTCTTGTATCCCAAAATGTGTACTACACTGTGTGTGT
Source organism: Pegoplata infirma (assembly GCA_963921195.1). Classification (NCBI taxonomy): domain Eukaryota; kingdom Metazoa; phylum Arthropoda; class Insecta; order Diptera; family Anthomyiidae; genus Pegoplata; species Pegoplata infirma. The sequence continues at coordinate 119,878,790 of OY992536.1, read as the reverse complement.
GGCAATTTCTATTAAGTTCTAAAACGTAATTTCACTTTTTACTATGCTTAAAAAGGGTCCAGTCGCAATTAAATAAACAAACATCTTAATATATTCTGAATATAAGTACTACCTGCTCTTATACAGTTTTATGATAGAGTTTTATGATAGGTAGTTAGTTTCACTTACAAGTGCGCAAATTTTTTTAAGAATATGGTTTTATGATAGATAATTTTATTGACTTTTGTTAAGTATTTCGCGAGAAGTTGTAAAAAATATGTTACATAGCATTTTAGGTAGTGATTTTGATGACAAAAAAAACGGTATATAAAGCAGCCAAAATTTGTGTAATTTATCAGTCTACGTTTGGATTACCGCAAATATCATTGGATTAGTAAAATTGCTCAAAACTTGTTTGAACTTTAACTGAAAGTAAACTATTGGATTATTTTTTCAACTGCTAACTTTTCGAATTCTCTTTAAATACAAACATACTATTCACAAAAACATCAACAAACAACATCAAACCTAAAAAAATTCACTTTTTCTCACAATTGTGTGGAACGTGGACGAGCTGAGACGGGTAGTAGTTTGGTCAGGCCACAATTTTCATCGGATTCTTTTGAAACTCGTCCACGTTCCACACAATTGTGAGAAAAAGTGAATTTTTTTAGGTTTGATGTTGTTTGTTGATGTTTTTGTGAATAGTATGTTTGTATTTAAAGAGAATTCGAAAAGTTAGCAGTTGAAAAAATAATCCAATAGTTTACTTTCAGTTAAAGTTCAAACAAGTTTTGAGCAATTTTACTAATCCAATGATATTTGCGGTAATCCAAACGTAGACTGATAAATTACACAAATTTTGGCTGCTTTATATACCGTTTTTTTGTCATCAAAATCACTACCTAAAATGCTATGTAACATATTTTTTACAACTTCTCGCGAAATACTTAACAAAAGTCAATAAAATTATCTATCATAAAACCATATTCTTAAAAAAATTTGCGCACTTGTAAGTGAAACTAACTACCTATCATAAAACTCTATCATAAAACTGTATAAGAGCAGGTAGTACTTATATTCAGAATATATTAAGATGTTTGTTTATTTAATTGCGACTGGACCCTTTTTAAGCATAGTAAAAAGTGAAATTACGTTTTAGAACTTAATAGAAATTGCCACACACACAGTGTAGTACACATTTTGGGATACAAGAGGGTTTTTTTACGAAAAGTGAAAAACTCGAGACAGGTAGTAGTTTAGCCAGGCCACAATTTTCATCCGATTCTTTTGAAACTTTTAGCATGCCGATCCCAGCCATGTAAATTTTTTTAACAAGTCTCTTTGAAAGTTTTTTCATAAAATGACTTCAAACTTGAAAATTGTACACTTTTTCACACATTTGTATGGAAAGTGAACGAGCCGGGACGGGTAGTAGTATGGCCAGGCCACAATTTTCATCGGATTCTTTTGAAATTTTAAACAAGTAATTACAATTATAAGCCGATTCCAGGCATGTATTTTTTTAACAAGTCTCTTTGAAAACTTTTTCATAAAATGACTTCAAACTTGAAAATTGTACACTTTTTCACACATTTGTATGGAAAGTGGACGAGCCGGGACGGGTAGTAGTATGGCCAGGCCACAATTTTCATCGGATTCTTTTGAAATTTTGAACAAGTAATAACAATTATAAGCCGATTCCAGCCATGTAATTTTTTTAACAAGTCTTTTTGAAATTGTTGTCATAAAATGACATCAAACTTGAAAATTGTACACTTTTTCACACATTTGTATGGAAAGTGGACGAGCCGGGACGGGTAGTAGTATGGCCAGGCCACAATTTTGATAGGATTCTTGATTCTGGAATTTTTAACAAGTAATCACTATTATATACCGATTCCAGGCATGTATTTTTTTTAACAAGTCTCTTAGAAAAATTTTTCATAAAATGACTTCAAACTTGAAAATTGTACACTTTTTCACACATTTGTATGGAAAGTGGACGAGCCGGGACGGGTAGTAGTTTGGCCAGGCCACAATTTTCATCAGATTCTTTTGAAATTTTAAACAAGTAATTACAATTATAAACCGATTCCAGCCATGTAATTTTTTTAACAAGTCTCTTTGAAATTTTAAAATTTTTGTCATAAAATGACAACAAAAAATTGTACACTTTTTCACACATTTGTATGGAAAGTGGACGAGCCGGGACGGGTAGTAGTATGGCGAGGCCACAATTTTCATCGGATTCTTTTGAAATTTTTAACAAGTAATTACAATTATAAGCCGATTCCAGCCATGTAATATTTTTTAACAAGTCTCTTTGAAATTTTTGTCATAAATTGACATCAAACTTGAAAATTGTACACTTTAATTGTGTTTATATAGCCTGTGTTGTCACTTGATTTTTTTCAGATTTTCTCATTGTACAACAATTATTATTTCTCAGAAATAATTAATATGGACTTAAACCGAACTAAATAAAAATTCAGTTAATTGTACACTTTTTCACACATTTGTATGGGAAGTGGACGAGCCGGGACGGGTAGTAGTATGGCCAGGCCCAGGGCCGGGTTAAGGTATGCCGGGGGCCCTGGGCACACAAGTATTTGGGGGCCCCACTGGAAAAAAAAATTAAAATCGAATGACAAGAAAAAGTTTTTAAATTTATATTTATTATAGTTAATTGGTACAAATTTAATTCATGTTATTAACTGTTTTAAGAAACGGAACCTACAAAAAAAAACAAGTAAGAAAATTATAGTCGGTCAAGACCGACCATACTATAATACCCTACACCAGAGTTTCCCGGAAAATGGGTCCCAAGTTCAAACATGGACTGATTAGATCTATATATTGGCAAATCTTTAATAAGTGTAAAAAGCACTCACAAATCAAATTTGAGTGGAATAGGCTTCTTTTTGTTGACAATAAACCGCTTCAACTGAATATCGGGCGAAATTTTCACATGGGACCTAGGTCCAAAAATGGTCCGATGATAATCAGGGGGCTAATTATGTAACTTGATAGTCGTCAATCGTCATCGTTAGCTCATTATTCTATTACCATAAAATGACACTATATGGTAATGGAATAACGATGGAAACGATACGATTGACGACTATCAAGTTACATAATTACCCCCCAGATTTGATAAGGTTATTAAAGTACGCGTTTAACACAAACAGAATTTTAATTAAATATTTTTTATTTTCATGAAATTTGAGAGATTTTTGTGAAAAAGGTGGTTTGTATGGGGGCTACAAGAATAACTGGTCCGATTTCTTTAAAATTCGGAATGGTGATTTGTGTGTATGAAACATGATTACCTGCCAAATTCCTATTAAAATGCGGCTATTAGAGTCATTTGAGCCACAACTAAAGTCATTTGAGCCACAACTTTGTATGGGGGCTAGGTCTAAATATGGACCGATTTTTTTCAATTTCAATAGGCTTCGTCCTTGGGCCAAAAGATGCTTAAGTTTCAAATTTCAAGTCAATAGATTAAAAATTGCGACCTGTATCGTGTTTACACCGTTTACATGGACAGACGGACGGACGGACATCGCTAAATCGACTCAAATAATGATTCTAAGTCTATCGGTATACTTGAAAGTGGGTCTAGGACCAATATTTCGGGTAGTTACAAACATCAGCACAAACTCATTATACCCTGTACCACAGTGTGGTGTAGGGTATAATAAATAAATAAAAAACAAAAAAATAAATTAAAGATTATACTCAGCCTTATTGTTAACTCAACAGACTAAGTGTTATTGCATAAATTTGTATATAAAAATTTTTTTTTGTAAGCGAATATGTTATACTTTCTACTTCTGGGGGCCCCCTTGAGGTCGGGGCCCTGGGCACGTGCCCAGTGTGCCCTAAGGGTTAAAGCGCTACTGGCCAGGCCACAATTTTTATCGGATTCTTTTGAAATTTTAAACAAGTAATAACAATTATAAGCCGATTCCAGCCATGTAATTTTTTTAACAAGTCTTTTTGAAATTTTTGTCATAAAATGACATCAAACTTGAAAATTGTACACTTTTTCACACATTTGTATGGAGAGTGGACGAGCCGGGACGGGTAGTAGTGTGTGCAGGCCACAAAATTCATCGGATTGCACTAAAATTAAATTTGGTGTATTTGAATATAGTCAATTCGAATTAGTAAAAAATAATTATTTTTTTTTTTTGGATCTTTTTCATTTTTTTTTAAGTGGACTAGCCGAGACGGGTAGTCGGGTAGTAGTTTGGACAGGCCACAATTTTCATCGGATTCTTTTGAAATTTAAAACAAGTAATCACAATTATATTCCGATTCCAGCTATATAATTTTTTTAACAAGTCTCTTTGACAATTTTTTTCATAATATGACTTCAAACAGGCAAATTGAACACATTTTCACACATTTGTGTGGAAATTGGACGAGCTGGGACGGGTAGTAGTTCGCCAATGCCACAAAATTCATCGGATTGCACTAAAATTTTAAATTTGGTGTCCTTGAATATGGTCAATACTAATTAATAAAAAAAAAATATTTTTTTTTTTTGGATTTTTAAAATTTTTTTTTTAAGTAGACTAGCCTAGACGGGTAGTCGGGTAGTAGTTTGGCCATGCCACAATTTTCATCGGATTCTTTTCAAACTTTAAACAAATAATCAATACTATATACCCATTCTAGCCATGTAATTTTTTTAACAAGTCTCTTTGAAAAATTTTTCATAAAATAACTTCAAATTTGAAAATTGTACACTTTTTCACACATTTGTATGGAAAGTGGACGAGCCGAGACGGGTAGTTGTTTAGCCAGGACACAATTTTCATCGGATTGCTCTGAAATTTTAAACAAGTGATAAAAATTATAAGCCGAATACAGCCATGTAATTTTTTTACCAAGTCTTTTTGAAAAATTTTTCATAAAATGACTTTAAACTTGAAAATTGTACACTTTTTCAAATATTTGTATGGAAAGTGGACGAGCCGAGACGGGTAGTTGTGTGCCGAAGCCACAGTTGAAGTTAGATTTGCACAACATTTTGTGAGGTTATTCCTTGCAATCTCGCCATTCAAATTTATATAACTTTGCTATACTTTCTAATAATAGTTTAGATTTTACACGGTTTTAAACGTAAAAAAAGTTAATTTCAACTACCCGGGTAGCTCAACTACCCGGGTAGTAATCCCGGGTAGTTGAGCTTCCCGGGTAGCTCGGGTACTCGTCTACCCGGGAAACGGGGGGCTCTGGTCAAATTTGAGTTGGCATATTTTGAATATAGGTTCACGATATGTTTTTTTTTCTATACATTTGGTGTGGAATGCCTCATACATAACATTTATGTAGGTTAACTATGTGCCTATGTTAAATTTAATCTGAAGACACCATTTCACAAAATGATTAAAATTTGAGCTAAATTTTTTGGAGTGGCGGCCCCGTATTTTTTTTTTATAAATTTGTTTTATTAAATCAGATCCTACCTATCCCATGGTGCCTACTAGAGAGGTAAAATGTAAGACCAATCCCATATAATTTTTGCCTATTAATATTTGTTTTCAACATATCGACCCCTATTTCCACGTCTTTAGATAGTTTTTTTTACAAAAATTAAATTTTTAAGAACAACGTGCAACATTTTAACATAAAGTTTTTTATTTTGCTCGAATTCCTTATTTTAAGGCACAACAGTCTCCGATTCTCAATTTTCCTTTTAAAGTTTAAAAAAATATGATTTTTTGCAATTTGTGCTGCCCTAATTTTTGTAAATAAACATGGGTCAGTCCACTTGTGGATCCGATAGGTTTCATTGGAAAAAACGTAAGTTTTCTTTTGAGCACAAATAAAAAAAAATAAGTCTTGTTAAATGACAAAAAAAAACAAAAATTGTCGTAATTTTAACTAAGGATTCTAAAAAAGAGGACTTAGCAGAAAATTGCTTAATATCACAAGAATTCCGTTTAATTTAATCGCGTCAAAGAACTAGAAATTGCAATTTTATTTGTAAAATTATATTATAAACACTCGAAAAAAAATCTTTTAAAATGACAAAAAAGCTCAAAATTTCTGCTAGGAATTTTCGTTAAATAAAAAGAAAGCAAATAATTTTTGACGAAATCAAAAGAATTCCTTGTAAACTTTATCTCGTCAAAAAGTTAAAAATTTACGATTTTATTGGTTAAATACTTGTTATTAGTCAAAAAAACTTCAGAAAATATTGAAAATTAAATAAAAAAAGTTGTTTATTCACAAAAAAAATAAATTTACAATAAAAAGCTAAAATATGTGGCAAATTCATAACTTTTAAATTTACCATTAAATTTTGCAAAATTAAAACTTTTCTTTGTAAATTAGTTTTTTTCTGTGAATTTATAACTTTTTCTTGTAATTAAAATTTTTTTCTGAAGTTTTTGTGGCTGATAAAGCTATGTTTACATCATTCCACTGAATATTAAGACTTGTCAAAAAATCATGTGTTGTCTGATTTTGTTGACAGTCCAATAAGACTTTTGATTTTATGAAATATTTCAAAAAATGGCTGTATAAGATTTTCTTACAAACAGCTGTTTTTTCCAATGTCTGTTTGATTTTTTGGCAGTATAAAGACTTTTGTAATATTTTACTTTCTTAAAATCCAAACACTCGGTGGGATGATATAAACACACCTTTAAGGGCCTTTACATTGTTATACTTGTGCGTTGAAATATATTATTCAAACGAAAACACATTAAAAATTGTATCATTACAAAGTATTATCCGTTGCCATTTTTATTAAAAAATTTTGCAAAACACACATAAACATAAATTATGTATGTTTTTTCAATTTATTTTATTTTGTTTTAATTTTAAATAAACACAATGAAACTAAAAAGTCGAAGGCAAAATATTATTTTTTTGAAAAATTTCAAACAATTTTCTGATACGTTATACTTTTCAAAAATAGTTAATAACACAAAGTACATTATACAAAGTGTGATCATGTAAAACCTGCTTTAACAAGCATTTTACCAAAAAAAAAAAATTAAAATTTAAAACTTTTTGACGAGATCTAGTTTACAAGGAATTCTTGTGGTTTAGTCAAAAAAATTGTGTTAAAAATAATTTCTAATAAAACTGACCAGAGTTTTTAAAATGTTACAAGATTTTCTTTATAGAGAGCAATAATTTTATGCTGATGTTTTAAGACCCAAACACTATTTTAAGGGGTAAAAAGGTTTTAGACAAATCGTATGGAAAGTTTTTAAGATAACAGACAGAAAAAATTATTTTGATTTCGTTTATTGTTTAACTTAGCTCACAGATAGGTTCAAGCCCGAAAGATATATGGGTTTTAAAAATGTTCACCTTCCCAGTTTTATACATAGAAACATACTACTTAATCCATCAGACAAAAATACATATTACTATCTTCTTTAGAATTCAATGCCATACTAATATTGATACTCTTTATTTTTATTTTTATTTGTAATTTGTTATTGGTTTTTATATTTACCTCCTGCTCGGCCATACTGTGCCAATTCAATCGAAATACTGGTACCGCGTGGACAACTGAGCGACAGTTGCTCTGAATCACAGCCAGCCCGTTGATAAGTCCTTAGTGTAGCTGCCAATAAAGCTGAAATGAAACGAATGAAATTTGTATTATTTCTACTTGAATTGAGTTAATGGAATTTGTGTTTTTTATACGGAAATGACATCCTACACACAAACGAACATACATACACATGTATTCGTTTTAACACACAAAAATAACGAAAAAGACTTAGAGATATGTACCAACAGGAAAGTGTTCACAAAACATACCAGGCATTTCCCATTAGGATGATAATGGAACATCACTCAAACTATACGGTTGGTTGGCTCAGTTGTAACTACCGATATTCAATCCTGATGAGTTATATTCAAATGTATCAACCGAATTTTTGTTGCATCGACTAAATTTCAGTTTGTGTGTAAATTATATTTTCTCTGCGACCTCAAATATTCGGTTGCCACAATGGAATACAGTAGCAACAACCAAGTTTTGTGTTCATAGAAGAAAACAAATAAAAAAGTTAAATTCGGCCTTGCCGAATGTAGTGATACCCTCCACAATTTCAAAAAGATTATTGCAAAAAAACTTTATTTAAAAGGAAATTACTTTTGAAAAAAAAAAAAATTGGAAAAAAAATTTCCGCGAAAAAAAATTTTGGTAAAAAAAAAAAATCCGCGATTTTTTTCTTTTTTTGTCAAAAAATATGTTCGTACTTGTTTAACTACCATTTAGTGTTCAATTATGTTCACATATGTCCACCAGAAGCCGAATTAAAGCATTTTGTATTTTGAGGTTATGTTGAATGTACTGAAATTTTTGAGGTGTGCATACATTTTCGTTCATAACTTTTGAACCGCTGAACCGATATCGTTCAAATGCAATACCAAACTTCTCGGGAGAACTTCCAATAAATATGTTAAGTTTCGGTCACCTCTGTGCGGTATTTTGTCCGTGAGAGCATTTTCCACAGACAGACAGACAGACGGACAAACGGACATCGCTAGAATGTCTTAAAATCGATCGGGCATCATGAATATATATACTTTATGGGGTCCCAGACCGATATTTCGATGAGTTACAAACGGAATGAGAAACTTAAATATACCCTCTATCACTAAGTGGAGGGTATAAAAATACAGTTGGAAATTTATTTTTCTGTGTGTATGAGATATTTAAAATAAAATGTAATGTATATTTTATATGGAACGTTTCATATAAACTATGTATACATTAAAAACATCCACATACATGAACATTAAAGTAAGTATGTTACAATCAATATATTTTATGCTTTTCAATTGTTCATGTAATAGTTCTTAAAATTATGTTGGATTTGATATTTACGGTGATATTTAAACATTTATTCTAGCCACATATCTACAATGGTTGTAGTAGTAGGGATGCCTAACAAAACACCAGAATTCGAGATAGTACAATTGAGATCCCGGGATACAGAAAAACACAATATTTTTTGGATTCTTTATTTTATTCAATCAAATAACTACACTGAAATAATAATTCTGTAAAATACTCTGTAAAATGACTAAATGATCTGTAATTACAGAAAAAATCAAATAAAATTACTGACAAAATATGTCGCCATTAGGCACGTCTCCGAAACAGAAAAAGAAAATTCCTTCATTTGTGTCTGCAATTCCAGATCATGTTGGTAACCCTTGCAAAATAATGTAAGAGATAAAAAAGTTTGAAAGAAAGTATGAGGTGAGGTTGAGATTGCTAGAAATAGAATTGTAGTGTTGGAAACTGTCAAAATTTATTCTGTAGAAACTATAAATATTCACATATGTAAAAAACAGTTTTCATTAACAAGACAAACCGACATTTAAAATCCTACTGATGATGACACTAACTAGGGTGTTTGAAACCGGTATAGGAAATACCAGAAATGTCTATAATTTTTAGAAATTCAATTTTTCTTCTGCATTTTTTCAACTTGAACCCTTATAACAAATATAATTAGAGCCCGTGCTCGATATGTACTTACAGAAAAAATCAAATAAAGTTACTGACAAAATATGTCGCCATTAGGCACGTCTCCGAAACAGAAAAAGCAAATTCCTTCATTTGTGTCTGCAATTCCAGATCATGTTGGTAACCCTTGCAAAATAATGTAAGAGACAAAAAAGTTAAAAGAAAATATGAGGTGAGGTTGAGATTGCTAGAAATAGACAAAGTTATCTGTCGAAAAAACAGATTTTAAAAAAATACTTTGTTTTTTCTTGTGACCGAAAAACATAGTTTTGTAAAATTGGAGTTACTTGTTAAAAACTCGTAATTTTCACAAAAATTAAAAAGTAAATTTAGAATTTGGAAGCATTAAAGCGGGCAAATTTAACAAAATTTTTAATTTTATAAAATGAAATTTTTTTAATTTTAATTTATGTTTTTGAAGCAGAGAAGTTTTACTCATAAAATGGATTTAACTAAACTTTGTAAATTTGCAGAGTTTTTTTTTGTAAAATTTTGAACTCATAAAATGCATTTAACTTAAACTTTGTAAATTTAGAGATTTTTTTTGGTAAAATTCTTTTCGGTTTTATCAATATTTTACAGATAATTCTGTATATTTACAGTTTTTTATCGAAATTATTTTACAGAGTTTTCTTCGTAAAATAACAAAAAATCTTTCTTGTTGAAAATCTGTGGTGTTTTCTGCTGGCTCAGCAGAGTATCTCTGTAATTTAACAGAGTGATTATTTTGAGTGTAGTTATATTATATCAGTGTTGTATTTTAACCGTTATCGCCATTTCAACAAACAGACGGACATACACACTGATATCGCTAAACTGTCTTAGAATCGATCACTGAACAATAACACCGTCCGACAAAAAATAAAAAAGTCGATAACTGGCTAATATACGTTTGAAACTACACTCAAAATAATAACTCTGTTAAATTACAGAAAAACTCTGCTTATTTAACAGAGTACACCATACTTTTCAAGCTAGCAACATTTCTTAGTAATTTTACTATAAAACTCTGTAAAATGATTTTGAAAAAAACTGTTAATTTACACAGTTTCTAGTAAAATATTGGTTAAATAAAACACAATTTAGCAAAAAAAAAACTCTGTAAATTTACATTTTTTTAAATGCATTTGACGCAACCAACATTTTACAGAAAAAACTGTAAATTTACAGAGTTTAGTAAAAAGCACACACAGAGAAATGTTTAGTTGGAATTCCATTATGAAAACGGAATTTTGATAAATCTTATACATTTTTAGTTGTTATTGTAAGTTTTTTATCACCATACCAAATAAATAACAGTAGTAATAATTAATTTTCAATCGTGACCGAATGGATGTATCAACAACTAATAGTTTGGTTAATATATCCAAACTAAAAACTAATAAAGTTTTTGAAAAATATTTAGTAAGTACAACCGTTTCTTTTAGTCTTTATTTTCCCTCTCGACCAATTTAAATTAATCAATTCCAAAAACATTAGGTAATAGTACCCACAACTGAAAATGTTGGTTAACTTAACCAAATTTTCAATAATTTTTTTATTTTTGAAAAATTTTACTAAATTATAAATTTGTATTGGTATTCTTAACTAATAATTGGTCGTTAGGATTTCATTTCAAATACAAAACGTTTTACGTCAAAAATAAATGAAAATAGTAATCATTTAAAACAAAAATGTTATTGTGTTCTGACGTTTTTTTAAATTTTTAAATAAAATTCATGTAAAATTTCGTAAAAAATGTTACAAATTTTTACGGTAAGTTGATACCACTTTCGAAATGCAATCAATATAAATAAATAAATCTTATTTTAGGTATTTTCACCCGCAACTTTAACGCAGATGCTAAAGGTGATATTTTACAATAAAATCGTTTTTGAGCCAACTATAAAAAACTTTGGAACAGTTTCCAAGAAATTATTAGAGTCCAAAGTGTCCAGAGAGTGGTAACAAATTTAGGGTTTGTAAATGCCAGAATATTGAAATTAAGAAAGGTTCATCCAAAACTATTCTCACACTCAAAATAATCACTCTGTTAAATTACAGAGATACTCTGCTGAGCCAGCAGAAAATACCATAGATTTCCAACCAGCAAGATATTTTGTTATTTTACGAAGAAAACTCTGTAAAATCATTTCGATCAAAAAAAAACTGTAAATTTACAGAATTATCTGTAAAATACTGATAAAACCAAGAAGAATTTTACCAAAAAACTCTGTAAATTAACAAAGTTTTAGTTAAATGCATTTATGAGTTCAAAATTTTACAAAAAAAACTGTAAATTTACAAAGTATTTTAAAAATATTTGTTCTTGTTCTAGGATAACACTTTTTAATTTTTTGTTGTTAAATAAACTAAAAAAATATTTTTTAGTTAAATTATTTTGGGGCATTTCTAAAAACTTTGTTTTTAATGATGATTTTAACGAAAGTATGGCTTAATTTCAAGTAAATTTTAAATTTTAAAACAAATTTAAAAAATTTAGAAATTTTTCTTAAATATAGGGGGGACATTGAAGTTTTTTTTCATACCGATATTTTGATAAGTTTAAAACAGAATGACAAACTTATATATACCCTCTACCATTAACAATAAGTGCAGGCTACAAAAAGATTGGAACTACATACATACATTATTTTTTTTACAAATAAGTTAAAAATATTTTTTACTTTTTTAACATTTTTGAAATTTGTCATGTTTGAAAGTTTAAAAATTCGTTTTTTTACAACATTTTTTTGCAGAGTATTTGGACAAAAATTTAGTAAAAAGCAAATATTTTATAAAAAAAAATCAAAAAAAGTTTAATTTTGTAAAAATCATTTGACATATTTTTTATTTTAAAACTTCATTAAATAAATAGACGTAGTTCGAAAATTTCTGAATAGTGGGATTACAGTAGCGATGTCAAGCAAAAATTTCCATATTTGACCATATATTAAACCTTCCGAAAAATTTAAACCTTCAACGATTCCTTTGTACAATTAGGGCAATAATCTCCGTAAGTTTGACATTGATCCAACAAAATTCGTGATACGGTTGAAAAATAAAAATTGGTTGGGTTACACATTTCTGTGCAATAACTTTTTGCATAGCAATTAATTTATTCATTAAAGTGATATTTTTTTCTTAAATATAAAGCCATTAAGATAATCCCAAGTAAGAACATACTATCTAGATAACAATATGTTTTTCATCTTTTGCTATCTTGGAAACTTACATTGCAAAAAAAAAAAACTGTAACTGAAACGTGCAACAAGATTTAAAGAGAACTCTGTACTTTAGAGTCTGTAGTTTGTCGTCAAATTAAAAACAAGAAAGAGAAAAGTCATTAAACATTTCTTTTTGAAATAAGTTTTCTCATTATTATTATTATTTTTTTTTAAATGCCAGAAAACGCATTTTCAGCATTCTTTTGCATGCTACTATAAAAGTAATAAAACGTGATAAAAAAATTTTATACATAGAAGCCTAAAGAAATAAATTCAAAAACAAATATTCAAATGACCTCGTAATAATGTTGCAGAACAACTTTTTTTGTTTTAAATAAAAAAAATGTGTTGAAAATTTATGGCAAAGCAATAAGATGAATAGTGTGCTCAAAACCATTAGAGACCGGAAATAAAAGTTACATTTCCTAATCTAGAATTTTGGTCCAAAACTATCTACAACCGGAGTTACATTTCCTACTCGAGAAAACAAAAAAGAATGGTCAACAATTTAACTTTAAAATTAGTTTGACTTTCAATGAGCACTAGTAATTTTCATAAATTTTTCCCAATGCCATTTTTAAGGAACGCACTCATACAAAATATGTTAAATCATTAGAAAAAGTCCGTAATACCATTTTAAAAACATTTAAAAGTTTTCATTGGTTTTAAATAAAAAAAAAAATTTTTTGTGTTTTGGTCGATCGAAATTTGCAGATTTTTTTGTAATTTTAAAAATGTATTTTCGAAAATGTGTTCTAAAAAATTCCAAAATAATTTGACAAAAAAAAAATAATTTTACAACAATGATTTTATTACACTCAAAAAAACTTGTAAAATTGCCAAAAAAATCTCCAGATTTTAAGATACTATAGTCTCGTAAAATAGGAGGTACACCCAAAAAAAAAAAACGTGGGTATTCAATACTAAAAATCTAACTAATTTTAATCCAAAAGGACCTAGTGCAGAAATTGGTAACCAATACTAAAATTTTTAACTAATATTAGTCAAATCCAGTAAAAATTACTAATGTTAGTACTTTGAAGATACTAAAATTAGTAACGAATTAGTAGATTTTGGTACAATATCACTTACTAAACCTTTTACTGTAGAATTATTTTGAGTGTAGCTCAAAAACTCGTAAAGGATTCCTCAAAACTTTTGGTAAAAAAAATGTTAAAAAAATTGAAAATATACAATAATACTGGTAAAAAGATTGTTTTTAAACCACGAAATTTTGAAAAAAAAATTGTGAATTTAGAAGAAAAAGTGGTAATTATGTTAAAAAAGTGGCAAATTAACAAACCAAAATGGTAAATTAAAAAAAAAAAAACAAATAGTGAATTAAAAAGAATAAAGAAAGAATAGTAAATTGAAAAAAAAAGTTGTCAATTTACAATAAAATAGTTTAAAATTTTCAAATTTTTGGTAGCGTTAATTTTAAATTTAAAATGCAGAAAATAAAGTGTTTTTGTAAGTTCACTTTTTTTTAGTAAATCAACTTGAATAATCGTAGCTAAAACTTCGTTGTTAAGTTACAGTTTTATTTGGTAAAATTACCATTTAAGTAAATTTGTAGAATACAACTACGAAAAAAAAATTGTGAAATTATCAATAAAGCTGTATTTTTTGTTTGAGAAAAGTACAAGATTTTTGGTTTAAAAACCAGGAAAATTGTTCAATATTAGTAGAACGGGATTACAAGGCCTTTTACTAGGCGTTTTACAATTTTTTTGAGTGTACGAAAATTTATATAGTTTTACAAAATAACTGTAGTTTCGCAGTTTCGAAAAGTATGTACATTTCAAACAATGTTCTTAGTCCCAGAAATTTTTTTTTTCGTTTTGGAGTAAAAACTTCATTATATGCTTTAGCACTTTATTTTGCAAGATTTTTGCCAATAAAATTGTAAATTTACAACCGCTTCGACACGATAAAACTTTTAACGAATTCTCAAGATTTAACTAGATTTTTTTCTAACACTTATTTTACGGAAACCACAAGTAAAACTTACGAGTTTTTTGACATCACGAGAATTTCTAGTAAACATCTAGTTTTTCTTGTAAATTTAAATTTGTTTCTGAAATTTTTCCAAAATTAGCATGTGTTATTTGTGAATTTACTTTTTTTTTGTAAATTTACACATATTTCCGTATATTGTTGCGGCCGGTAAAAAAGCATGTCATCAACAAAATTGTATATTTACAAATTGTTTGCACTAAAATTTCTAGTAACAAATACGAGCTTAAACTTTTCATGTTATTTTACAATTTTATTTTAATTTTTTTTTTTTTAGTGTTCCTATTGTAAGGGCGGTAACGGGCTTGTTTTAATTTCTTACGTGTTCCAATCTGAACCCAAAAAAACGCGATTGGTTGTAAATAACACTGTGCAACAAATTTGGGGTCTTAAAAAAGTAAAATTTTAAATTATCGCATACTATTAGTCGAAAAAATGTTATTAGTCTGCTTCTGAGCTAAATTACGACAATAGATGTCTTCAGTTAAATTTCATGGCGGTTATTTTTTGAGAATATTTTATTATGTTTAGTACCTTTTTTAAATATCCTCTTAGAACGCAAAATGTTAAAAAAAGAAAATTTTAAGTTATCATAATTATTTAAATTATTTTTCACCATAATATTTTATTTTTACTTTTTAAAGCAGTTTTCGCACGAACTTTTGGCCTTTGACAACCCCTTGTAAAATTGCATGCAGAAAATGTTTGTAGAACATTTAAACCACAGACTCTATAATATAGAGATAAGACAAATTTATTTCTTCTACTACCTCTTAGGGGGCGCATGTCTTAATAATACACTCTAATTAAAATTATTACAGATTCCTACACTCAAAAAAAACTTGTAAAATGCCTTGTAATCCCGTTCTACCAATATTTAACAATTTTTCTTGTTTTTTAACAAAAATTCTTGTACTTTGTTCAAACTAGAACTACAGTTTTATTGGTAATTTTACAAATTTATTTTCATAATTGTATTCTACCATTTTGAAAGGTCATTTTACAAAAAAAAATGTAATTTTACAACAAAGTTTTTATTCAGTAATTTTCTTTTTTCCAGTAATTTTTGTGGATTAAAAACTATCACTACCAAAAATTGATAAATTTTAAACAATTTTTTTTTTTTATAATTTTTGTGGCTGTAAAATTATCACTACCAAAAATTGGTAAAATTTAAACAATTTTTTAGTAAATTAACATTTTTTTTAATTTAAAATTTTATTTTTAATTTACTATTTTTTTTTTTTTTTGTAAATTTACCTTTTTTTTAAATATATTTACCATTTTTTCTTGTAAGTTTACCATTTTTTTTTTGCAGTTTTTAAACAATATTTTTACCAATAAAATTGTTTATTTTACTAATTTTTGGCACATTCAAAATTACGAGAAAAGCCTCGTAATTTTACGGAAATTGTACCTACCTCCTATTTTACGAGAATAGCCTCGTAAAATCACGAAATTTTTTGGTAAATTCACAAGGATTTTTTTTTTTTTGAGTGTACTATAAATTGGGTAAATTTACACAACTTATATTAGTAATTTTTTTTGTATTTGTTTAAATTTACCACTTTATAGTAGGAAACTGGACTCATTTTCTTAGGGTGTATCTCAAGAATATTCTTGACTCAACTTTTACGAAGACATGTTTTAACATTGTTTACCTCAAAATTAGGAATAATACTTATTTTTTTTGCCTTATTCAAGACGCCTTTGGAAAAAAGTTCAAAACTTCAGTGGGCGATAAAAAAAGAACTCGAGCTAAGACTTCAAAACCCTTCGGGGGTTTTGCTCTACTGTTGGTATACTTTCATTTTTTTTTGGTCCCCCAGCAAAAAAAGTGCGGAGTACTTCTATTTGGAGTGCTTTAAAACAATAACAAATGTAATGACATACAACAAAAATAACAAAATATATAAGAAAAAAACGCAAAGGCATGCTTTTCTACACCATAAAAAGTTGATATTCAGCTCTTAGCTCATTACCTTCCGCGACACTTCCATACAAAAGTAAGTAGATATTCAGTAGATAAGAAGTACTCCGAGCTTTCAAACAACTTCCAACTACTTCCCTTGAGTAGTACTTACCCAGGCAGAAATTACGACTCTTCTAAAAATACAATACCATTATAACATTGGATATACAAAAATACGACTTTAAAAATGCAATACCTTGAAAACAAAAAAATCAATACCATTACAACATTGGATTTTAAAAGAACCAACGTTACATAAGAGTTTATAATAATTACCCGAAAAGGTTTACTATGGTAAACTTTTACAAAATTTCTGACTTTATTTTATTTAATTATTTCTTTAAACCTTTTTTTTTTGTGTAAAAATGTCACTGCATTTTTTTCATTGTGAAATATGCAAGGTGAATAAGGGTTCTATAGTCGAAAAGTCGATTAATTGACTTTTTGTATAAAAAAATCGAAATGGACTTTCTTACTTTCGACTTTTTAGTTTTTTCACTTGTTGGTAGATGAAAAAAAATCTTCGCAAAAAAAAAATACCAAAAATCAAATAAAAGCGGAGTAACGAGTTTAATTACGACTTAAAATTGTGATTGAAATTGTCTTTCTTGTATTAGAAAGATACATAAAGTTATATATTTATGATCAGTGATCGATTCTACTTAAGACATTCTAGCGATATCCGTCCGTCCGTCTGTCTGTCCGTCTATCTGTACGTCCGTCTGTAGTTAACACGATGCAGTCAAAAATAAAAGAGCTAGACTCCCAAAATTTTGTTTCTAGACATGTGAAGTTAGTAAATCAGCAAAATCAGACCAATGGAAAAAGTTCCCCCTTGAAGAACTTAACCAACCTCTGAAAAATATTTAAATTTATATGATTTTTTGTGTTTTTGTTTAACAAATGCAACATTTTTATGCTACAAGAAGTTCAAAGTCCTGCATTTGCACCTGGTGGAGGATTAGAAAATGTAGTTGTTTTCAAATTTTCAAAAATTGACAGTCTAATTTTTAGAAAAGTCGAATTTTTGTTGCGACTGTATAATTATATACTGTATTTTATATACTGTATGTTATATACTGTACTTTATATACTGTATTTTCTAATATAAAACACCCCAAAATAGCGCCAAAAATATGTCGAAATAACGTTATCCAGTGTTGTCTTTCAACACCATCCTAAGGTCATAAACTTATTATTACAATGTAATTTTAATCCGGTAAATTTGATTTTTTGGTGTTGTGACGACGTCGGAAACAAAAGTCAGGCGATTGTTTTTTGGCGTTATCATTTCAATGTTATAGTAACACCATAAATTTTGTAAATAGGATCTCACTTTGGTGTTGGAATGCCCTCCGCCAACTCTATTATGACGTTATTCCGATTGCATTTTTCTGCCTGGGTATCTTCTGAATATCTACTTACATTTGTATGGAGGTGTCGCGATAGGTAATGAGTTAAGAGCAGAATATCTATGTATTCTGGAGAAGAAAAAATGTTTGTGTGTTTTTGTCTTGTGTTTTTTGTTATTTTTGTTGTATTTCATTACATTTGTTATAGTTTTAAAGCACTCCACTGAGAAGTGGTAATGACTTTTTTTGCAGGGCCCATCCAAGATACAAAAACGTGTTGCACAGTGTAATAAGTCATTGATTCATAATGGATTATCGCGCAGTTCAGCGCTTGATATCTTAATATCAAAATATTCTACAGTATAAAATAATTCATTCATAATAATTCACTTTGTCTTTTTATATTCCTTAAAATAGTTTTAATGCATTTGAGTATATTTGTCGTATTGGGATCTTTTTGTTTGCTGGGTAGCAATCAACGTTCACAAACTTACATGCTTAAGTTTTATTCAAAACAAGTAATATGACGAATGATTAATTTTAATGAATGCGTTAAAAATTATCACTCATACGCCACATAGTTTTGATATTATTATATAAAAAACAGGGGATAGTCTTGCGAGAGATGTTGGGCACCTTTCTTCTTGCGAGAAATGGTAACTAATTCATTTATTATTCTTGATTTTTGCACACCGGATTAAGATTAGGATTAACTCTATTTAGTTAAAAAATAAATAAAATCAGGCGGTCGTCATCTACGTCAAACACTCAAACATTAACCGCCTGAGATTAATTGAATAAAGGCTGAAAGAGGAATTAAAAAAAGGCTTTTTGTTTTCTTTAAAAAACACACTTTTATATATTTTAAACAAAACAAATTTATGAAAAAATTTACGTTCTTAAAATGTTAATGATTCGGTATAATTTAAAAAAAAATTAAAATATATAAATTATAAGTGCAAATATAGTACAAATTTCATGCCTTTAAAAAAACAAAAACTTCCCTTGATCCCAGACAGACTTCGTGGGAGAGAAAAAAAAGAGAGTTGAATCAATTAAAATCTCCTTACTTTATTTCTCTATGGTCAAATCAAGTCCAGAAATCTTTTTTATAACTTTTTTCTGAATCTACATACAATTAGTAAATACAAACCGAAAAAAATAAGCGTTCTCCAAATTGTTAAATGGTATAAATAAATCTGAGTTAATCGTAGCATTTAACTAAATTTTTAAATTTTTGACATGTAACGTAATTTTAGAAGAAACAAGTAAAAAAGTTAAATTCGGCCTTACAAATTGTAGTGGTACCCTCCACAATTTCAAAAAGATTATTGCAAAAACTTTTTTTAAAAGGAAATTACTTAAAAAAAAAAAAAAAAAAAAATTGAAAAAAAATACCGCGAAAAAAAAATTTTTGGTAAAAAAAAAACAAGATTTTTTTCTTTTTTTGTCAAAAAATATGTTCGTACTTGTTTAAATACCATTTGGTGTTCAATTATGTTCACATATGTCAACCAGCATCCGAATTAAAGAATTTTGTATTTTTAGGTTATGTTGAATGTACTAAAATTTTTGAACCGCTGAACCGATATCGCTCAAATGCAATACCAAACTTCTCGGGAGAACTTCGAATAAATATGTATGTTAAGTTTCAGTCATATCCGTGTAGTATTTTGGTCGTGATCACCATTTCTACAGACAGACAGACAGACAGACACATCGCTAGAATGTCTTAAAATCGATCGGGGATCATGAATATATGGGCAAGGCCACCGTCAGTAACGTGACGCTCGTTTACATATTTTGGTCAATATCTTCATAAAATACAATTATTTCTCCCAACTTGAGAGCGGCATATGAAAGTTCTCGTCATAACTGTTGTTTCGTACGCAGACAATTTTGCTGTATCTCGTTTTGTTGTGAAGTTATGACCATTTTAAGTCGTCAGTAACGTGACGTGATTTTTCCAAAATCCGGTCACGTTACTGACGACTTAAAATGGTCATAACTTCACAACAAAACGAGATACAGCAAAATTGTCTGCGTACGAAACAACAGTTATGACGAGAACTTTCATATGCCGCTCTCAAGTTGGGAGAAATAATTGTATTTTATGAAGATATTGACCAAAATATGTAAACGAGCGTCACGTTACTGACGGTGGCCTTGCCCATATATACTTTATGGGGTCCCAGGCCGATATTTCGATGAGTTGAAAACGGAATGACAAACTTATATATACCCTCTATCACTGGCGGGTATAAAAATATAAATCTGGACTTGATTTGACTTGGTTTTTGACTTAATAAAGTATATGGGCACTTCCACCGAAAGGTCTACCAAGACCAAAAAACCAAAAGTTCTTGAAACCAATTTGTTTTAACATATTTTCATAAGAAACAATCAAATTTTACTAACGTGAACAAATTTTACATTTATTCATAACCCATTTCGAGATATTCGAATATAAAGTCGAGCAAGCCAATTTTTTCTCATTGGGACATTTCTATTGCAAATTTTGTTTTGATAAAAGTTCTTAAAGAGAAGCATTAAATGTTGACTTTTGCTTTTAAAAAATCTTTCTTGAGATACAAAGAGCTAAAAAAAATGCATAACAAACTATGCATTTAAAAAATAACCGTACGTTTTTGCTATGCTTTATCACATATTTCGATGTCCCGTGCGACATAGAAAAACAACATTAGTTATTAGTGCGTCAAGTAGATATGACGAAAATTCATCAAATATTGAGAACAAACACAGATTTTTATTACAATTAAAATAAAAAAAAAAAAATTTAAAATAATAAAATCTGTGATCTTGGTTCTTATATAAAGTTGGTCACGTGCGACATGGTAAGTGTGGATTTTAAAATTTTTAAAAATATTTTTTCTTGCATAAACGATTTACTTATATAAATACATACTTTTAAATTATTTAAATATAGATGAGTAGGCGTGAGATTTTCATGCACTAAAAAATCGAAAATATGCGCTTAAAATATGCGCTAAAAAATTCAAAATATTCACTAAAAAACCTTATGCACAAAAAAATAAAATGTAGGCAATAAAAATCTTGTTTTCATACGAAAAACTTCATAAAAAGAAACAAATAACGCCGGCCTTAAATAGTAACATTTAAAACTTTATGTACCATAATTGTTTTAAAAATTAAACAATCTATAAGTTAAAAAAAAAAATATTTTTCTTATTTTCAAAATAAATTTTTAATATTTAAAATCGATTAAAACACAAACCAATTTCAATTTGTGTTTTTGCTAATTTATGCAAAAATATGCACTTGAAAGTTGGAAATATACACAAAATATGCATTTAAAACCAAAATATGCAAAAATATGCATTTTCACCAAAATATGCAAAAATATGCAAAAACAAATTGATGCCATTTTACAAATTTCTTGGTTCGGAAAGATAATTGGTCGATATCGTTTTTAGACGATCGACAAAAAACATGCATTTGCATGGAAATCACATCCCTATAGATGAGTATAAACGGCGAAAAAATAAAGAGTGGTGCAAACGGTGTAGAGAAAAGGTAAAGGAAGATGAAATAAAATTACAAGACAATAAATTAAAAAACAAGGAAATAATGCGGAATGCTAGACAAAAGTGGAAATCGTTGGCTGAAGGACGTATTGAAATAAATTGAATGAATAAAAATATGTTTTTTAAGCTTTTTTATTTATAATTTGTTAAAAAAAGATTAACTAAAACAACATAAATATGATGATGGAAAAAAATGTCCGTGCGACATGTCCCGTGCGACAGTGATTAAAGTTAAATTAAAAAAAAAGTAGAAATAATTTTGAGGTAAAATTTTACAAATTTTAAGAGACATTATTAGCCAACATTCTAAAATTAGTCGCATTGTGATATTGCCTCAGGTTTCGCTAAAAACAGAGTTTTAATTGATAGTCGCGAAAACCACTTCTGTTTTTTGTCCCGTGCGAATGGTTGTGTTCTTTGCGATTATCTCGAAAACTTGAAACAATTTCCAAAATCAACCTGAGCAACAATTAAAGAGCTAGTTAAGAGCTATAAGTTTCCCCTTTTGTCAAGAAAAAAATTCTTTTTATTTTGACTTTTATTTCAACTTAAATGTGTGCAACGGTCACGTTCGACATGATGGAATTGCCCATATCCTAATCTTAATCCGGTCTACAAAAACAAGCCTATTATCATTTAAATCTAATTCGTTCTTGAAATAAGCTCCCGTATTCTCGAATTAAAATTGTACCACACCAATTTAATTTTTATACTTTTGGTAGAATTCTTAAATTTATATTTAGAAAATGCTTTGTTTTTGGGAAACAAAAAAATTTTTTCCGCGAAAAAAGAGTCCGCGATTTGTTTTCGAAAACCTTTGTTTTTGCTATGATTAAATTTTATACAATTCATCCTCTTCTTCTATCTTCTATATAAATAAAAATCAAATGTCGTTCGTTGGTAATTGCATCAGTTAAGAATGCCTGTACCGATTTGAATATTTTTTTTTTCAAAATGTTCGCCATAGTCCAACTAAGGTTTTTACGGAAAGAAAAAATCGCAACGCCTACTTTCACGCCCACTTTTTTCGATTTATCTAAAATCGGAAAAATCAGAGAACGACTTAACCGATTTGGGAATTTTTTTAAAAAACATTCGTCATAGTCCAATTAAGGTTTTTGCGGAAAGAAAAAAATTACCACGTCTACTTTTTGTGGATGAAAAACTTTTTTTTTATTTATTTAAAATCATATAACGGCTGGACTGCCGATGGCGGGCTAGTCTGTTGATAAAAAAAAAACATAATAAAGAATTTTTCTAGCAAATATCAAATAATCAATTTAATGTAATGGCCTACTGATGACGTTGATAAAAAGTGGCTACAGAAACCATGGTCTTTGATAAATCCACATTTAATTTAATTTTTAGAAAACACAATTTTCCTCTTCAATCAAAAAACTCAAATAAAAAAAAATATTTTTTTAAGTTAAAAAGTAAAAACTTTTATCGCAAATATCGCTAGTACGAACAAAATGATCAGAACTACTATCTGTAGTTGAAAAGTTTAAAAATAAACAAGTGAGAGTGTTAAATTCGGCTGTGCCGAATCTATTATACCCTCCAACATGTAAAAAAATTAAAAAAAAAACATTTTCACAGGGGCGTTGTTTTAAGGGGGGCAAGGTAGGGGAGGGATCGGTGAGCTGGGGTGACTCCTTGGCCCTCACGGTATATGTTTACAAGTTCATTTTTGTCCGCTTTGTTCTCTTAAGTATTATAGTTTTATAATTATTTAAGTTATTTTTTATCCCACCCTTAAAAGAGGGACGGGGCAAAAAAAGAGACATTTAATAATCCCCTGGGTCCAAGCTCAGGACTATAAACTTCTACGAACATAAAAATGACTCATTTGGTTCACAAAAATACAAAAAAACGTCAAAAAAATTATTATTTTTAAGAGGTAGGTTTAGTTCTTCAAGGGGGAACTTTTTTTCCCCTGGTCCAATTTGGCCCATTTCCGAACTTAAGCTGCCTAGGACCACAAGACATATTTATGCCAAACTTAAGGGGTCTAGCTCTTTTATTTTGGACTGCATCGTGTTAACTACAGACAGACGGACGGACATCGCTAGAATGTCTTAGAATCGATCACTGATCAATAGTTATATACTTTATGGGGTCCCCGACCGATATTTCGATGCGTTACACACGGACTGACAAAGTAAGTATACCCCCATACTGTAGTTGGAGGGTATAAAAAGGCGAAACTCCTTTAAATTTATTTTTGTAAAACAAACCAAACCTTATTGTGTACTATGGAAGAAATTGTTACGAAAATGCTGCATGAATTTTACCTGGTGTATATAAAAATCCCAGAAAAACTTTGGTAATGGGTAGTGATTATATAACACATTACCAGGTAATGTATATACCTTATTTGTAGCATTATTTTAGGATGTCTTACCAAACATTTGTTCCACAACGTATTATGTTAAAGTGAAAAATAATGCATTACTAATAATTTGCTACGTAATGCATGATTATTGGAAAAAATGTATTTCATATTTATTATTTCTAAACATTAAATCATGGATGACTTATATTTGGTTACATTATGTATTATTTGTAAGTTTGAAATAATGCATTATTTATAATTGGATGCATAATGCATTACAATAACATAAAAAAATAATTATTTTATATAAAAATGAATAAGTTTAAACTAGAGATGGGCTCACGGCAGGAAATTTCTAACGACACACACTCACGAGCATATTTTATCTACTTACACTCACTTACAATCACGTGAGTAAATTTAATACAAAATTACTTTTTCACTACTCGTAACACCTTATATATTATCTTCTGGTATGCTATATTATTTCATTTCTCGTAACCTATAAAATATCATATATTTTACACCTTCGTTATAAATTTATGACTTATTTTATACCTTACTGGTATTCTTTGTGATAATGTGGATGCATTACTTTGAGTCTCATCGCCTGTTAAAATCATCAATGCTGCAATGTATAAAATAAGAGATCCTATACCTTATTTTATACCTTATTTGGTAAACTAAGTTTTGCCGGGATACTCAGATTCTTACCCAATTTTTTCCATGACTATTGAATAAAACTTTAATTTAAACAGCAAAACAGGCATTAAAAAATCAGTGCACTCTATTCGAAATTGTGATGTGATGGAATTATTTTTTTGCAAGTCGTTTGGGTATAATGACACATAATTTTATTGAAATCATTTGCTAAAGACTGTAATCGAATGGTAAGCATTAAAAATAATATATATGAGGCATTCCACACCAAATGTCCAGCGAAAAAAAACATGTGTACCGTAAACTTCTGAATAGGTGATATGGATAGCCCTATATGGAACTTAGAAAATTGCGTTTTTGGTTTTTCAATTTTTCAAAAACTGGGCTTAGGAGGCGTGGTCAAATATTGAAAAAATGGTCAAATTTGTGGCGAGTTGCCTTGATTAAATATTTATCACATTAAAACGGAATGCACCACAATGTCAAAAATTTACGATCTTATTTAGTTTTGTATGGGCTATCGATTAAAATTTTTTCTTTTGGAAAATTTTCAGAACCCGTTTTGAAATTTTCCATTTTTTAAAAAAGTCAAATTATCAAAAATCCGGCCACTTTTTTTTTTCTTTTTTATTTATTTTTTTAAAAGCTTAGATGTTTGTCCATCCACACAAAAAAAATCAGAAACACGTTCATCTTTTTTTTCGAGAAAATCGCATTTGAACTTTAAATTTCATAACAATTTAGTAATTTGCTTGTATTTTCTTGTGTCAACAGAGCGTATGACGAATATTTATGCAATTAATATTACTCATTCGCAACTTTAAAACAAAGAAATACAAGCAAATAACAAAATTGTTATGAAATTTAAAGTTCAAATGCGATTTTCTCGAAAAAAAAGATGAACGTGTTTCTGATTTTTTTTGTGAGGATGGACAAACATCTAAACTTTTAAAAAAATAAATAAAAAAGAAAAAAAAAAGTGGCCGGATTTTTGATAAATTGACTTTTTTAAAAAATGGAAAATTTCAGAACGGGTTCTGAAAATTTTCCAAAAGAAAAAATTTTAATCGATAGCCCATACAAAACTAAATAAGATCGTAAATTTTTGACATTGTGGTGCATTCCGTTTTAATGTGATAAATATTTAATCAAGGCAACACGCCACAAATTTGACCATTTTTCCAATATTTGACCACGCCTCCTAAGCCCAGTTTTCAAAAATTTGAAAAACCAAAAACGCAATTTTCTTAGTTACATATAGGGCTATCCAAACAACCTATTCAGAAATTTACGGGACACATGTTTTTCTGTAGCGGGACATTTGGTGTGGAATGCCTCATATATGTATGTAGGTACATTGTTTTAAGTCAATAAATGAGTTGTCAACATAATAATTTAACAAATATTTACATATAAAAACAACAAAATAAATATATCAACTGTAGTTGAGTTTAAACTTAATTGTGGTTTGGTTTACAACATATAACAATTTGTAATTACATTAAACCAATTACACACAAAAAATATATGGATTCGGTAAAATGTCCAAAAATTAATAGATTTGATGCAGTTTTTATATAACTGAATTACACAACCCAACGTCGATTGAGTTTCCAGATTTTACAAGTTCTGCGCCACCCTCTAGCGCAAATTGTAGTTTGTGAGGTTTGACGCTTGACCTGAAGTAAACACGTTTTGCATCCCCAAAATAATCTGAAACTAAAAATAAACTAATTAATAAACTAATAATCAAACTAATATCCTTTATTTTATTTTGTACAATGACATCAGTTTCTTACTTTCAAAAAAAAATATATATGCTTCATTCCACACCAAATGTCCCGCTACAGAAAAACATGTGTCCCGTAAATTTCTGATTAGGTTGTTTGGATAGCCCTTGGAACTAAGAAAATTGTGTTTTTGGTTTTTCTAATTTTCAAAAACTGGGCTTAGAAGGCGTGGTCAAATATTGGAAAAATGGTCAAATTTGTGGCGAGTTGCCTTGATTAAATATTTATCACATTAAAACGGAATGCACCACAATCTCAAAAATTTACATTCTTATATAGTTTTGTATGGGCTATCGATTAAAATTTTTTTTTTAAAATTTTCAGAACCCAATTAATAATACTCATTCGCAACGTTAAATCTAGAAAATACAAGCAAATTACAAAATTGTTATGAAATTTAAAGTTCAAATGCGATTTTCTCGAAAAAAAACGAAGTACGTGTTTCTGAATTTTTTTGTGTGGATGGACAAACATCTAAACTTAAAAAAAAAAAAATTAAAAAAGAAAAAAAAAGTGGCATGTTTTTTAATAAATTGACATTTTTAAAAAATGGAAAATTTCAGAACGGGTTCTGAAAATTTACAAAAAAAAAAAAATTGAATCGATATCCCATACAAAACTATGCAAGAATGTACATTTTTGAGATTGTGGTGCATTCCGTTTTAATGTGATAAATATTTAATCAAGGCAACTGGCTACAAATTTGGGCTCTATGAAATAAGGCCCCAATGAAATAAGGCCCCAAATCAAAAATGAAATAAGGCCCCACAAATTTTTACTAAAAAAAATTGGGGTGTTATTTCATTATTTGGGGCTTTATTTCATTTTTTGTTTTGGGGCTTTATTTCATTATGAAATAAGTCCCCAAATTTTAGAAATGAAATAAGGCCCCAAATGATATTTTGGGGTGTTATTTCATTTTTTCTGAAATCTGCGGAAGCCAACGACGCAATGAAAAAGACTGTTAATGAAATAATTTTCACAGAAATAAGTCCAAAATGAAATGAAATTACTACAGAAGCTACAAAAAATGAACTTAAAAAGATTAGTGCAATTGCTAACGCGCCTACTGAATCTGCCATAAGTATTTTATAAATTTCGCTGTAAGATCGGATGAGAAACATCTTACGAATATGAATTTAAATCTCAACATTAATTTAAAATTTTTCTCTCAGAACTTAATCAATAATAAATTTTGTCTTTAATATATTTACAAACCTCGAAAAGGAATTAAAACTGGTTATATCCTTGGGCATTTCTAGGATTCTATTTAATTACTGATGAAATAATATGATGCTTGTTTTAAAAATATTTAAATGCATGTGGTGATGAAGGAAGCGCCGCAGGCGAAAAATTTTTACAACAGATTTTAACAAAAAATTAAAAAAAAATCGCGCGATTTTTTTTTAATTTTTTGTTAAAATCTGTTGTAAAAATTTTTCGCCTGCGGCGCTTCCTTCATCACCACATGCATTTAAATATTTTTAAAACAAGCATCATATTATAATTTTATGAAAGATATATTAACGACGACGGTAGGTTGTACAAAATCGAAGAAAATTTTGCCAAGTCCATTGTGCTAACACCTTAAACAATCCAATGTGCTACGCCCTGGTCAATAAAAGCAGTTATTTAGACGTATTCGGAATTTTTTGTTCACTCGCGGCGTGCATTTCGGTTTGTAGTAGATTTAATATATTTTGGACTTAAATTGAGTCCTTTGTATGTATGTATGTGTAAAATTTTTAATTTACCAAAAATTTTGGAGTAATTTTTTAATGAAATAGTAGATAAGCTTATCGAACGGACTTAATATTTATTTTTGTTTTTAAATTGGGGCCTTATTTCATTTTCAAAATGGGGCTTAATTTCATTATGAAATAAGGCCCCAAAAATGGGGCCTTATTTCATTTTATCTTTGGGGTTTTGTTTCATTTCATTGGGGGCTTATTTCATTTATTTCTTGGGGTGTTGTTTCATAATGAAATAAAGCCCCAAAAAATGGGGCGTTATTTCATTTCTGGTTTGGGGTCTTATTTCATTGGGGCCTTATTTCATAGAGCCACAAATTTGACCATTTTTCCAGTATTTGACCACGCCTCCTAAAATTGAAAAACCAAAAACGCAATTTTCTAAGTTCCATATAGGGCTATCCATACA
This sequence comes from Pegoplata infirma, assembly GCA_963921195.1. Lineage (NCBI taxonomy): Eukaryota > Metazoa > Arthropoda > Insecta > Diptera > Anthomyiidae > Pegoplata > Pegoplata infirma. The sequence goes on along the minus strand of OY992536.1, from coordinate 119,850,228 downwards.
ACCTATTTAGAAGTTTACGGTACAAGTGTTTTTTTTGCTGGACATTTGGTGTGGAGTGACTCATATACTACTTTGTATAATGGGCCATGCCAAAAAATTTAGTTTAAATTTTTGTCATTTTTGTAAATGGTGTTTCAGATTAAATTGAAAATTGACACATAGATAGCCTACATAAATATGATATATGTGGCATTAGATTGGCATTTTGAAAAAAAAAAAAGTTTTTCTTCCGATTTTGAACGCCAGAGCAAATTTTTATTCTCTTAGGCATCGGCGTATACAGAGGGGGGGCCCAACAACAACAACAAAAAATATTTTTTTATATGTATTGAAAAACACAAAACTCACGAAAAAAACAACAAAAAAAATGTTGTTGTTGTTGTTGGGCCCCGAAAAAACAGTCCTGCATACGCCGTTGCTCTTAGGCCTAAAACTTATATGGTACAAATTTGAGGTCAATCGGATTAAAATAAGGCGTGACGCCCAGCGATCAAAGTTTTGGAGTTTTGAAAATTTTTAGAAAAAAATAATAAAAGAAACTATTTACGATACATTATTTTTATTAATTTTGGCATTCTGAATACAAATATCAAAAAATTTCGTTAATCGGTCGATCGGTTTCTGAGTTATCTCCATTTGAAATTTGTCAAAAATTTTCACAAATTGGCGGTTTTTTCCTACGTTCAAGAAATTTATTAAAGAAATGTGAAAATGTTGTTTCCGTTAACTATTTTATAGAGCTGGAGACAGGCTTTCATTTAAACTTATTTTAGACAAATCCGATCATTTTAACCCATGGCGCCCTTCGATCAAAGCTTAGCGTCTTTGGTGAACATTTTGTAAAAAAGCAAAGCTTTGATCGAAGGGCGGGTCAAAATGATCGGATTTGTCCCGAATTAATTTTGAATGAAAGGCTATGTCAAGCTCTTTGAAATGTCAATACCCTGAAAATGTTTTTGAATTTTTACAAGACTTCTGAGAAACATCGTATGCTTTTGAAGATATTTCCTAAAAGAAGAAGAATTAAGTTTCATATGAGCCATTACTTGTGATATTTGAAATAATAGTTAAAAAGTTAGAGCACGTTAAACTTGATGTATTTTTCTGACTTTTGCTAAAAAAAAGTCAAACTTTGAACAGCGATACACAGGCAGAAAAATACGAATGGGAAAGCGCTGGCAAGGTACCTTTTATGGTCGCTTGTGTGCTGGGAAAGCACCACAGTTTAGTACTCCCCCAGCGTCCAAAATGATAACCACGGTAAACGGTATGCCGTTGCTATTTTAAAGCGCTTTGAAAGCGCTTTAAAAACAAGAAATATGGTACTATTATAGCACTTTTAGAACAAAAGAATGGGACGTATTAAAATTGTTTAAGTCCATAAGACACAACTTTTTTTGGTGTTTATTTGAAAAAAGAAATTTATTAAATTAGGATAAAAAAATTATTGACTAATTTATTAGGATAAAAAAATTTTGGACAAACTTTGAAAAATTTTCCAAATCCCGGAAAAAAATTGTTTGCAGTTTTCTTTGCGTTTTGGAATAAAAAATTTATTAAAAATGCTCATAGCAAAAATTTTGGAAAAGTCCCGAAAAAAGTGGTGTAATTATAATAATAATTACACAGTGATACAAAATCGAACTTTCGGAATCGGAATGGGATGAAACCAAAAGTAAATGAAAGCTAACGTTTTCCATAACAAAACCCACAAGGCCTTTTTTTTAGGTCAGAGCTAGATTTTATTTTACACGCATTTAAAGTTGGTGATTTTAAAGCATTTAAAGTTTGTGTGTACTAAACATATCCTACTTTAAAGGCCCCTGGTTGTGCCCTTATTGAACATGTAGGGTCCAGTTTGCAAACTTAAGCTGAAAATTACTTCAGCTATGACTGGTATGAATTTTGCTGCAATCGGTCCAGTACTTATTTACTGAATAGCCAAATTATTCAAATAAACCACTAAACACCGTTGCGTATGATTGTTATTTAAAGGCAATTATTAATATAAAACACTGGACACCGTTGCGTATGATTGTTATTTAAATGCAATTACAATATTAATCATTCGCCACTAATACAATTTTCAAGCATTTATTATTATAATTATAATAAAAGTGCACTAACTTTAAATGCGTATAAAAAAAAATCTAGCTCTGAACTGGAAAAAAGCCTTGAGGGGTTTGTTATGGAATATGTCATCTTTCATTTGCTTTTGGTTTCCGATTTTGGGTGTTGCACAGTGTTAATAATAATAATTTGATCCAATGATCAGTTTTTATTTATTTTTCCAATTTAATTACACATCATTTTTAATAATTTAAACCTAAACGAGAACTGGTAACAATGACCGTCGTCTCGTTGTAGCGAAATCGACCAAGGGTTTTTGTGGGAATCGAACCCACGACCCCCTGTTTCATAGGCTAGCACGCTACCAACTAACCTACAGGGGCCCCTATAAAGTGGTGTATTTAACCGAATCGGGTAATGTTCCAAAGGGATAGGCCCAGTGACATTTCACATGTGATGTATCCGGAGTTTAAGACACTTCTTCACGAAAGAAACAGGTGTTTTTATATAAAAGGTGTCAAGTTTGTAATATGTAGGTCACCAAGGTCCTGCCACTTATCCTGCAGGGGAATAAAAAATATTCCAATTGTTATGAAAATTAATAAATTCTTTATAAAAAAATTATACTTTGAACGGATTTAAATAGAAAAACATTGGCAAAGCGCTTGCAAAGCACTTTTTCGAATTTATACTACCTTCTACACAAAAAATAAAGTGCTTTGCCGAGACTTTTTCTTTGGAACGATTGACAGTTTCTGCCTGGGTAATTTGAAAACTACACCGAGTTTTGAAAATCCAAATATGCAGAGTAACTCATATAAACGTGGATATCTATGAGCCATATTTTCAGTGACGTCCAAAGGCATGTTTCCGAACAGTGGGGCGAAATTTTTTGGAATTGCCCTAATAAACTTTTAAACAATTTAAATAGTTTAAGCATTTTTTTCATAAAGAACTGCATTTAGAGGGCATTATAAAGTATGAATGAATGCGTTTAATACATACACTAAGCTGGTTCAAATTGCTTCCGAAATTGTGTAATTATTTGTAAGCAAAGACTTACTACAAATAAGTTCTGCATGTGAAATTCGCACAACTTTTAAGTTCTTCAAAATCGAAATTTAAATATTTTAGTTGTACTAAATTTGTTTGTGTAATGGCTTATTGTCCCTCATATGAATGTCCAACCCATTAAAATTCATTTAATAAATTTACAGCCAAATACCATAAAATTTAAAATTTTGCATAATTTAACTTGCGTGAAAAAAATATGTATGTATATTGAAACCTCGATTATAGCAGATAGGACCAAAAAATCTAGATTTCCTCCAACAAGATTCGCTTCTGGCTTTAAATTATTATTTTTTATTTCTTCCAACTTAAAAATCAATTTTGTTGTTTAAAAATGTCAGGAAGAGAATGAGCCCAAAAACAAAAAAGTCTTGATGCTTTTTTTTTGGGCCAAACTTTAGAACTAATAGGAATATTTTAATAAAATTAAACAGTTTAACAAGCTGACACTTCCCAGCAAAAAATAATCAAGATTTTGGAAGCAGTGCATACAAGAATGCGCTTGTGTAAGCGAATGCTTTTTGATGTTGTTGTTTTTTTATGACATTCGCTTACACAGCTGCAAACCGTATGCAGTAGTGTAAGGGAGAGATATTGTTGGCATACTAACCTGCATACCGGTTGCAGTAAAGTATGGCAGTGACTTAAAAAAATACTAAAAATATTTAACAAAAGGCATGATTTCAATTCATATTCATTGCGCCGATATATGCGCTCAAAAGAAATGCTCTAAAGTGGGACATTGCGAACAAATATCATGCCATACGTAAGCAGGTCTGTAAGCAGACAACAAAAATCATTCCCTTACAAACCTGCTTATAGGCAAGCAGTATTTTTTGGTGGGTTGATATTTGTTCAGTGCAAAAATTAATGGATCGTGATGTATGAGTGATTTAAATAATAAAACTAGACATTGAAATTTTTAAGCCAATTTTCTCAAAAATCACAAAGAGAGAATGTTGTAGATAATAAAATAAAATTAAATTTAAAATAAAAAAAAAAAATAAAAAATGACGTGATTTTTGGTCTATTCGATTACCTTACTACAATCTACTATTTTTTACTCATTTTACTACAGCTGGAAATTTTCAATACAAAAAGTAAACAAGACCTTCCAGTTGTAGTAAAAAATAGTAAGAAATTTGGGTAATCGAATAGACCTTTTGTTACATCAATTTTTATTTTCAATTGGAAAATTCAGACAAAGTTCTAAATTTTTTCCAAAAACAAATAGTGCCAATCGATACCCGATGCAAAACCCTATAAAATATATATGCTTCGAAGATATGAAAATCGTTGAGTTACTATAAAAAAATGTAATATAAAATGACATCATGGAAAAATGGCTCAATTCTTCCATTTTTGACCACGCCTATTTAGCCAATTTTTCCGAAAAATTAGTACTTTTGTTCCACGATTTGTTCTTTATATAGGGCAATACTTAAGCTACAAAAGTTTTACTCTGATCCAATAACTTGATTTTTCGTAGAAAATGCACAAGCCCACAAAAAAATCAAACGACCCAATGGTATGAAAGTGTATGGAAGTGCCACAAAAAATGTTCGTAATTATGAGGTGAAAGGACTTTAAAAAATGTGTTTTAAACATTTTCGGTTAAAATTATAAATGACATAACATAAAAAAGCGATTTGCATTATATAAGGGAAAATAATCGAAGTTCTACTGTAAACGCAAACTTAATCCTATATGCATAAGTGTCATGAAAAATTCAAAAAGTGATTTTTTATACAACATATAATCGAATTTGTGACGACAAGTTTGCTCGCAAACTTGTGTCACAGACAGTGTCCGTATACTTACCGTACACAGTGTACAAATACCCTGATTAATGAAATAACAATAACAACACACACACTGTGTGGTTTTGATATAGCAGGCACACAAGCAGCAGAACCCAACAGTAGAAATATTTTGTAACAAACAAGTAGCAACAACATACAGTGGGCTTTTATTTTTGTAATAAACAAGTAAACAAGTAGCAACAAAATATAAGGACTTGTTTTCAATATTGACCGTTAGATAAATAAAACAACACACAGGAGTAATATTTTGTTGGTAGTTTCTATGAGCTTGGAATTGTATAAAAGACGCGTGGTTTTAACAAACAGGTCTCATTCTTTTATCAGCGATTCGGTCTGTAAGTAATAAAATTAATATAAGGTAGACACTTCATTTGGTGGTTAGCGAACACCTTATGAAGTTAGAATTATTATCAGCAGTAGTGAACTTTCACTGGTGGTTATCGAGCACCAGGGAAAGACGTAGAAACCTAAGTAAGGTTAAGTATATGCTTCGACTGGTGGTTAGCGAGCACCAGACCGAAGCTAGGGTAATGGTAAGATAATCCTCCGACGGTGGTTAGCGAGCACCCGAGGACACTAGTGGATCATCAGTAGCGAGTAGTACACTTCAGCCGGTGGTTACCGAACACTGGATGAAGTTAACCATAATTTAGATTTTTAACGAGCATTCCCGAAGGTGGTTGGCGATCACCGGAGGGAATTAGATTAAGTCGTAGTATAGAAACTATTCCGCCCGGTGGTTACCGAGCACCGGATGGAATAATCTTACCTTTTCAGGAATTAAGCATCCACTTCGGCTGGTGGTTACCGATCACCAGGCGAAGATTAGAAAGTAGACGAACCAAGGAACACTTTACCGGGTGGTTAGCGAACACCCGTGGAAGTCAGATTCCGAGGAACGTGTGGTGAATGGTAGAGTAGAATTCGTTCTTTTCAGCTTATAGGTTCGGCGGATAATTAAACGAGCAATTACCGAAGGTGTTCCGAGCGTCAGGACAAACGAGTTTCACCAGGTCTAACATCCGAGACAAAATTGTGGCGTAAGAGTGTGCGGTAAACGTCGGCCAGTGATCACGGGTCGGATGTACGAGGGTTCACGAGTGGTTACCGAACACGAGTGGACCACTGGACAGACGATTCGTGAAGGCAACTGGGTTGGAAACTGCTAGTGGTTTCCTAGCACGAACAGTGGACAACCCAGCATAAAATCCGAAGCACGAGCGAGGGGACCCGACCAAGTTCGAGAGGGAAACGAGGGACACGAGTGTCATCCCAAAGTGGAAACTTCCTCAGGAGAATACCCGGAACAGGAAAACGGTCACAGGGAGCCAAACACGAAGATTGCCGAAGTGGAGCCGAAGAGGAACGATCAATTAATATTATATACTTTGAATGAAATTTTATATTAATGTTTTAAATAAACCGAGATTGTGAAGTATTGAAACAAAAAGTACACGTGTTCATTATTTCTTGTAGCGAAACCTGGACAAAGGCTGAGTATTTACCCTAGCGAAAACAAGTCGTTACAAGTGGCGCCCGAGCAGGCTATTTAAACAAGAAAGTAAAACACGAAGAATACACGAGCAACATGGAGAATACAAAGGAGTTTTATGATGAAGTAGCAGCATTTGCAACAAAATTTGGTGTCGATGCGGAGGAAAATGTAGAGGAACTACGAAAACGTTTGGAGGACTTTATCAAAAATGTTAGTCATGAAACCAGTACAAGTGAATACGCAAGCAGTTTATACGCCATAGAACGAGTAAGAAAATGGTCTCTTAAGTATGACGGAAGCATGAATCCGTTAGATTTTCTGGAACGGGTACGGGAACTGGCTGGAGCCTATAAAATTCCACTGGATCGAGTACCTAAGATAATGCCGGAACTGCTGAAGGACTTGGCACTAATATGGTTTAGAAATAATAATGATAATTGGAGCGACTGGAATGAGTTTCAACGGGACTTTCTCGAATACTTTTTACCAACGGGATATTTCAAGACACTGGAGGATAGGATCAGGGGCAGGAAGCAACAGGCAGGTGAATTATTTAAGGTTTACATGGTTAGTTTACAGGATTTGATGAGGCAGGCAGGATACAGCGAGGCACAAAAATTGGAACGGATTTATGAGAATTTGAACCCTAGTTATAGATTATATATAAAACGTAGAGAGTTCAGGAACAAGCGGGAGCTACTCAGATTGGCAGGGGATTTTGAGCTTTTGATGAGGGAGGCTTTAGGTTTTCAACAAACGCCACCTACTCCGACGATGGTTACGCAAACACAACTCCAACCAATGAAGCTGGATAAACAACATAAGATGGTCGTTATGGCAGGAGCAGTGTGTGATAATAATCGATGTTATGAAGAGCAAGTAATCGATGTGATTAATCCAAGAGCGGCATGCAGGCGATGTGGACAGGAGGGCCATGGCTATCGGTTTTGTCAAAATGAATCCAAACTATTTTGCTGGGAGTGTGGTAAACCGAGTGTTCGTACGAGGGAGTGTTGCAATAAGAGAAGGGAAAAATGGTCGTTGAGTGATGGTGTATTTCAGGGTAAACGATCCATATCGGAGGCAGCAGGTACATCTACAAAATCTATGAACGCAATCTACATGAGACAAGGTCATATATTTGCGAAAGTGACATTGGGAAGTCAAGTGGCAGAGGCGCTAGTAGATACCGGGGCGTCCAACAGTTTTATATGTACCCAGTTGGCAGACAAGATGATAGGAGTAGAACGAGTGAAGGTTGATGTAGGTATAACTCTGGCTGACGGTAAAAAAGCGGCGGTGAACGAGGCAGTGGTGATGGAAGTAGCGGTAGGCGATAGGAGCTTTAGAATGTCGTTGTTAATTCTTCCTGAGGTAATGGATGGGTTAATACTGGGGATGGATTTCTTAACCAAGGTAAATGCTACGTTAAGCTGTGGCGGTGTAACACTTCAATTAAAGGAGGAGGTAGGAGGAGTAAGAAGTCCGAAGACTCGATGCACGGGTGTAGAAACTATAGGCAACGAGGAGGAAGTGCGTATAAAGCGGTTCTTAGAAGGTGAATTACGAGGTTTTGAAACTTTGACTGGACTTTCTAATATTACAGAACATCGAATTGTAATGAAGGATGAAACTCCGTTTAAGCAAAGGTATATGCAGACGAACCCGGCAAAGCAAAAGATAATAAGTGATCTGGTGGATGAGTTGATAGAGAATGGATGTATTGAACCTTCATATAGTCCATACAGTTCACCGATTGTGTTGGCACCTAAAAAGAATGGTAAGTGGAGGCTTTGCTGTGACTTTCGGCAATTAAACAGCAGGTCAGTAACAGATGCATACCCTTTACCACGTATCAATTCCATTCTGGAGAGGCTGCGAGATGCGAAATATTTTAGCACACTGGATCTTAAAAATGGTTACTGGCAGATACCCATGGAGAAGGAAAGTAGGGTAGTAACAGCATTTACAGTACCAGGTCGAGGGTTGTTCCAGTGGAAGGTGATGCCTTTTGGATTACATTCGGCGCCAGCTACGTTTCAGCGCGCATTGGACCAGGTTATTGGCCCGGAGATGGAACCACATGCATTTGCTTACCTGGACGACATTATTGTGATTGGGAAAACATTGGATGAGCATATGGTGAATTTGCGAGAGGTGTTTAGGCGACTAAAGATGGCGAATCTAAGAATAAATCCAGAAAAGTGCTCGTTTATGAAGAAGGAAATAAAATACCTTGGCCATGTTGTGGGGGAGGATGGGATAAAAACCGACCCAGACAAGATAGCGGCGATCAAAGAAATGCTACCCCCAAAAGATGTTAAAGGAGTGAGACGGGTATTGGGCGTTGCCTCATGGTATCGAAGGTTTGTGCCTGATTTTTCCGATTTAGTGTCCCCAATTACAAGTTTATTAAAAAAGGGTACAAGATGGAAGTGGGGTAAGGAGCAACAGGAGGCTTTTGAAAAACTGAAGGAGCGATTGACAGGTGCACCAGTGTTGGCTTGTCCAAATTTCGACAAACAGTTTATTCTCCAGACTGATGCAAGTGACTTTGGCTTGGGTGCGGTGCTCACGCAAAACATCAACGACGAGGAACGGGTCATCGCATACGCGAGTCGTCGGCTAAATAAAGCAGAGTGCAATTATTCCGCAACGGAAAAGGAGTGCTTGGCGATTGTGTGGGGTATTCGAAAAATGCGTCAATATTTGGAGGGTTATCGGTTTAAGGTAATAACTGATCATCTCTCTCTCAAATGGTTAAATAGCATTGAGAGTCCTTCTGGAAGAATTGCGAGGTGGGCGTTAGAACTACAGCAGTACACGTTTGATGTGGAGTATCGCAAGGGAAAAAGTAATGTGGTGGCCGACGCGTTATCACGAGAACCACTAAACATATTGTGTGCTATGTCTGATGACTCGGTCAAAGATAAGTGTGCCTGGTTGGAGAGAAAGATGAAGGAGGTAAGAGAAGACCCGGAAAAGTATGCTGATTTCGTTATTGAAAACGACCAATTGTATAGACATATTCCGAGTCGTGATGAAGTCGAGGGTGGAGTTCAATGGAAGCTATGTGTCCCCAAGTACATGCGCGAGAGGGTGTTGAAGGAGAATCATGACGATGAAACAGCGGGTCATCTTGGTAGTAGAAAGACTATTGCTCGAGTTGCAAGGCGTTACTATTGGCCAGGTTTATTCCGCGACGTAACCAGCTACGTACGGAAATGTGAATCGTGTCAACGATATAAGGCAAGTCAACAAAAGCCAGCGGGAATGATGTTAACGCAAATACCAGAGGAACCATGGGCGGTCGTATGTGCCGATTTTGTTGGACCACTACCACGATCAAAGCACGGGAACTCAATGCTGTTGGTTTTCTTTGACAAATTTTCAAAGTGGACAGAGCTAGTTCCAATGAGGAAGGCTAAGAGCGAGGGTGTTATGAAGGCGTTACGGGAAAGGATTGTGAGCCGGTTCGGAGTTCCAAAAGTATTGGTGACAGATAATGGAACACAGTTCACTAGTCGTGCATTCAAAACGTTTTTGGAGAAGTTGGGTGTACGCCATCAGTTAACGGCACCATATACACCACAGGAAAACCCTACTGAGCGTGTCAACAGGACGGTGAAAACAATGATAGCACAATTTGCAGGCGAAAATCAGCGAACATGGGACGAACATCTACCAGAGATTATGTTGGCGGTAAATTCAAGTGTCTCGGATTCTACGGGATACAGTCCCAGTTTTGTGGTTCAGGGAAGGGAGCCAAGACTTCCAAAGGCGCTGTACGATGAAGTCACTGTTGGTACAGGAGGCGATGTTCAGGAGCCAGAAGAAAGGGCAGAAATGATACAGGAGATTTTTAAACTGGTAAGACGTAACTTGGAGGTCGCATCACAAGATCAGAGGCGGCATTACAATCTGAGGAGAAGGGAATGGAAACCAAGGAAAGGAGACTTAGTGCTGGTAAAACAACATCATCTTTCTAGTGCAGTCGACGGGTTTGCTGCGAAACTGGCTCCGAAATATGATGGGCCTTATAAAGTTAAAAGTTTTATATCACCGGTAATTGTGGAGCTAGAGGGTGACGGTAGACGGAAAAGAAATGCGCACATTGGCGAACTAAAGGCGTTTAATGTTGAAGATGGTAGCCAGGAGTAAGGAGTCGTATTTTTCTTTGGAGGGGTTAGCATGTTATTAAAGAAAGGGGGGAATGTGACGACAAGTTTGCTCGCAAACTTGTGTCACAGACAGTGTCCGTATACTTACCGTACACAGTGTACAAATACCCTGATTAATGAAATAACAATAACAACACACACACTGTGTGGTTTTGATATAGCAGGCACACAAGCAGCAGAACCCAACAGTAGAAATATTTTGTAACAAACAAGTAGCAACAACATACAGTGGGCTTTTATTTTTGTAATAAACAAGTAAACAAGTAGCAACAAAATATAAGGACTTGTTTTCAATATTGACCGTTAGATAAATAAAACAACACACAGGAGTAATATTTTGTTGGTAGTTTCTATGAGCTTGGAATTGTATAAAAGACGCGTGGTTTTAACAAACAGGTCTCATTCTTTTATCAGCGATTCGGTCTGTAAGTAATAAAATTAATATAAGGTAGACACTTCATTTGGTGGTTAGCGAACACCTTATGAAGTTAGAATTATTATCAGCAGTAGTGAACTTTCACTGGTGGTTATCGAGCACCAGGGAAAGACGTAGAAACCTAAGTAAGGTTAAGTATATGCTTCGACTGGTGGTTAGCGAGCACCAGACCGAAGCTAGGGTAATGGTAAGATAATCCTCCGACGGTGGTTAGCGAGCACCCGAGGACACTAGTGGATCATCAGTAGCGAGTAGTACACTTCAGCCGGTGGTTACCGAACACTGGATGAAGTTAACCATAATTTAGATTTTTAACGAGCATTCCCGAAGGTGGTTGGCGATCACCGGAGGGAATTAGATTAAGTCGTAGTATAGAAACTATTCCGCCCGGTGGTTACCGAGCACCGGATGGAATAATCTTACCTTTTCAGGAATTAAGCATCCACTTCGGCTGGTGGTTACCGATCACCAGGCGAAGATTAGAAAGTAGACGAACCAAGGAACACTTTACCGGGTGGTTAGCGAACACCCGTGGAAGTCAGATTCCGAGGAACGTGTGGTGAATGGTAGAGTAGAATTCGTTCTTTTCAGCTTATAGGTTCGGCGGATAATTAAACGAGCAATTACCGAAGGTGTTCCGAGCGTCAGGACAAACGAGTTTCACCAGGTCTAACATCCGAGACAAAATTGTGGCGTAAGAGTGTGCGGTAAACGTCGGCCAGTGATCACGGGTCGGATGTACGAGGGTTCACGAGTGGTTACCGAACACGAGTGGACCACTGGACAGACGATTCGTGAAGGCAACTGGGTTGGAAACTGCTAGTGGTTTCCTAGCACGAACAGTGGACAACCCAGCATAAAATCCGAAGCACGAGCGAGGGGACCCGACCAAGTTCGAGAGGGAAACGAGGGACACGAGTGTCATCCCAAAGTGGAAACTTCCTCAGGAGAATACCCGGAACAGGAAAACGGTCACAGGGAGCCAAACACGAAGATTGCCGAAGTGGAGCCGAAGAGGAACGATCAATTAATATTATATACTTTGAATGAAATTTTATATTAATGTTTTAAATAAACCGAGATTGTGAAGTATTGAAACAAAAAGTACACGTGTTCATTATTTCTTGTAGCGAAACCTGGACAAAGGCTGAGTATTTACCCTAGCGAAAACAAGTCGTTACAAATTGTATTTTCGGGTAAAAAAAAGCTTTTGTCATCTTTATTTTATTCACATTTAAATGGGAAATCTCTACAATCTGATACAAAAATATATATTGTACATTTAGTATGTCTGTATATTTTGTCAGTCAACCCATAAATTGTACATAGGACATGCCAGCCAACCGAATATTCAACACTGAAATATGTTGTAAATGTCAATAAATTTGAATGCAATAAATGATGATGATGTTGATGACGATGATATACGAGGAGTATGTTTGCTGAAAAAAATCATCCAACTTCAATACAATCCAACACAATTATGTACTGTAGAATTGTTATTTTTTTAACAATACAATTCTATACTTTATGACAATCGCACACAAACAACCACAAAAAATACACATATTAAAATTTTGTGTGTGAACACCAGATATAAAAGCTGGTCAAGTAAACCCGATTTGCTGCCGTCAGACGATTCTCATTATCCGTCAAAATTCTAATGGACAAATAGAAACGCCTTTTACTCCAATTGCATTTTAAGAAAATCATATATTTTAAACTAGCATGCCCGCCCGGAACTTCGTCTCCAGCAATATTAAATACCTGATTAAGGAAGTATAAGGATTAAAGACCCTATTTATAAAATTTTCCCATACAGAATCTTAATTTTATTTAAATTTTGACATTGACGCCTTTCATAAAAGCTGTTTACAATACGTAATAAAATAAATATTGACCCGATTATCCCGGAATCATTTTCGTTCCACTAAAAAATTTCGTGCAAATTTTAGTGCTCTTACTGAAATCGTAATTATTGATATCATTTCATTCCCTGCTGCATTTTATTTCGTTCCTCTTTCCATTCCATTTCGTTCCCCGTTCTTTTCCATTTCGATCTGAATTCCAATTTATTTCTTTTCATTTAGGATTCAATCCTTTCTGTATAACATGTGTAAGAAAAAGAAAAATATGTCTCAATTGATATAAAAAAGTATCCTTATTCAATTATTTAATCATTTTAACCCTTAAAAATTTTAGTTTCAAAATATGTCTTTCTCTTTGATGCATTACGTAACACCTCATAAGTAAGTCATTATTATTGATTTTCAGATAATATATTATTAAATTAATGTTTGGTAAGACATCCCAAAATAATGCTATAAATAATATATATAAATGACCCGGTAATGAGTTATATAATCACCAGCCATTACCAAAGTTTTGCTGGGTATCGTTAAAAGTGTTTGATGTCCTAAATTTAAGTCCTTTACCAAAAGTTTCTATTACATCTCAATTTTAAGAAAATTGCGTTAAAAAATAGAGATTTGGCCTTTTTTAACTCCCTGTAAAAATCGAGACCAGATAGATACTTTATTATACGCATAATTTAAAGCGTCCAGTTTTATCTTCCAACTGGGATTGTTTTAAATTTTAATCGTGCTTTTCTTAATGGTAAATATATATTTTTTAAACACCCTGTTTTATTTATATTCACTGCAACTATTTAGTACTATATTAAGTATTAATTTTCATTATAATATAAGGAATAAAGGGTGTTTTAAAAAAGTTAGCTAATAAGAAATTACAAAAAAATTGGAAGACAAATTTAGTTTTTGAAAACATTTGAGCTATTTAATTTTTTTTATTGAAAACTTCCATCGATTTTACAATTTTTGTTGCCTGTAAGATCGTTGGATTATGATTATTACTATTTTTTTTTGGGATTTTTATGAAAAATTGTTATAGCTGTTTTCTAGTAAGATTGTTGGATTATAATTATATATTATGTCAGATCCACTGCTCCAATGGTTAGTCCTAGAGGCGTTAATACTAAGACCGATTTTGTATTAACCCCAATTTTTTTCATCCCTAAACATTTTTATCAAATAAGCTTATTCTTTATCTCCAATTCCTAAGGAGGCTGCCATACAAAATAACAGTTCTTAAAATTTGCTCTAACTGACAAAAGAATGCCCCTAGAAGTTTCATTTGTATGACCAACCCACAGTATTTTTTTAATCCAAACCGTGTCTTCAACCTATAGGGTTCAAAATTGATACTGACCCCCATTAATTTTTACCCCCAAACATTTTTTCAAATATACCTACATTCAATCTCCACTCCCTGAGTGTGCTATAATACAAAATTACATTTTTATAAAATTTGCTACCACTCATATTTGTATGGGAGGCCTCTAATGGAGTGGAGATATGTTTTGAAAAATGTTTAGGAGTAAAAACTGATAGGGGTCGGTCTCAATATTGATCCCTCTAAGACGGACCATTGGACAGGTAGCAGCTGATTAAATAATAGAAATTTATATAAAAAAAGAAGTTTTCGAAGGATAATATCAATACTAATACCACTATAATATCAATACCGTAAACATACGCATCGGGTTAGCTTTGGCTTAAGCCGCCGCCTGACGAATTATATAGTCGGCTAGGGTCTCCTGTGCACACATTTGTATGCATTTTAGTATGTATGAGTAAGTATTTTATAACAAACTATTGTATTTTATGTACAAATTCAATGATATATTAGTTAAAAGATAAACATATTCGCACATGAATAGAAGAGAAAGAGCCTTAAAAGAATTAATTCCCTACATCAGTATTTAAGGAAATTTAAAATTGTAATTTGTTGATGCCATATCTTGGCTTATAATAGAAAATCTTTTATAAATAATATTAACATTAGAGTCTAATGTACAAAAAGAAAAAAATCTTAAAAAAAACTAAAATTATATTCCCCGGGATCCCGACAAATTCGTATTCGACTCACAAACTCATCAAAGTTTTTGATTTTTGATAATTAAAATTAAAAAATTATGTCATACGGTCTAAAGTTTTTCGAGATAACGCTCATTGAAATGTAAAAAAATTTAAGTTTTTCCTACGTTTAAGAAAAAAAATAAATGTTTTTCAAAATTAATTTGAACCAACCCAGCAAAACTTTGGTAATGGGTAGTGATTATATAACACATTACCAGGTAATGCATATAACTTATTTGTAGCATTATTTTATGATGTCTTACCAAACATTTGTTCCCCAACGTATTATTTTCAAGTGAAAAATAATGCATTACTAATAATTTGCTACGTAATGCATGATTATTGGAAAAATTGTATTTCATATTTGTTATTTCTAAACATTAAATCATGGATGACTTATATTTGGTTACATTATGTATTATTTGAAAGTTTGAAATAATGTATTATTTATAATTGGATGCATAATGCATTACAATAACATAAAAAATAATTATTTTACAAAAAAATGCATAAGTTTAAACTAGAGATGGGCTCGCGACAGGAAATTTCACACACACACTCACGCACACTCACGAGCATATTTTATCTACTTACACTCACTTACAATCACGTGATTAAATTTAATACAAAATTAATTTTTCACTACAAGTAACATCTTATATATTATCTTCTGGTATGCTATATTATTTCATTTCTCGTAACCTATAAAATATCATATATTTTACACCATACTCGTATTCTTCGTTATAAATTTATGACTTAATTTATACCTTACTGGTATTCTTTGTGATAATGTGGATGCATTACTTTGAGTCTCATCGCCTGTTAAAATCATCAATGCTGCAATGTATAAAATAAGAGATCCTATACCTTATTTTATACCTTATTTGGTAATCTAAGTTTTGCTGGGAAATCCAATCATTTTAACCCGCGGCGCCTTTCAACCAAAGTTGTGAATTTTTAGAAAACTTTCACGAAAAAATCAAAACTTTTATCGCAGTAAGACAGAGGTAAAAATAACGTGGTTTAGTTCATATTAGGTTAAAATTAAATTTTGTCTCAAGCTCTATGAAATAGTCAATGGAAAATTATTTTAAGATTTTTTTTAAATTTCTTGAACGTAGAAAAAAACCGCCATTCTGGTAAATTTGACAAATTTCAAATGAGGACATCTTGAAAGCCACTCGACAGATTGCAGATTTTTTTTTTTATATTTGTATTCAGCATGCCATATTTTTTTAAACCTTTTTAAAATTAAAATTTTTTGGTTTAAATTTTCCAAATACATATTCAAAATTTTGATCAAAGAACGCCACAGGTTAAATAATATGATTAGACTCCAATTAAGTTTAAATGCAAGTTTGTCTCAAGCTTTATGAAAATGTCAAGGAAAAAAAAACATAATTAATTTCTTAAATGTGGAAAACCCACACCATTTCATGCGAATTTTAAATGGCGATATCTCGAAAACTGTTCAGATGATATCAATTTTTTTTTTGATATTTGTGTTCAGAGCAAGAAAATTTATATATATAATGTATCGCAAAATACATATCGTCGGATCGCCAACCAGAACTGGTATGTGTTTTTCAAAATTTTTTGAAGAGGCTAACAAATCAGCTTTATTTTGACATTTTGCGGTGCTTAAAAACAATATTTATTTCATAAATTTTTAATAATTTTTCAAATTTTCTATTTGTATTAATTTAAATTAAAAAACAGCGCTAAAGAGCCAAATTTAGCTAGTATTAAAGACTCTTCAAAAAATATTAAAATACACATACCAGTTATGGTTAGCGCACCGACGATATATTAATTTATTTTTTTTATTTTCAAAAATCCAAAACTTCAGGGGGCGCAAAGGTTCATTAAATTCGATTGGCGGAAATTTGTAACAAATATGACATGTTTTAGGCCTACTATAATAAAAATTTACCCGGATGTTGGAAGTCGGAAGAAAATATTTTTTTCATACAAAAAAATTACGGTCTAATACTCGTGCAAATAAGTGGCAGTTTTCAGAAGGCAAACGATACACACGAACGAAAATTTAATATGTCCTTTTTTGTTACAATAACAAAACACATGCAAAATTTTCGTTCGTGTATATCGTTCGCCTTATGAAAACTGGGACTAATAAACTTCATCATCAGGGCTGCCATATTTGACAATTTATCGTCATTTTGACGATTTTTGGTAAAAAAATTACAAATGTCGCACAGTGGGGAAAAATGGGATTTTTTGTCCGATTTTGCCTACAGGTCGCAATTCTTAACCGATTTTAGTTTTTTTTTTTTTAAATTTTAGCTAATAAAATTCCTCATCGGTCTGTCATGTTGGATTTCTAAAAATCGTTTTTGTTTTATTTGAATATTTTTTTAAAGTTCAGAAAATATTAATATTTTTAGAATTTTTGCTCTAAAAAATGAAATAGGCAGAGGACGAATAAGCTGTATGGGCAAAATTAAAGGTACCCCTTATAAATGACATTAAATAGCATTTGTTAATTTATTATTATTTTGGTTTTTATAAATATATGAAAACTTAAAAATGTTCACTTTTAAGTACCTATATCATTTTAAATAATGTACCAATTTCAATGAATTTTTTTTTTAGATTAAAGCTTATCATTTTCTTAACCATTATTGGTAAATAAAGTATTTTTGCAAAATTGTTAAACTCCTTTTTTCGAATTTAAAATGTAACAATTTTTTTTTTTTTAACTGACTAAAAAATAATTTTAAAATTCCAAAAATCTTAAGGTAAAATTTAAGCAAAAAATAAAATATTTTTTTTAAAAAATTTTTTGTACCAATTTTGACTAAGCAAAAGCTTTAATCTAAAAAAGATTTCATTGAAATTGGTACATTATTTTTAAAGATATAGGCTTTTAAAAGTGAAAATTCTTGAATTTTTGTCTGGTTATAAAAACCAAAATAATAATATATTTTCAAATACTAATCACGTCGTTGATAAGGGGTTCCAATACCTTTAATTTCCCAGCAAAAAAAAACATTACTTAGAACAATGATAAAAAGGACTTCTACTGCTTCTGGAGTAGTGAATATCTACTGAATATCTCATTACATTTTCATATAGTTGTCGCAGCAAGTAAGTAGTTGTTTCAACTCGTTTTTCAGTACATATGAAGTGGTCTTCATACTATTCTATAACTTTGAACTTTTGAGTATACTTATTAACCACTTCATTGCGAATGCATAATATTGTATATTTAAGAAGTGATTAAACACTACACTCAAAAAATTATGTTAGTAAAATCAACTGAAAATGTCAGTTAAAATAACTACTTTGTAAGTTGTGTTGGGATCAACTACTTTTTCAGTTAAATCAACTAACAATGACAAAAATACCAACTGACTTATGTAGTAAAAACCATAGGGGTGAAACGAATTAGTTTCGCACAGGTTTATGTTTTAGTGACGGCACGCGAGTGTAACTTTTGACGTTTCATACAAAACGTAAACAAACAACGAAAATACAGATGCAAAAGCTCACACGTACAGGCACACGTATTCTAGGCAGAGAAGTAAATTTAGTAGTATTTTGTATGCGTCCATATTGAAAGTACCAAAAAAAGCACTCGTGTTGCATGTCTATATGGTCTGTGGTAAAAACTACTAACATTTGTAGTCAAAACAATAAAAATGTAGTAAAAATAAAATAACAAGCGCGGGTACAAGGGGGGAAGGGGAAATTACCCCCCCCCCAGACCAAATTTCAAAAAGAAAAAAAAAAAAGAAAGAAAAAGGAAGGAAAAGAAAAAAAGTAGGAATCGCATACGACTCGTTTTGCTCATCATTCTATTACCATATAGTGTCATTTCGTTGTAATGGAATAAATACTAAACGAGTCGTTTAATTTAAAATTAAAAGACGTGTATGAGAATATGGGATTATAGCGCATTCGCATTGCTATGGTAAAACACGGTTTAGTTGAAACATTGTTTTATGATTCGTTTAACCATATATTTTGATAGCAAGAAACATTAGCCCTGTTTTCGCATAACCGTTTATATTTTAACATTAAAATTTAAAAATTTTTTGGCACCACTTTTGTTGAATGTCAAAGTTTATTTAAGCAAACACGGAAAAAAACATTTTATTTTCAAATGCGAACTTGGCTTCACTTTTTATCGAAACTTAAATTTAATGCCAATAATTATACAAGTTAAAAATAAGCGTGGATAGTTTAAAATTTGTATAGGTAAGCGTATATACGGTTATGCGATAACAGTGCTATTGCTAAAACCGAGTTTATAATAGTCATAAACTTGGATATTACCAAAAAAAAGCTGTAGGAAAAAGCTATAGAAAACAAAAAGCAATCCTAATATTCTGAATTTTCATAATATTTCCTTACTATACGTAAGAAGCTTAATATAATTTATAAATACATTCCTTAATTGAATTATTTCATGTCATTTTTGAATATAAAGCATTTGTAAAATAACCAATTTTTATTAAATAATTATTGATAATTTCCAAATTTTTTAATAAAGTTTTATAGTGGAGATTTCTTTAGTGAGGAAGTGAATACTAATGTCTATATTTGGAAGTGGTGCAAGCCATAATTTATGACATTATATATCAATTTTTGGAAGTTGTTTAAAAGTATCTCCATTTGAATAATAAATCAGGGGTTAACTGCTTTTTTTGGAGTACTTCAGAAGTGGTTTGATTTGGACTACTTCCTTTATTTTTTGCTGGGTTAGTCAATAAAGCATATTCGTCCTATGCCTAATACATTTTTTATTGCAAAAATACTGAAAAAAGTAATCCGAAATTTTATTTCAAAAATCCACCATGACAGATCGATGCGGAATTTTATTAGCTAAAATACAAAAAAATAAAAACCAAAATCGGTTAAGAATTGCGACCTTTAGGCAAAATTGGACAAAAAAAGTCAAATTTTCCCCACTGTGTGTCGATTTGGCGATATTTGCCCAAGAAATGACGATTTTTTAAAACTTGACAAACTTTACATATTTGGACAAAAATTGGATTTTTTTTGTATTCGGAATAATGGTAAAAGGGAATTCACAAAATTGTTTTATGGCTTGTAATGAAATTAAGTAAAAAAATTAAATTCGACTTGGCCGTATCCATGAATACCCTCCACAATGCCCAAAATATTTTAGATACTAACCAAAACACTTGTGATTTTTGAATGAATATAATACGGTATTTACACCAACGAAAACAACTTGTTTTTGAATATTTTTTTGGTTTTTGGCAAAAACTACATAAATTTTCCATACAATTTAAAAACTGCGTTGCCAACTAAAACTGAACAAAAACTAGAATTTAGGTTGTGGTCTAGCTACTATTAATTCAGTGTGAATGTTTTTTTCAATTTTCTTTTGGTAAAAACGACTGTCAAAATAAAAATATTTGTTTTTTTGTTAAATTAATATTCAAATCTTTAAAAAAAGTAAATAAATGTGTAATTTAATTTTTTTAATAACGTGTGGCTATTGTAATTTTGTGTTTTTTAGTGAATTTAGAAAATAATTAATTTGATTTGACAAACAAAAACTCTTTTTATTCGGTGTAAACAGTTTGGTTTTCCAAAATGCTTTTTTGCCAAAAACAAGTTAGTTTTTGTTTGGTCTAAACCATAGAAAAAATAGAAATGAAACAGAGTCGTATTTCGCTTGAACAAGTATTGGTGACAGCACATTATGTAACTTTTGACGTTTAATAAAAACAATGCAACATAACAACAAAGCAAACAACAAAAGAGAAAAAAAAAGTTTTTAAGCTATCAATACTGCGTATTATCATTAAAAAACGTTGAATAAATTAAAATAAATAATAAATTTAATTAAATGAAAGACAAATTCCATTTTTTATAAACAAAGAATCTAATTTGATATTAAATACGTGTGAGATGAGGAAGAACAAGCATTTTGCCACCATATTGGAAAATACATCAAATACAACACTGTGTACCTTCTAATCTTTTCTATGGTCTAAACATAGCATAAAATATTATAATATTTTGAGTAGGTTTATTCTAGCTCGAGGTATAGAATACTTATTAAAACTCACAGAAAAATTTTGAAGAAAATTATTTTTCTGTTTTAAATTTATTTATGTTGGGTTTTTATACCTGGTTAATCATCTTGCCAATGGAATCTGACAAATTCCGAAACACGTGTCGACTAACAATAAGTCTTGCAAAAATGACCAACATAAATAAATTTAAAAGAGAAAACTGATTTTCTTGAAAAATATTCTATGAGAATATCATAAATTTATGTTAATTAGTAAAGGAAATAATGACTTCGAGCTAGAATAAACCTACCCAAAATATAATATCTCAAAGGCTGAGTGAAACAATTTTTATTTTTTAATGAAAATTAATCAGAATTTAAAATATTATAAAAATGTTATTTTGAGTAAACATTTTTTTTAGCAATTTCTCTATAAAAAAATTTGTGAGTATTTTTTCTTTGGAGCGACAAAAGCAAATTGTAAAGTAGACAGACCGACAAGACTATCTTAAAATTGACCGAGGGTCATGAAAATATATACTTTATAAGGGTCGTGGATAAATATATCCACTATCTCGCAATTTTATTTTGACGATTTTTTTTTCGATTTCCTTTAATCGATTTGACAATTTTTTACAAAAAGTTATCTGGCAGCCCTGTACATCATACGTTATTAGGGGAAAAATTCACAATAAGATGCAAAAACTAGTAACTATTTGTAGCGAAGGGCAAATTGTGACATTAGCAGCTGATAAATTCTCAAATAACTAACGGCGGCATGCAGTCTGGATGTGGTATGTAGGTGCAAAGTAAGTCACTACACAGAGAAAAATAAATTTTTAATCGAATTTTTTAGTTGTATCAACTCATAATTTGGTTTTCGCTACTAGTTTTGGGCGTGACAACCGAATTTTGTTGTTGTTTCAATTAAATGCCAGTTGTTTCAACCGAATTTAGTTGAGACTACCGATATTAAATTGGAACGACATGTATGCAAATGCATCAACCGATTTTTAGTTGTTTTAACTGAATTTCAGTCGGAAACTTGAAAGTTTGTTTTCTGTATGTAAACTTTGTTACTAGTCCCAAGGATCTGAACAGAAGATAAATTTAAAGAATACCATAAATTTAACATAATTAACAA
This sequence comes from Pegoplata infirma, assembly GCA_963921195.1. Taxonomy (NCBI): domain Eukaryota; kingdom Metazoa; phylum Arthropoda; class Insecta; order Diptera; family Anthomyiidae; genus Pegoplata; species Pegoplata infirma. The sequence continues at coordinate 119,828,054 of OY992536.1, read as the reverse complement.
AAAGAAAAAGAAAAAAATTAAGTACTGTTTGTATTATATAACAGCGCTCTTTTTATTTCAAACGATTATTTTCGAAAAATAATTTATTATTTAAATCTCTGTAATTGTTCATGCATTCATTCATGTGTGATATACATAAATAAGTATTTTTAAAACAAACGTATATATCCAGTAGCGTGTCCCGAAAATGAAAAATTTTAGGACATACCCCCAGAATGATGCTTAGTAAAGAGCTGATTACGGGAAAAAATATTAAAAATTTTTTAGAGGTCATCTTCAGGGCGCAACTAGCGCTTAAAGTTTGCATCCGTAGTGCATTTGGTGAAAAAAAATATTTTTATTTTATTTTTCAAATTGGTGCCAAAAGTTTCGTTAGGTAGAGTACATTCTGGAAAAAATATTTATAAAGTTTTCATGGAGCAATTTTGGTCCAGCACAACGTTTTGAAATTTTGAAAAGGTGTAATTTTTTATATATTTTTTTAAGTTTTTGTAAAAACCGGAGTTTGTAAGAGTTCTTTTAAAATTTTGTATAAAACGGAGTTTATGTTCAAGCCTTTGTATAAAATGCTGTTTTTTACAAAAACTTAAAAAAATACGTAATAAATTAACCATATTCGAAGTTTCAAAACGTTGCGCTGGACCAAAATTGCTCCACGAAAACGTTGTAAATATTTTTTCCTGAATGTACTCCACCTAACGAAACTTTTGGCACCAATTTTAAAAATAAAAAAAAATATTTTTTTTTGACCAAATACACCACGGATGCAAACTTTAAGAGCTGGTTGCGCCCTGAAGATGACCTCCAACAATTTTTTAATTATTTTTCCCGTAATCAGCTCTTCAATAAGCATCGTTCTGGGGGTATGCCCTAAAGAAATTCCAAAATTTCCTGATTTCGGGACATGCTAATATCCAGGCAGTAATTATTTCCATTATTTCTCCAAATATGGAACAGTAAAGTGTTTCCCACCGACTGGATGCAAGGCATCATTGTAAAATTACCTAAGAAAGGAGATGTAACCAATTGTAATAACTGGAGGGGCATTACTATTTTGTGCGTGGTTATGAAAGTTTTTATGAAAATCATCCTGGAGCGAATGATAAAGCATGTCGACGATAAACTACGTCCCGAGCAAGCTGGTTTCCGAAGCGGCAGATCATGTATTGATCAAATTAACACCCTTAGGATTATAATCGAACAAGCGCACAGTGATTCGTTTCATTGGCAAAAATCAAAAAAAAAGTATGTCTTCAATGTTGATGATTTTTTGTATTTTTACAGTTTAATAGTAAACTAAAAGAAATATGTACTTTTCTGATTTTTAAGAAGTCATATGTTGCCACAAGAGGGCGCTAAAGTATGGAAATTCAACGCTATTGTGTTAAAACCTAAAAATTGATTTTTATAGGTTTACTAAAATAATTATGAAAAATCGAATTTTAAAGAAATCAACGAACTTTTTTTTGCAAAAGTTACTTTAATATATTAGCTAAATGTTGTATTTGCATTTTTTTAGAATTACCCAGCGAAACTTTGGTAATGGGTAGTGATTATATAACACATTACCAGGTAATGTATATACCTTATTTGTAGCATGATTTTAGGATGTCCCACCAAACATTTGTTCCACAACGTATTATTTTCAAGTGAAAAATAATGCATTACTAACAATTTGCTACGTAATGCATGATTATTGGAAAAAATGTATTTCATATTTATTATTTATAAACATTAAATCATGGATGACTTATATTTGGTTACATTACGTATTATTTGAAAGTTTGAAATAATGTATTATTTATAATTGGATGCATAATACATTACAATAACATAAAAAGTAATTATTTTTAAAAAAAATCATAAGTTTAAACTAGAGATGGGCTTACGACAGGAAATTGCTAACGACACACACTCACAGCATATTTTATCTACTTACACTCACTTACAATCACGTCAGTAAATTTAATACAAAATGACTTTTTCACTACTCGTAACACCTTATATATTATCTTCTGGTATGCTATATTATTTCATTTCTCGTAACCTATAAAATATCATATATTTTACACCTTACTCGTATTCTTCATTATAAATTTATGACTTATTTTATACCTTACTGGTATTCTTTGTGATAATGTGGATGCATTACTTTGAGTCTCATCGCCTGTTAAAATCATCAATGCTGCATTGTATAAAATAAGAGATCCTATACCTTATTTTATACCTTATTTGGTAATCTAAGTTTTGCTGGGTAATCTTGAAATACATTTTTGTATTGCTCTGAAATCTATATTTTTTCTACCGAATTCCCAAAAATTGACAAATTTTGATGGAATGCATAAAAAAAGTTCGTGAGTCAAAAAATTATTTTTTTCGCTTTTTCGATAGCTCGGACTATCCCAGCAAAACTTTGGTAATGGGTAGTGATTATATAAGACATTACTAGGTAATGTATATACCTTATTTGTAGCATTATTTTAGGATGTCTTACCAAACATTTGTTCCCCAACGTATTATTATTATTATTATGAAAAATAATGCATTACTAATAATTTGATACGTAATGCATGATTATTGGAAAAAATGTATTTCATATTTGTTTATTCTAAACATTAAATCATGGATGACTTATATTTGGTTACATTATATATTATTTGAAAGTTTGAAATAATATATTATTTATAATTGGATGCATAATGCATTACAATAACATAAAAAATAATTATTTTATAAAAAAATGCATAAGTTTAAACTAGAGATGGGCTCACGACAGGAAATTTTTAACGACACACACTTACGAGCATATTTTATCTACTTACACTCACAATCACGTGAGTAAATTTAATAAAAAAATACTTTTTCACTACTCGTAACACCTTATATATTATCTTCTGGTATGCTATATTAATTCATTTCTCGTAACCTATAAAATATCATATATTTTACACCTTACTCGTATTCTTCGTTATAAATTTATGACTTATTTTATACCTTACTTGTATTCTTTGTGATAATGTGGATGCATTACTTTGAGTCTCATCGCCTGTTAAAATCATCAATGCTGCAATGTATAAAATAAGAGATCCTATACCTTATTTTATACCTTATTTGGTAATCTAAGTTTTGCTGGGATTGTTTATAAGGCAAAACAATAAAAATAACTAAGTTTTTGTCTGAAGTTGGAAAAAAGTTAGGTTTTTTTTGTGTCTTTATTTAAATTTTTTCAAAAGCTATAGTATTAATGGAAAAAATATTAAAAAAAAAAATTAATATTAAGTATTTTTTCTTTACACATTGATATATTATATAGTATTCTGTAAAAATATAATAAAAAATCAGAAAAAAAAATATGCAGTACGTGGGCCGTTTTGCTTTAAAAGTTATCTATGACTTTTACTAAAATCCCCAAAATCACCAAATTTTAATGGCCTTCATAAAAAAAGTTCGTGAATAAATTTTTTTTGTTTTTCATTTTTTTTGTAGCTTTAACTATGTTTTATAAGATCAAAAAATAACAAGTGAGAGTGTTAAATTCGGCTGTGCCGAATCTTTTATACCCTCCAAAATGTAAAAAAAAATTAAAAAAAAAATTTGGCAGGGGCGTATCATTTTTTTTTTTTTTTGGGGGGGGTGGTTGATCAGGTCAGTGGGGGACGTTGAGAGCACATTCCCATCGCGATAAATATACCAAATTTTTCATTTACTTAACAAAAATACAAAAAAAACATGTAAAAAGTGTATTTTTTTAGAGGTTGGTTTAGTTCTTCAAGGGGGAACTTTGTTCCCCCTGGTCCGATTTGGCCAATTTCCGAACTTAACCTGCCTAGGAACACAAGACATATTTGTACCAAACTTGAGGGATCTAGCTCTTTTATTTTGGACTGCATCGTGTTAACTACAGACGGACGGACGGACAGACAGACGGACGGACGGACGGACATCGCTAGAATGTCTTAGAATCGATCACTGATCAATAATATATATACTTTATGGTGTCCCCGACCGATATTTCGATGCGTTACATACGGAATGACAAAGTGAGTATACCCCCATACTGTAGTTGGAGGGTATAAAAATAACTAAGTTTTTTTTTTTAAGTTGAAAAAAAAAATTTTAAAAAATCTAAAATTGGAGTATTTTTTTTTTTATTTATTTTATGTACTGTAAATAAAATTAAAAAAATACATCAACATTTTCGTTTTTTTTTTATATAAAGGGATTTATTGTATTGTTTACCATAAATTTATAGTAAAAAATTCGATGAAGTAAGTATACAGTGGGCCATTTTGCTTTAAAACCAGTATTTGATTTTCGTTGGTATCCCAAATCAAAACCAAATTTTTTTTTGAGATACATAAAAAAAGTTCGTACTCAAAAATTATTTTTTATTGATTTTTTTAACATCCTGGACTGTTTTCTATACGATCAAATAATAAAAATAACTAAGTTTTTGAAAAAAAAGAAAAAAAAAAAAAATTTTAGTACAAAAAAAAAAATTTTTTTTTTAGTTTTTTGTTATTAACGGGTTATATACTTAGAAATAAAGCAAGTATTAAACGAGTTTACTTAAAACTTATTTTGAATAAATTTATTTTCGTAATGCAACAGGAAATAAGTGTTGTGAATGTTTTGTTTTTGCAGTTAAATATTAAGTATTTTTATATATTTGACTATATTTAAAAAAGGATATATTAACAGCTTTTTTGTTACAGCAAGTAACTCAACGAAATTTGGCACACTTATTAACGTTATTTGATCTAATCTATATTAAAAATTTGATAGCAATTGAAAGATTTTTAAAATAGTAACAGCGATTTCAAGAAAAAGGATATATGGCAGCCACGCGAGTCCTTGCTCAGATTAAAATACAAATGTTGTACGTCGATGGTTATCTAAATTTCTAAGACAATAACTAAGTTAAGTAATTTTATATCAAGTTTTGTGGCTAAAACTCCACTTTTAAATTTCAGGATATACGACAGGTACAAATGTCCTTCGACCGATTTGCTCAAAATTTTTACTTTTTTTTCTATTAATTAATTTTGTGCTTGCGTACCAAATTTGGAAAATCGTTGACAACTCTTTCTATTTTATTTTTGTGATTAAAATATATTAACACTTTATTGCAGTTTTTAAAAAGGATATATAAATAACTTTTGTTTTACAGAACCGATTTCAGCGAAATTTGGCACACACATTGACATCACTTATTCAAATTTTTACAAAATATTTCAAGAGTATCGAATAATTTTTGAGCGATTTACAATTTTTTTAAGAAAAAGGATATATGGCAGCCACACGAGTCCTTGCTTCAATCTTGAAAAAAAATTACACATAAAATACTGTATCAAAATTGGTAACATTGACAAAATTTGGGAATTTTGTGCCCATTTTTGTAGTTTTAATCACATATTTAATTTTCAGGATATATGGGGGGTAGGCGTGTCCTTGCTCCGATTTTTCCAAAAACGTTTTTTCTTGATTAGATAATTAAATGCTTGTGTTCCAAATTTCAGAAATCTGCGACCAATATTCTATTTTTGCCCACTCGATATATGGGAACGAATCACTGTAAAGCGGTGAAAATGCAATCTCCATTGTACATCCTTTTTATCGACTACGAGAAAGCTTTCGATTCTATTCATTGAGAATGTATATAGGCCGAAATGAAAAATATGGGAGTTCCAGATAAGATTATTTCTGTAATACGCAGTAGCTATGACAGCTTTCAATGCACTGTACTTCATGAAGGAAAAATGTCTGAACCATTTAGCACAATTTCTGGCGTAAGACAAGGTTGCTTGCTATCACCTTTGCTTTTCCTTATTGTTATGGATGCAGTTCCCGTCGAACAAATAATAACAACGCGCGAGGAATTGTTTGGAACCCCCTGCGACCTAATATCCGGCTTTGCGATATGCAAACCAAGCTAGACCACCTCTCTTGAGAATCCAACAAAGTTGGTCTCAGAATAAACGCCTCAAAAACAAAGGAGATGCGAATAAACCCCACATCAACTGATTCTCTGATCCTTTTGCAAAATCCAGTGCAACGGGTGGAAGAGTTTCAATATCTGGGTAGCATGATAACTGAGAACGGTGGAACTGCAAAAGATGTTGAAAATCGTATCAAAAAGGCACTTGGTGCATATACACAGTTGCATAAAATATGGAACTCTACCATCTACAGCGTTAAAACAAAAATTAATATATTTAAAGCATGTGTTCTTTCTGAGCTTCTCTACGGGTGCGAGACTTGGTTTGTTTCAGAAGTTATACAAAACAAATTCAGAGTTTTCGTTAATCGCTGTCTTCGAAGAATACTTAAAATATTCTGGCTCCGTACAATTACGAATGAACAACTTTGGGCCAGAACATGTGTTCGGGACATAAACAATGAAATTCGAAGAAGAAAATTTGGTTGGATAGGTCATACTCTTCGTAAGCCACCTGAAGAAATATGCAACCACGCGCTTGTTTACAACCCACAAGGAAGCAGAAAACCAGGTCGACCAAAATACACCTGGCGGCGATCTACTCTAAAAGAAATAAATTCCATGTCTCATAGTCTTGGTAGAACCTTCAATAACATCGGAGAGCTCAAAGTTACAGCCGCACATCGACAAAGATGGAGACAACTTATAGACAGCCTATGCCCAGTATAGAGGCAGCTCGTAATCAGAAGACGACAAGCAAGGCATTTTATAGTAATTTCGACTTTTCTAAATTTATACCATAACCAAAATACGGAAAATCCAGAAATACAGCTCTATTAAAAATTGAATACCGCTATATTTTTATACCCTCCAACCACAGTATGGGGGTATACTCACTATGTTATTCCGTTTTTTTATACCCTCCAACCACTTTGTCATTCCGTTTGTAACGCATCGAAATATCGGTCGGGGACCCCATAAAGTATATATATTATTGATCCATTATCGATTCTAAGACGTTCTGTGAATGTCCGTCCTTCTGTCTGTAGATGGCACGATGCAGTCCAAAATAAAACAGCTAGCCTCCTGAAATTTGGCACGAATATGTCTTATGGTCCTAGGCAGGTTAAGTTCGTAAATGGGCAAAATCGAACCAGTGGGAAAAAGTTCCCCCTTGAGGAACTAAACCAACCTCTGAAAAACACGATTTTTTTACGTGTTTTTTATATTTTTGTTAAACAAATGAAACAAATTTATGCTAGAAGAAGTTCAGAGTACTGCACTAACACCGGGGGGGATTAAAAAATTTCGTTTTTTTTTGCCCGCCTCCCTTTTTAGGGCGTAGATATAATAAGTCTAAATGTTAAAAAAAAATCGCCAGAGTTTGAGATACTTTCCTTGTTAGAGTCAATTAGCATTTTAGTAAAACAACTGTTAAAAAATAACTGCCATAAATTGTTGTCATAATTTTGCAGAAAATTTAGTTGACTTTAACTCATTTGAATGTTTTCCTGAGACAACCGTTTGAGTGTAGAGGACTTTTTCCATTAAAATCTTTATTTTAGAAAACTTTTCAGATAATTAACGCTTTTTTAAATAGCCCTGATGTTCGAAGTACTTTTTCTAAAAATTCTGATGACATTACATCATCTTCTCGAAGATGATGACCAGGGAAACCAAAAATATGCTCTAAAAAACACGTTTTATGCGCTTAAAAAATGTCCTTAAAAAATATGCTATAAAAACAATAAAAATATGCTCTTAAAAAAATTTTGTCCCCCTTTTTGCGTTGTTTTTTACAATATGTTAGAGAATAGACCAAAAAAATACCGTTATGTGGGGTAGTTAGAGGGTTAATATGTTCTACAAAATTATTTGCCTCAATATTTTCTACAAAGTTGCTGAATATACACTACACTTAGGTCTAAAGAAAACATAGTTTCATATACCGATATGAAGAACAGGCCAAAGGGGAATCAATTGTCAGAACCCCGACATTTTTGAAAAAAAATGAAATTGTTTTTCAATGTAATTTTTCTTTTTTCTAGCAGAGTTACCAGACATTTCATCCTGACAAGAAAACAAACATTTTAACAAACTTACAAAATAAAAAAAAAAAACTTCCCACAAAAATTCAAAAATTTTAAAAATAAAAAAAAATTGAAAAGAATGCTCTAAAAATTAAAAAAAAATCTCTAAAAATTTAAAAATATGCTGTAAAAATTTAAAAATATGCTCTAAAAAGTTAAAAAATGCTCTAAAAATATGCTCTTATGCTAAAATATGCTCTTAAACATAAAATATGCAAAAATATGCTCTTAAGACTAAAAAATATGCTCTAACAAATCGATGCCAGATTTCTAAAAATCTTCTGAAACGGATAAATACCTTACTCATATATCAATACAATGCGCAGGAAAAAAAACGATACTGCATATTTTTGGTTTCCCTGATGATGACAGACTTAAATTATAAAAAACTACTCTGACGACCCTTTTTTTATGGAAATTCAATTTTTTGTATAGAATTTTCGAATAAAATTATTTGTTATGTTGAAACGTTTAAAAATCAGTACAATCAGTACATTTTTAAAAAAATCAGTACAAATCAGTTCATCGTTTTTTTATCAGTACACTTGACCAAAAATCAGTACATGTACTTAAGAAATCAGTACGAATGGTCAGCCTATTCATGAGTTAAATACATAGGTGGTTATTCATAAAACCTGAAATATATTTAAAGTAGGTTTATTTTACAGATATTGCAGGAATAATTGTCAAATAAACCTACAATAAGTCTACTATAAGTATTATGAATAAGAGCCATACAATTTAGTGCACATATTTCAATATGTGCAAATATAGTGTGTGGAAATATTTGCAAGGTTATTTTAAGAGGGCTAAATATGGTAAATATGTACACAACAGTTTTACCTCTCTTCATTATTCCTGCTATTTAAACGGTCTTAAACACTTTGAACCTCAAAATCTATTGCTATTGCGAATCCAATTGTTATTAAAATTCCAAGCAAAACTGTTTTGTTTTTATTGTTTGAGGAAATGCTATTCATTACAAATTGGATTCAGTTCTCATTTGATCTGTATTCTAAAATTCCTTAATCAAGTGATTCATGAAAACAAGTGCTTATTTATCAATATACAGAAAAAAATGTAAAAGGACTTTATTTAGTCTTATGTTTATAACTCTGCGGAACACCAAAAAAAAAAAAAAAAGAGTTATGACCATCATTTCTATAAATTTCGAATATCGTGAACCTATATTCAAAATATGCCAACTCAAATTTGACCGAAATGAGTTTCCGATGGCAAATAGCTCCCCTATGCAATACCCATCTGTGATAAAAATTTCAGAGCAAAAAAGTAATTTGTTGTCGTTTAACATCCATTTTTGTTATTCTATCTCAAAGTACATATTTTTTTGGTGAAAATAAATGCCAACTCCAATTGTAAATTTCCAAAAAATTTTCAAAATTTAAAAAAAAAAAAAAAACTAGACCACATATCTTATTGCATTTGCCATGCTGAATACGAATCTGGTACAGATTTTGATATCTAATGGCTACTTTTCAAAATATTGCCATTTTTAAAATATCGGTTAATAGTGTTTGCAAAAAAAAATTGCCTATATAGATGTAACTTTCAAACTATTTATCAGATTGAAACATTATGGGTAGGCCAAATAAAGTCAATGATATAAGCTTTCAAAGTAGCTAGTTTAAAGTGACCCTTTTACAATACAGTGTGAGTTACAGAGTGCCAAAGTTAACCACCCTGAGATTAAAAGGATTTCGGAGCTAGTAACTTTTAAAAATATGCAAAGATTTTTATTTTTTTTTTTTCAGTTTTTGCAATTATCGTACTAAGGATAACCAAAACCAAAAAAAAAAATTATAAAAATTTTTCAAAAAAAATGTTTTTTTATTTTCCGACAAAATATGCCAACTCTAAAAAAAAAATTGTTTTTTGATATAGTAATAAATGCCATCTCTGAAAAATACGCAAACAAGTGCAAAATAAGAAATTTTGAGCATAGTTCGACGATATGCTGATTCGAATGACGTTCTTAAATCGAATATTTAAACATTTGATGACTGCATGCCGAATTTGGTGGGGCTAGCTTGTCGGGAAATATTTTTTGCCGCTACTTGGCGTTTTTCGGCTATAGTGCAATGTCAAAAAGTTAGTCACACCATCTTCGCCGACGTTGTTCTCTTTTTATATTTCTGCCTGGGTATATATACTTGCATTCAAATATCGTTACATTTTACATATGTATAAATATTAGGGTGACATATTTCGATTTTTTCAATTCCAAGAAAAGATGGTTTATAAGTTCGTATAGCGATTTTTTAATAAAAAGAAAAATCTTTTAACAAAAACATACTGTGGAAGTTTCAGAGCTAAATGTTATCCCTGAAGCCAAAAAAAAACTGCTGGAATTTTTTACTGTTGAATAATTTTAAGTGTATGTATCTCATGAGTAACCTGAAAACACGTCTGGATTTAAAATAGATTTTTACTTGAATTTCAACTAAATTATTTGTAGAAAAAATAATTCGTCCTGGGATCATAAAAAAAATTTGCACAAGAAAATGACAGCCTAATAAACATATGGGAATTTTATTGTATTTATTTGTTGCGGTTGAATTTGTTTTCTCAGTTCTTGGTTTTTTTAGTAATAATAACAATAATTAATTCCATTTATAAACAAACAAGAAAAATGAAAAGAATAGAAAAGAAAATAATAGAATACATTAGTGAAAAAATATATCAAAATAAAACAATCGAAATTATAATTTCAAAATGCATTATTTAGCTACTTATTCTTCCAGTTATTTTCTTTTGATGTAATCTGCATTAAACTTTTCAAACTACAGCATTTCCTAGTTAAAGCTAAAAGTTTTTTTTTTCATTTTAAATTGACAAACTCTTCGTAGATTAAAAACACGAAATATGCTAAAAAGTAAAAACTTAGAGGAAATTTGGGATACGAAATACAAATATCTTGTGGGTTCTTTTATGTTTTCCAGGATGATGGATATATCCTGAGATTTCAATTTGGTTTTTTTGGCAACTAAATTTTTATATAAACATATGAGACATTCCGCACTCAAAAAAATTTATGTCAAAAAAATTTAAATTTAAACTTAAACTTTATTTGTCAAAAAGCACGACACAATTTTATTTTGTTTTTAAATGCCCGGTGAAAAATGAGCATATATGGATACATATATATAAATATATGGATACATATATGTAAATATATTGATGTATATATGAACATTTCCATTTAACTTTTGATTTTAAGATTTAAAAAATATTAAAATTTTTTTTGAAGGCACATCAAAATCGTATAGTACGCATATAAACATGCATTTAGTAAGTTCAAATCCATTCGCGTGAAGAACTTTGACCTGACGGCGCGACAGTTATGGCGGTTTAAAGATTTTAATTGAAATCAAAAAATCTCAAAATTACAATTATTATTAGAATTTAACAAAATCAACGTTAATTAACGTTTCATACTATCCCCAATAAAAAACGGTTAAATTTCGCCCATTAACGTGGATATACAATCAGATTTTTACGTTAAAAGTTTGTTTTAAAAAGTTGCTTTCTTAATGCTTGATATGAAATTTACGCGAAATCTAATGACTTTGGACCAAATTAAAGGTCATATTCGGATTTAGCTTCCTCAAATTAGTTAAGAAACTTGTGCATTTTGCAAAATTGTGAATTTTTTAAAGAGATGCACTTTCTGATTAATGACATTTTGAAAGATGCATAAAATCCACAATCTTCAAAATTTATTAATGCCGCTTATTTTTGGGATAAAGTTTTATAAGTACCAGCAATTGCCATTTATAGAAATTTATTTCTATTAGCGGTTTGGGTGTGCCCTGGCGGTTTATCTGGAGACAAAATTGGCGCGTTTTCAGCGTACAGTTACATTAAGTCCCAATTTTTGCAAACGATCCATAATACGCCTTACCAGCAATCGTCTGACGGGAATATTTTAAATCTAAATTCTTTTCGCGTGAAAATACAAGCAAAAGTTTAAAATCGTGAAATGTCAGATTTTTGCAAAATTTTTGCTAATCAAAATTTTAACACGCTATATCGATTTTATTATAAAAAACCAAAAAATATTTGGATCACGCGATGTGCTGGCCACTTTTAAATAATATTGCGAATGTGCCTCGCAAAAAAGTGGATTTTTGATGACTTTCACGTTTTGTCTCTCAACCTTTGTCTAGCTAGTACTCCGCTCCTATTGAGGGCACATTCATGGGACCGGTTTTAAACTGTAGGGAATTACGACAGCTATCATTCTTCGTATCAGCTTTTGAAAAGTATGAAGCGGCGCAAATTTCCTGATCAAAAAACGACAAAAAATTGAAAATGAAGAAATTTTAACTTAAAACAGTTACCACCAAATAACTTTTTTTATTATTGATGGCATATCAAATTCATAAATACACCTTTTTTGAACAAGTGTAGGGACCATATATTTTCAATCATCGGAGAATACGTCGGACGGCGCAAGTACAATAGGCCAAAGAGTACATAATTTTTATGAAATTTCAATCGACTTTTCCACATTTCGGCAGTTTGATTGTCGCTAACTACCGCAAATTAAGATTTTTGGCCGTAAGTGTTTGCAAGCTAATTGCTTTAGAAGTCCTTAATGAATTTCTATCAGTAGATAGCCATTTGAATGCAAATAAAAAAAGTTTTTGCCAAAAAACCAAAATTTCAAAGAAATGAAATGTTAAATGGAAATGTCCATATGTAGATATTTGATCATATATGTTCATTAGAGTGTCCCTTATTTTGGAAATGTTGGAAATGTTGAGACGGTACCCCCTCATTTTTTTCCTTTTGACTAAAAAATAACTCAGGAAAAATTTTACGCACCTACGACCAGCGACGTATCCAGGAATTTGAAAAGGGGGGGGGCCCAACTGATTTTTTTTTTTAAATTATAATAGTTTGTTCTAGGACTACCCCCCCCCCCTCCGTACAAACAAAATATAAATTTGTTCAGAGAAAGAATATCTCGTAAAAATTAGCCATATTAGCCAAATTTTTGTTTAAAAATAAAACTCACCAAAAACTCGGTTAAATTACGCAAAAAATGGTTAATTTACCAAAAACTTAGTTAAATTACGCAAAAATCTTGGTCTTTACCAAAAACTTGTCTCATAAGTGTAAGTTTTTTTGCATTTGAGAATTTTTTTATAAAAAACTAGCTGACCCGGTCCACGTTGCTGGCCCTAAGAAAACATCGGTTCTGTTTTCTATTGCATCTCGATCTTAATATACAGTGTCGGATAAAACTAAAGCATGGGACCGGGTCTAGAAGTAGCCCTTATTTCAACCTTCGTTTAGCACTATCTATAGAGAAATCTGTAGAGAAACAGACAGACGTATTGTTAATTATAGTACAAAGGGGCGAGTCATTTTACGCATTCTTATTGAATCGTGGCTTTTAATATAGCTAAAGTTGCAAGTTGCGTCCTCGGTAAGTACTATCTATGCTGCAAATTTAATGAAATCGGTTTAGCCGTTTTTGTGTGATTGCGGAGGTGGAAGAAATAAATTTTATTAAATAAAAAAGGGAGTGGCATTTTTTACCCCTTTGCCGAATCGCACTCTATCATGAACTATAGTAGTTCCAGCTTGGTTAGTACTATTAGTAGTAAAAGATAAAATAACGTTGAGTATAGCATAAAGGGGCTAGGCAACTTACGCCTCTTTGTCGAATCGTGTTCTTATATGTCCAGTAGTTCCACCCTCTTTTAGCACTATCTGTGCAGGAAACTCATTAGGATCGGCTTAATAGTTTTTGCTTGATTGCGAAAGTGGCAGGAATATATTATTTTTGGTCTGTTTGACCAACGCTCAGGAGATGTACCCTATAAATTAAATTCATTATATTTTCGCACCATTTTACAATTATAATTTTATATATGGCCTACACATGCAATTGATTAGCACTATCTTGATTAAAAATGCCAAGAGAATCGGTTCAACTGTTTTTGCATAATTGCGATCGTAGTGTAACATGGCCTAGTTCCGCACAGTGGGATAAATCACCAATCTAGCGTCCAAAAAATAAAAAAATTAGCTATATCACAATATAAACTGAACATAACACGATTAATCTTCGATAGTGGATGCATAAAAATCCATAAATAGTTCAAGGATTGGTACATTATTAAGAAAAATACAAGGCTTCAAACATTGGAAATAAAAAAAATGTGCAAACGCACCTTTTTGAAGCTGAAAATTTGTTGTCACGTTATATTAATAGTATTGCCGGTAGGTTTAACTTATTTTTTTTGATGAAGAGAGGACCCAAGTTTGTAAAAAAAAACCTACCTCTGAGGGGTCGCCCCGGCAGTTAAGTTGGATTTACCTCATTTTAGCACATACCTTTAAATATTCAAAGAGATTAGAAAAGTGCTCAGCAAATGTCACCCTCAAAACTAATTTTATTTTAAACTACAACTAATAAAGTACCCGCAAATAAATAATTGGCTGCCCTAGTCTGCCCGTACGGTTTACGCAATTTTTTTTTATAAAATATGCCGATGTCAAGTTGCTGTAATTGTACATGATTTTTAAATATTTTGGTACTTTAAAATGATCCTACTCATACATATGAAGCACCGTTAGAAAGGTAATTGTCCAATCGTACTTAATATAAGAGTTTGTTTAAAAGCTTAATACCAGCGCCATCTACCGGTAGCAAACATTTAGTAAAAACGGCCGCCTGTTAGTCCATAATACAAACTTAGTCAAGTAATTTTATTTCAAAATTATTTTATTATGTCAAAAAATAGTTTTTGTGTTTGTTGAATTTCTTTTTTGAAAAAAAAATATTTTTTTTTACGTTTGTCAGATCAACAAATTGTGTTTGTGTTTGTTGAATTTCTTTGTTGAAAAAAAATTTAAGATTTTGTACGTTTGTCAATACAAATAATAATTATAGAGAACTATTACAAACTCGTTTATAAATTTTTTTTAAAGATTTTTTCAACAATCAATATTTACAAATGTTAGTTGATATCACAAATTTCCGTATAGGAGCACACTATTCACAAATATGGGGGTCAATATAACAATTCGTTTTTTTCTGTGTTTGTTTTCTCAATTGAACTTTTATTGATCAGACAAATAGTTAAGGAGATATAATTTTTTAAACACCAGAATGGTACTTTGGCCCACTGTGCTCCGTTGGTACCATCAGTGCTTAAAATTTAATTATTATCGTATCAGCCGTTTTGACATTATTGCAAAGCATTCAGAAATATTTTCAATTCAATACAAAGGGGCGTGCCATTTTACGCCCCTTTGTCCAATAACGCTCTAATTTGGCACATAGTAAGTACTCTATTAGTAATATCTTTGGTTTAAATTTCATCAAAATTGGTTTATTTCTTTTTTATATACAGATGTCAAAAGTGGTGCAATGTAAAAATTTGATTTTGCCACGCCCCTCCGCCCACAAACAAAGAATCAAAAATCTGATCACACAGTGTTACTCCCGAGGCTATTCTAAATTTTCCCTGAAGATTTCATTAAGATCGGTCCAGCCGTTTTCGCATCCATAAGAAACATACATACAGCCGTTTTTGCATTATTGCAAAGCATGCAGATATATTTTCAATTCAATACAAAGGGGCGTGGCATTTGACGGCCCTTTATACGACAATGCTCAATGCCCGAGCACATAGTAAGTACTCGGTTAGTACTATCTTTGGTATAAATTTCATCAAAATCGGTTCATTCGTTTTTTATATATAGATGTCATTAGTGGTGGAATGTAAAAAATTGATTTTGCCACGCCCCTCCGCCCACCGACAGAAAATCAAAAATATGACCGCACAGTGTTACTCCCCAGGCTATTCTGAATATTCCTTGAAAATTTCATCACGATCGGTCCAGCCGTTATCGAGTCCATACGGAACATACATACACACATACATACATACACACATCCATTTTTATATATCATGAAATCCAGCAAAGATTTTATAAAATCTGACCGAGGGTCTTCAAATTTATCTAATTTTTTGTACACATGTGCTCTATAGAGCCAATTAAACATATCCATTTTCAGTTTTTTATATTTAAAAAAAATCGCGATTTTTTCGCGAATTTAATTTTCTTCAAAAATTGAAAAAATCAAAAAAGTATGCTACTTTGAATAGCCATATCTTCGGAAGTATCTATCGAATTTCTTCAATTCAAAAAGTATTCGATTCAGACGATAGTCTTACTTTATATTAATGTAATAAAAAAAAATCTTTTTAAAAATAAGTGCATTTTTGATGCAAATGCATTTTTTGGATGCATTTTTTAAAACTTTCTCCCCCTTCAATTTTTTTTAAACCTACATAAATCGAAAATATAGCATTTTTTACACAAAATTGCGTACAGCTTTTTTTGTGACGGAGTTTCGTAAAAATTTTGTAATTTTTTTAAAAATACCTTATTGGTTTTCCACACAATTTTTTCATAAAATTCATAAAATAACAAAAAAAAATTTTAGTCTAAGGAAAAACTACGTAAGCATTTTTTAAAAAAATCACTAAAATTTTGTGAAACGCCGTCACAAAAAAAAATGTACCCAATTTTATGTAAAAAATTCTATATTTTCGATTTATGCACGTTTCAGACAAATTGAAGGGGGAGAAAGTTTTAAAAAATGCATCCAAAAATTGCATTTGCATCAAAAATGCATTTTTTTAAAAAAATATTTTTTGTTAGTGCATTGTTTTAAAAACGGATAATCAGTTGAATCGAATGCTTTTTGAGGCGTAGAAATCCGATAGATACTTTCGAAGAAATGGCTTTTTAAAGTTTCATACTTTTTTGATAAAATTGCAAAATAAATATTAAATTGATTTTTTGTATGGAAAAAATCAAATAAGTAGTTTTAAAAAAATCACGAAAATTTTTAGAAACGCCGTCACAAAAAAAACGGTACTCAATTTTGTGTAAAAAATGCCATGTTTTCGAATTATGCAGGTTTCAAAAAAATTGAAGGGGGAGAAAGTTTTGAAAAATGCATCAAAAAATTGCATTTGCATCAAAAATGCACTTTTTTTGGAAAACTTTTTTTTTTATTGCATTGGTATAAAAAAGAACGAACGTTTGAATCAAATGCTTTTTGAGTCGTAGAAATCCGATAGATACTTTAGCAGATATGGCTCTTCAAATTAACATACTTTTTTGATTTTTTAAGTTTTTGAAGAAAATTAAATTCGCGAAAAAATCGCGATTTTTTTAAAATTAAAAAAACTGAAAATGGATATGTCTTATTAGCTTTATGGAGAATGCATACCGTTAATATAAAGAAAATCGAAAGACCTAAGGTCAGAAAATAGCATTTTTTATGTGTTTTCTGGTGGATTTTGTGATATATAGATGTCTTAGAATTGGAGAATTCTCCTATAGTTAAAACTTCCTCAGAATATGAGATTTTTTTTTGAAAAAAATTTATCCAAATCTGAGAAGTTTGCTATAGAAAGAAAATATTCTGAGAAAACAAATCAAATTATATGAACAAGATTGATTTAGCTTTCCTGATTCCAAATTATATTACCAGATATGGTTTAACATATTTCCGATATTTGCGTTTCAAAATTCAATAACGCTAATTTAGGCATGTTTATGGTTCTACTGTTACGTATTCGTAAACGCGTTCCATTTTCGAGATATTCACGTTTGAAAATTAAAAAAAAGTCTTATTTAGTCATTATTGTTACACTCAAAAAAAAAAAACTGTAAAGTTAGCAAAAAATTTAGTTAAATTTAACTAGAAAAGCACCTGATTTTGGGCCTACTAAATTTCTAGTTAATTTAACTAAAAATATTTAGCTAACTTAGAATGAATGCAGCAAAAAAAACCGTAACTTTAACTAAAAATTTTGCTGAAAATATTGTACATAAAATTTCATTTTTATGTACATATTTACAAAAAATTAGTTGAATTCAGCTAAAATTTTTGTTACTTTTCGTAAACTAATATTAACAAAATATTTTGTAATTTTTTTTTTAGGTTGACATTTTTTTATTTCACCGAACTCTTTAAACACTAACACTTCACATATTTTTTTATATTTTTTCACAGCAGTAAGTTCAGCTTAAGTAGAACTTATGAGATTTGCATAGGAGGCTACACAAGAAATTTCTTAAATAGTAATCACTATTTTCACTTAACAAATATGTTAGGAAAAATCAGCAAATTAATTAGTAAAAATTCGTTAACTCAGTTTTAAAGTCAACAAAAAAAATTAATTCAAAATTTGTTCAAAACTAGCATTTTCGTAAATTGAACTTAACTAAAAAAAGTAGTAAAAACGCTGATTTTAACTAAAAATTTGCTAAAAAGCCAGTTAACTCAACTTAACTAAAAAAAATGTTAACTTTACAGTTTTATTTTTTCGAGTGTAGGGCACTATTCGAAAAATGAGAAAAATTGGTTAATCGGTTATTCGGGTCGATTATGCGGAAAAATTGGCGATTAATCGATTAACCGTAAAAATAATAAAAACTAAATATATTTGATTTTGCATTTAAGTAAACGAATTAAAAAAAGTTAAATTAAAGCAACAAACAATTAAAGTAAAATTAAATTTTCAATCCTTACACACTCGTAAAAAAATGTTGAAATTAAGAAATAACAATAATTTCTGAATTTTAATTGGCTTTTCTGAATTTTATTCGGGAATTCTGAATTTAATAATCGGTAATTCGGTATTTCAATTGAGTGTAAATTTCAATCGGTCTTTTCTAAATCTCAATTGTGGTTTCTAAATTTAAATTTGGCTTTTCTAAACTCTTAATTGTGGGCTTCAAATATCTGTTGAGATTTTTGAATTTCAATTGGGATTTTTGAATTTCAATTGGGATTTTTGAATTTCAATTGGGATTTCTGAATTTTTATTGTGCTTTTCAGAGTTTCAATTGTTCTCTTCTAAATTTCAATTGTGATTTCTATATTTCAATTTCGTTTGTCAAAATTTCAATTGGAGTTTCTAAATTTCAATTGAGATTTCTGAGTTTCAATTGCCTTTTCTGAATTTCATTTAGAATTTTAACATTTTAATTTAAGTTTTTTTGAATTTTGTGGTTGGCTTTTCTTAATTTCGATTGGGATTTCTGAATTTTAATTGTTCTTTTCTGAAGTTCAATAAATTAGTTGTGATTTCTAAATTTAAATTTTGCTTTTCTAAACTCTTAATTGAGGGTTTCCGAATTTTAATTGAGCTTTTGTAAATTTTAATTTCGCGTTTTTGAATTTCAATTACTTTTTCTGAATTTTAATTGTTTTTTTTTTTTCTAAATTTCAATAGGGCTTTTCTAAATTTCAATAGAACATTTTTGAATTTCAATTTGGATTTCTTAATTTAAATTGGGTTTTCTGGATTTTAATTACTTTTTCTGAGTATCAATTGGGTTTTTCTAAACTTCAATTGAGGCGTTATTGAGCGTTTCCAAATTTCAATTGAAGTTTTGAAATTTCATTGTGCTTTTCTTAAATTCAATTGGTCTCTTCTAAATTTCAATTTTGCTTTTCTAAACTGTCAATTGTTTATTTCTGGAAGTTTTTGGAACAAATTATAGTAGAATATAAGATAATAATATTAACCGGTTATTCGGACCATTTTAACCGATTAGTCGGGTCGAATAATTATTTGAGTTTTAAATTTTTTGTTTCGATATTAACCGAAACAGAGGCGATTAATCGCGAAATCGGTTAATCGATTAACCGAATTGGAAACTCTAATATTATTGCACTGGCGCAATATTTTAGAAAATAATCGATTTTTTTCAAGTTTAAATATTGTCCCAAGTCGTTTTTTAATATTTAAAACTGCAGTTTTTTAATTCAAACCCGATTTTTTTTAAAAAAGTGCTACATTAAAAATTATATATGAAAATTTTTCTTTAGAAAAATTTTTTTTTAAATCTGAGAATTTTGTTTGGAAATAATATCTCAGAACCTGAAACTTTTAATAAAGAAAAAGGCTCTTAGAACCTCAGAGTTTGAAATTTTGTACAGAAAACTGTTTTCATGATCTTGATGCATTAATTTCATTAAATAAACCCAATATAATGTGTTTTCGATACATATTTTACAGATATTTCGATATAAATAAATTTTTAAAAACGAAAATTTAATAAAAGCAAGAGTTTTTACAGAAAGATATTACAAATTTTCTTCAAAAACCAAAATATTTGCAATACTAAAAATTGTTACTTGTATTATGTGTTGAAGTGAATTAATTTTTTTAAATTTTTCAATCCAAAAGGGGGGGGAGGGCCCGGGCCCCCCCCCTGAATACGTCCATGCCTACGACCACGCCTTCCCTACGCGACGGGGCCGTAAAGAGCGGGGCCTTAAAAATCATTTTTCCATACAAAGCAAAAAAATTTTTTTTTGATTTTAAATTTTTTTGTTATTAATTATAATATTACTTGGTTAGCTTATTCACGACAAAATGGTGAATAAGGCTTTCAGTTCTAAAAAATTTTTCGAAAAAAAAAATTAGAGCTTTTGGGGTCCTACAGTAAAAATTTTTTAAAAAATCTTTTTTTTTAGTTTTGACAAGCAACCGTTTTAGTTGAATTGTTGCTTTTAATGATATATTTTCATAAAAAAATATTATTCCTATCTGTGACATCTTTATCGTGATCTAAAAAAGGGTAAAAAATGCATTTTTGATGTTTTTCGATACACGATCAAGATGTCACAGATATGAATAATATTTTTTTATGAATACTAGCTGGCCCGGTCCGCGTTGCTGGCCCAAATGTAAGATAAGTATTATATTTCGTCTCGCTTTAAATATATAGCCCTGCAAAAAAAAGTAATGAATTTCTTGGCTTCGAAAAATTTGTGGGCGTGGTTTTAAAGACCCGATTAGGCAGATAATCATCTTCAAATTGTATTTTGGGAACTAAAAAAAAAAATACCATGTCTTCGACTTTGCGAACTGTTTAAATTTAAAACTTCTTTAGTATCATTACGAAAAACACAAAAATAAATTACGCATATTCTTCGTTCTTATCGTGAGCTATTGTCTTAAGTTCAAACAAACCTTTATAGTTTTCAAATAAATTAAAGTGAAAAAAAAATCTGGTATGTTGAAAATTTGTAACAAAATATAACAAAAATTTTAATCAAAACATTGATTGACTCATTTAAATTTTGTTGATCAATAGATTTAATTGAAAATTTTTAGCCAATAATTTTTTGTGTGTATAATGATCATAAAAGAAAAAAATTAGCAAATCATGCCAATCGCTCGCCGATTTTAGATGTATTGAGAAAAGTGGGAGTGGACAATTTTTCCTTTCGTTAATACCTTAGTTGTACTATCACGAACGTCAACAAATACTAAATACACCAAATCGGCCCTGCCGTTTTTTCTATTTTAGATATATCGAAATAAAAGTGGGCGTGAAAAATTTTTATTTCCGTGGGACTATCACTATAAAAAATAATGTTTAGTCAAATCGATCAAAGGAGGCGTAAAAGTATGAGTGATTATTTTTTTTCGAAAAAACCTAAAACGAAACGAACATTTTAAAAAAATATTATTCAAATCGGTCAGTTCTCAAGTGATGCGATAAGAACAAACTATGTACATTTGATTTTAATTTATATTTAATTATTCTATATTTTTTTGTTCTATATTTTATTATTCTAAATTTTATTTTTCTATAGCATAAAACCCTTATTTGAATTTAACCAACTCGGTCCATCCGTTTAAAAGTGGGCGCAGAAATGGAAAATTGTTTTATTTCCGGAAATCTTAGTTGGACTATGACGAACATTAAAAACAAAATTAGACAAATTGATCCAGCCATTCCATGATTGAAAATATATATATCGGGAAAAGTGATCGTAAAAATAGGCGTGGACATTGTTGCCAATTTAGCTATTTTGTAGCTAGATTTAGCTATTTTTTTTTGCATCTAGCGACAAAAAAAGTCATTTAGCTCTTAGCTACAAATCTAGCTACTTTTTTTGTTCGCAAAATTTGTAAAAAAGTGTTTTTTTTAAACCGTTTTATTAGCCATATTTTCAAGTTGACATTTCGTTAACGTGCTATTTAAGTGTGTATGACATCTGCTAGTTTTTCAACTTTTCAAAAAGTTTTATCAGGGGTTTTCTATGATATTTCCTTTAACTTCAAACAAAAATTTTAAATTTATCAAAAATCTCTCCATGATAAAGTTACTTAAAATTTTCAACATCAACCAAGTATCGTATTGGCATAATTCATAGATAATGTAGTTTAGTACCAACATAAAGAAAAAACAGCTATGGGTTTAAAATATAATAGTTTTCATCTCTACAATAACGGATAAAATTTTACACCAGAATTCATAACCAAAAAAACGAGTGGCTATAATCGAGCTTTTAATTCGCATTCAGATAATTGTGTATTAAAAAATTTGGTGCTGCGAAATAACTCCCAATGAAATAATTCCTAATGATATAAGTCCTAAGAGGAATGAATTAACTCCCAACTTTAAGAAATGAAATAAGTCCCAAAGAAAAAATGAAACAAGTCCCAATATTTGGGAGTTATTTAAAATCAAAATACTTACTCCCAAAAAAATTAAAGAACTCCGAACGAAATAAGTCCAAAAAAATAAAATAAGTTCCCATTACAGGAATTATATCTATTATGAGTACACTCAAAAAAAAAATATTGTAAAACTAGCAAAAAAAATGGTTAAAATTAGCAAAAAAATCTGTAGTTTTGGACGTTGCAAAAATTTTGGTAATATTAGCAAAACCATTTTGCTAATCAAAAAATTAGGAAAAAAAATGGTAAAATTACAAGAATACCATTTTATTTTTGTAAAAAATCAACCTTGTAAAATAATCAAAAAATATGGTAAAATTACCAAAAAAAAATGGTAAAATTGAAATAGATAAAAAAATTTGTAATTTGGTAAAAAAAACTGTTTTATTTAGTAATTTTTTTTCTCTGATTAGAAGTTGATTTAAAATTTGGTGAATATACTAAAAAAATGTTTGCCTCTTTTTGAGCACCACGTTCTTTAAATGTAGTAATAGCAGCATCAACTATTACTTCAGTTGTTGGATGGTTTCTTCGGCTTGATGGTGGCAGCATCTTCTTTTGCCTTCTTCTCAGCAGCTGTAGTTGCAGTAACTGGACTTTTAACAACATCAAAATCCAAAATGATTTTTTTTCACTTAAACACTTTAAACCAGAGACCATAACCGTTATGAGATTTATTGAAAAAATTCAAATTTAACTGTTCAAAAATATTATTTTGAAATAGAAATTTAAAATAACAGTTTCAAAAAATTTATATAAATATCTGTCCAAAATAACAGAAATAAAAAACATTTATTTTTTTTAACTGTTATCAAATACTCTTTGAGCCGTATAAAATTTGAAATATTTAAGTAAAACTAAAATAAACGCATACAAAAGAATCCTATTGATAGCTAATACTTCAATTATTGATTTTAACATTAAAACTTTGATTTATTTGATTAAAAATAACTGTTATAACAGTTATTTAAAATAAATAAATGTTATTTTAAACTTTTTGAATAAAAAGTTTTTAATTACTGTTATTTTATACTTTTATTGATAAAAATCAAAAAATAAAAGTTATTGCAAATTTTAACACGGGACATCTCTAGAAGTCTTTCCATATATATAATGCATATTTTGGACAACATTCGTTTAATGATTTTTTGAAGCAAAATAACACATATAACTGTTTTATTTGGTCTCTGCTTTAAACAAAAAACTTAAAGAACAACACTTCACTTTTTTTATTTTTTTGCGTCATTTTTTTTAGCTTAAGTAGAACAAATGAGAATTGCGTAGTAGTCTACACAAGAAATTTCTTACATTTTCAGGTAAAATTTGTAAAAAATTAACAATTTTTTTTCGAATTTTTAATTTTTTTCACATGTATTTAAAAAAAAAATAAAAAAAAAACTTTTGGATATTAAAGATTAGATGTCTAACTATGTGTTAACATTTAAAAAAAATAATTTTTCAAAATTATAAACTTTTTATTAACAATTTAGGTGGCAAATTTTAAAAAAATTTTCATATAAAATTAGCAAAAAATTTGGTAAAATTAGCAAAAAATATGGTAAAAAATACTAAAAATTGTGTAGCCTATTTTTGAGCGCACATGCAGTTGATGTATGGCTACTTTGCTATGGTGTTGGCAGCATCATCAATCTGCAATGAGTTTTTTTTTCACACTAGAACACTTTAAACCTTTTTTTTTCTTAAAACTAAGAAAAAAAAAATAAAAAGTATTACCATTTCTTTAAGGAAAATACTAATATTTTTGCTAAAATTATAGTAAAATAAAAAAAAGAACTAGCAAGAAAATATAGTAAAAGTACCACAAAATTTTTGTATTTTACCAATAGTAAATTGCCAAAAAAAACTGTAAAAGTTAAATTTTTACAATTTTTTTTGCTAAAGTTTGGTTGAAGTAAATTACAACACCTTTTACTAATATTTTGACTAAGTTATTTTTTTGAGTGTACTTTTTACGTATACAAAATGAGGTGCTGATTCACAGAAAATAGTGAGGTGCCGATTCACAGAAAATAGAAATTCACAGGAAATAGTTCACAGGATCTGCAAATCCAGAAATACATACATATAACATATAGATTAGTAATGTTTCTTTGTTAAAGAAATTGATTTAAAAGCTTAATTTAATAACTTAAGCGTTGGAAGCAATTTCTAAAGTTTCATGCGTTATAAATTATATCTGCGATATAAAATATGAGTATTTAAACTTTTTGTTTGCAAAATTTAATAAAAATATTTGAAAATATTCGTTTTAATACCAAAACTAACTTATTTTATTATTTAATTAAAAACTTTAGCAAATAAAACCTTTTAAAAACCCAGGCGCGGATCCAGGGGGGGGGAGAATGGGATTTCTCCCCCCCCAAAATGATTTCGAAAGAAAAAAAAGGAAAGGAAAAAAAGAAAAAAAAGAAAGGAAAGGAAAGGAAAGGGAAAAAAGAAAAAAAAGAAAAGGAAAAAGACTAGAATGTAAAAAACCCTTAGGGGACTTATATGTGTGCTGATCATTTACGTCAGCACACGTAGCCTTAGAATAAAATGTTTCAGAATTAAAGAATGTGCATATGAAAAACTTAAATGGCAATAGAGTCGTGGACATTTTCTATGGAAAAAGTATAATTTTTTATAGAAAAATGTTTAAAAATTTCAGACTTTACCTTAAAAAAATTTTTTGATACTTATTTGACTTAGGGCGGATTACTCATTGAAAAGTTAGCTGCTAACTGCCGATTTAACTGAGCTTTATGCCAAAATTTTTATTAAAAAGTTAAATTTAACGGAGAGTTATTTTATAACGGAGCATTGAGTAATCCAGCCTTAGAATGTAAATTTTTTTTTTTTAATTGAAAAATTATCTCAAATTTTATAAAAAATTTCTTATTACATTTCTATAGAAAAAATCCCTCAGCATCTGAGAATTTTTCCAAAAAAACAAAAATGTTTCAGAATATGCCAAAAAATTTATGCAAAAAAAAAAAATCAGAATCAGATAACATTTCTACAAGAAAAACGTCTCAGAATTTGAATTTTCTATATGGAAATATATTTCCACGGTTAGTTTTTTTTATAGAAACTTCTTGAGAATGAGAATTTCTCTATTTAAGAAATCTTTTAAATGTGCGAATTTTTCTATAGGAAAAGATTATCAACATACATTAATTTTTTTTTTTATAGAAAACATATTTTATAACTTTTCTATAGAAAACTATAGAATATTCTGAGAATTTGTCTATAGGAAATGTGTCTCTGAATATGGAAATATTTTAATAATAATTTTTCTATATGAAAAATGTTTCAAAATCTAAGAAATTTAAAACATTAGATGCCATTAAAATCGTAAAATTTTTCATTAAAAAATTTAAGTTTTAGAAAAGTGTATCAAAATTTCTTCATAAAATGTTTTTGAACTGATAATTTTTTAGTATCTGATCATTTTCTTTTACGAAATATGATCTAAGAATATTTTTATACGAAAAAGTTCTTAAAATCTGAGAATTACTTTAAAATATGAGCATTATTTCAGAGATTTTTTGTAAGAAAGATACATTAGAATTTCAAAATTTTTTATAAAAATTATATCTCAGAATCTCATATTATAGAAAAAAGTTTAAAAATCGGAGACATTTTCTATAAGAAAATGTAGAATCTGAGAGTTTTTCTTAAGAAAATACGATCTGAGAATTAAAGAATTTTTTTATATCAAAGTTTTAGAATCTGAACATTTTTCTAAAGGCAAAAATCTCAGAAAAATGGGTTATTTTTCTATGTGAAAACTATTTTAGAATCAAATAGATTTTCTGTAGAAAAAATGGCTCTACATCTGAGACATTTTGTAAAGGAAACATTTATAAAAAACTAATAATGGCCGCTGTTCCAAAAAAAGTAATTCACATAAAAATGTGAAAATGAAAATTTCCGAATTTTTTTTGGTGTTTTAGATTTCACATCCGAATTTCTTTTTCGTTTTGTTTCACATAAATAAAATTTGGTGAAAGTAAAACGAATGCACTTTTTTCCTTAATTTTTTTTAAATTTTAATTATTCGATTTCAACTTCGAATGAAAACGTGATCAACAAAACACTAAACTTGATTTCATGTGATTCGGAAATTTTCATGTGAATTGAAAAGTTGTGAAAGACAGAACAGAGGCCAATATGCTTAATTTTTTTTTATTCGAAATATTTCAGTTTTTTTATATAGAATTTTTTATATAAAAATTTCGGGTCTTCTCAAATTTGTGACTAGCTATGACTGATTGTGAGTATGGGTTCGTTTATTTGACTATAAACGGTCTTGCTAAGGAAGTAAATCGGTCCGTCAGGATTCCCTCGTGAAAATGATTCTTGAGTAAAAAAAGTTCCGCCAAATCCAAATCAAAAGGTTGAATCCGCGCCTGAGTTAAATACTATAGCTTTAAGTTGATTTTTTTTTTTTTGGTTTTTCATTTGTTACTCAATATTAAAAATATTCACGAAAATTCATGCAACACCCCCCCCCCCCCCCCCCCCACACCAACCAAACTTTTTTGCATTCCGATTGCATAAAATTTTTTTGGTAAACAAAATCTCCCCCCCCAAATGAAATTCCTGGATCCGCGCCTGTAAAAACCACAAATCCAAAATCTAGCTATAAAATAGCTAGATTTTTCAACTGTTTATACAAATCTAGCTACAAAATAGCTAGATTTTTTAACTGTTTTTAAATTTAGCTATTTCTAGCTATTTTTTTGTCCAATCTAGCTACATTTTTTTAAAAATAGTTGGCATCAGTGGGCGTGGACAATTGTTCTTTCCTTAAAAATCTTTTGCGGACTATAACCAAATCGGGCTGGCCGTTATAGTTTTTTCGATACATAAAAAAAGTGAGGGTGGGAAATTTTACTATGCGTAAAAACCTTAGTTGAATTATGACGAACATTTTCAACAAAAATTAGCCAAAGTGGGAGTGTTCAATTTCTGATTTCGTAAAAACCAAAGTTGGAATATGATGATAATTCATTTAAAAAAAATTTAGTCAAATCGGTCCAGCCATTCTCAGATTTTAGATAAATTGAAAAAGTGGGCGTAAAAGTAGGTGTGGTCGATTTTTCTTTCAGTAAAAACTTAAAATACTTTATTATGAACCTTTAAATAAAAAATTACCCTGATCGGTGCAGCCGTTTTCCGATTTTATATAAATCAAAAAAAGTGGGCGTAAAAGTGGGCGTGGTCAAATTTCTTTACGTAAAAACCTAAGTTGGACTATGACGAACATTTCAAAAAAAAAATCATCCAAATCGGTCCATCCGTTCTCAACTGATGCTGTTACCAACGAACGACAATTGATTTTTATTTATATAAATATATCATTAAAAGCAACATTACAACTAAAACCGTTGCTTGTCAAAACTAAAAAAAAAAAATTTTAAAAAATTTTTACTGAAGGACCCCAAAAGCTCTAAATTTTTTTTTTCGAAAAATTTTTTAGAACTGAAAGCCTCATCCCACCAAATTCAAATTTTTTGTCGTGAATAAGCTAACTAAGTAATATTATAAGTAATAACAAAAAAAATAAAATCAAAAAAAAAATTTTTTGCTTTGTATGGAAAAATGATTTTTAAGGCCCCGCTCTTTACGGCCCCGTCGCGTAGGGAAGGCGTGGTCGTAGGGGCGTAAAATTTTTCCTGAGTTATTTTTTAGTCAAAAGGAAAAAAATGAGGGGGTACCGTCTCAACATTTCTAACATTTCCAAAATAAGGGACACTCTAATGTTCATATATGAAATTGTATGCAGTCATATTTGATCATATTTCCAACATATATGTCCATATACGTAAAATGAAGGCATGCCACATATGTAGAGTTTTTCACGGGAATTCCCGGGACGGGATTTCCCGTAAATTTTCAATCCCGAAATCCCGGGAAATAGAGCGGGAATTCCCGGGAATTTTCATTTCTTTGAAATTGTTGATTTTTCGACTTCAATTGATTATTTTGTATGTGATTTTTTTAGGGATTTTATTAAAATTCTTGATAATTGATGGCAGAAACGTACGCAGGGACCAGAAAGGCTTAAAAAGTATTCCAAAAGAGATATTGTAACTAAAAAATGTCATAAAATCTGAGACTTACGAAATGAAAAAAGTCTCACAACATCTTCGATAGGATTTAATTATCAGAACCTGATCCTTTTTTTCAGAAGCTGAAAATTTTTCTTTCTGAGACCTGCATTAGAAAAATTTGCAATATGATTATTTGTTTCTATAGAAAATATTTATGTCTCTGGACATTATTCTTTTTAAATCGATAAATTGATATACAATCTGTGTAAGGAATGACTCTAAAATGAATGTGGTTTTCTTTAAGAAACCAGAATTTTAAAATTTTTTTTAATAATTTTTTGGGGTAAATTTTCTTATAATTTAATTTTTCTAAAACAGTTACATTCAGTTTCAGAGACATAATTGATAAATTGTTCTGAATCAGTTTTATTGTGTTTAAAGGCCTATTCACACCTGAGGTGAAATCTCGGTCGAACGAGATTTCGATCATATGGTCTGTATCATTTTATACACAACCATATGATTGAAATCTCGTTCGAACAAGATTTCACCTCAGGTGTGAATTGGGTATTAGAGGCAAAGCGTTAAGAACCAATTGTAAAAATGAACTGAGTTGAATTAGAATAAATGATGAATTTTATTATTAAAACAGATAAAGCTTTGTGAAATAACACATTCCCTTAAAAATTATTTTTAAAGACTTCGACATATTTGGGCCGTTTTTTTTATAAAAACTCTGTAACAAAACTTATTTTTTTTTCTCGAAACTTATTTTTTGTTTGTTTTAAAGGTATTTAATAAGATTTTTATGGTGTTAATAAACATTATAAATAGTGTAATCGCATTCATAAGGTTTTTATATATTTTTTGACAAAAAATTTGGGTTTTTAGTTTTTGCGGGAATTCCCGGGATCCCGGGAAATTTAAAAACGAATCCCGCTTTCCCGGGAAATGAAAAAGTCCGGGAAAAGAAAAACTCTACACATATGACAAACGTGGACATATAGGGAGCATATATGTACATATGCCCTCATTTTAAGTATATGGACATTAAGGGTGTTCTTAACAGTAAGGGAAAAATTTAAAATGGTTTAATTGTTTGGCACTGGGCAAATTATTGTTCCTTTATACTAAAAACTTAAAAAAATAAAATTTTATGCTAATCCGATAACTTTAAGTGGACGCGGAAACGACCTGAAATTTGAAAAACGGATTACCAGGGGAAAAAATGACTTTTTACTCATTTTCTTAATTTTTTCGAAATTTAAAATTAAGTTTGATTTCAAATGGCTAAAGAATTGTGATGTGGAGTAAATTACCTTTGTAATAAGGCAATAAAAACTAAAATCGGTTAAAAATCAGCCAAGTTATTACAACTGCCCCAGGCAACTAGCGTGTGGCTGACCACTTGATCAAAGATTTCGAGTTCCATTTTAGAAATTGATTGAAATTATCTACTATAGCAGCATTTTTGTATTCTTTAAGTCCCAATTTACTAAGATAATAGGTATTTTTCATATTGTGTTATGCTAAAGCCCATATGACACTACATTTTTTTGTATTTTATTTTTTATTAATTGATAGAATGAAACAGCAAAAGAAGAAATGAAAAAGAAACATAAAATAAACAAACAAATAGTGCTGATTACTTTCATTTAAATAAAAACCCGCTGAATAAATACCAAAAACCGTCAAAAAAGCAAAAAAGTCGCTTCATTTAATGAAAAACAGAAAAGTTGGCAACACTTAATATCATTAATGCGTAAATGTCAAAAAAATATGTAAAATTTTTACATTTTTTTTGACATTCATTAATGCGTAAATGTCAAAAAAATATGTAAAATTTTTACATTTTTTTTGACATTCAATCATTTGATAACCAAATTAATCGATAACACAAGAATAAAATTTGACGTTTACTGTTTTTTTTAGTTTGCTTTTACTCTTCACACTTGTTCAGGTTTCCTATGGTGATATATTTGCACTGTTCACATAAATTTCATCAATACAAAAAAAATGTAGTGTCATAGGGGCTTAACTTGTTTTAAACTAATGGTAAAAGGGTCTAATTTTTTTAACACTGTTTTCAAATCACCAATTTTAAATTCTTATTTTTTTGCCAAATAAAATATAAAAAATCGACCATTGACTTTAGGATTTTGTTAAGCACATATAAGGGAATAAAAACTACAAAAATTGTAGATATTCCTTTTTTCATTCGGCTAGTTCAGCGATTTTATTTCGGCGGATTTCGAGATAATAGTAACTTTTTTAGCTTTTAGTTCATTTTTTAATTTTTTTTAACAAACTTTATATGTTTTCTACCGAATTATTACAGCATAATATAGAATACTTCAATTCCTTTAATAAGGGCAAATTTGAGATATGAAAAATTGACCCAGTTAAAGGTCAAAGGTAAAATTTTTGAAGAATTTGAATTTTTAAAGATTAACAATATTTTTGAGCGGATATTAATGAAACTCCTTGATGTTATTTTAATATGACTTTACATTAATGGTTTATTTTTAAAATTCAGAAAATTAACCCTTTTGTGCTATTTGGGTCTATATTTTTTTTATATAATGGAGAAAATATAAGTATATCATTTCATAGGGTCATATAGACCCCAACAGCACTTAAGGGTTAATGTTCTGAATTTTAATATTAAACCATTAATTTTTAGATATATTAAAATAACATCAAGGAGTTTCATTAATATCCGCTCAAAAAATCTGTTAATCTTTAAAAATTCAAATTCTTCTAAAATTTGTCCTTTGACCTTTAACTGGGTCAATTTTTCATATCTCAATTTTGCCCTTATTAAAGGAATTGAAGTATTCTGTGTAGTGTTTCCAATTCGGTTAATCGATTAACCGATTCCTCGATTAATCGCCTCTATTTCGGTTAATGTCGAAACAAATAATTTAAAACGCAAATAATTATTCGACCCGATTAATCGGTTAAAATGGCTCGATTAACCGGTTAATATTATTATCTCTATATTATACTATAATTTGTTTGAAACACTTCCTATTTTTTACACGCCAAATTGAAAATCCCAAATAAAATTCAGAAAAGCTAATTCAAATTCAGAAATCCAAATCGAAATTCAGAAAAGCCCAATTAAAATTTACAAAAGCCCAATCCAAATTCAGAAAAGCTTATTGAAATTTAGAAATCGTAATTGATATTCAGAAACTCCCAAAATTGAAATTTAATTCAGAAATCTCAATTGAAATTTAGAAAAGCAAATATGAAATTTTAAAAATTTTAAATGAAATTTAGAAAAGATAATTGATTTTTCTGGAGAGCTAATGAAATTCAATAATCTCAATTGAAATCCTAATTGAAATTTAGAAAGGAGAAATTAAAATATACACTCAAAAAATTATGTAAATAAAATCAACTGCAAATGTCAGTTAAAATAACTACTTTGTAAGTTGTTTTGGGTCAACTACTTTTTAAGTTAAATCAACTAACAATGTTAGTTATTTAAAATGACAAAAAACAACTGACTTATGAAGTAAAAACTACTAACATTTGTAGTCAAAACAGCTAGCTAACACATATAGTAAAAATAAAATAATCAATACATATTTTTTTTTTTCAAAAAATTTTTCAGAAAAACAATTGGAGACCAAAATTTTTCCAAGTTTTAAAAAAAAAAAAAAAAGTTGTGAAAAGATAAAAAAGAAAAAATATTTTTATTTTTTTGGATAAAAACTTTGAAAATTTTTCAGAGAAAAAAAAAATAAAATTAACTACTTTAATTAACTGCTACTACAATACAGTACTTTTTTGTTAGTTGTTCAAAAAAACGATTTAAAATAACTAACAGAAATAGTTGTTGGATCTTTTTCATACAAAAACAATTGACTTTGTAGTTGAAAACAACTAACTACTGTAAAGGCGCTTTTAGACGGGAGAGAAAACCCTTAGATTTAAAGTAAAACACAACTCTGTGGTAATATACTTTTGACTTTGTGTCAAATCTCATTTCTTCAATACTTGTTTTTGCTTACCATTATATTATTATTTGTTTTCGCACATTTAGTCAATAATTTGTGGATTGGAAACCGAATTAAAGTAAATAAAAAATATATAATAAAATTTTATTTGACATTCCAATTTTAAAAGTTACCACAAAGTTGTTTTTTACTTTAAATCTATGGGAATTCTCTCTCGTCTAATCACGCCCTAAAATATACAAACAACTAACATGTAGTAACTTACATAATTTTCTGAGTGTATAAATTAAAAATTTATATTTAGAAGACTCCAATTAAAACTCTGAATTTCATTAGCTCCATGAAATTCAGGAATCTTAATTGAAATACCAATTGAAATTTAAAAAAGCCAACTGAAATTCACAAATCTGAATTGATTAGAATTTAGAAAATTTAAAATTAAAAGTTACAATTATAAGTAAATTACAATTTTGAAATCCAATTACTTTAATTTTTTGTTACATTACTTTAAAGAAATCGTTTAATATTAAGTTTTCATTGTTTTTGACGATTAATCGATTAATCGCCAATTTTTCCGATTAATCGACCCGAATAACCGATTAACATATTTTCGTCAATTTTCGAATAATGCCCTAACCGGTTAACCGGCAGGGTCGAATAATTGGAAACACTAATTCTGTGTAATGCTGCAATATGAAGGAACAACAAAGGAACACAATTCTGCCCAGTACAACACAAAAATCCGATTTTAAAATATAAAAACACCCCTAATGGACATTAATGTTGCAACTATGATCATATATGCCTCCATACATTGTCATATACATCCATATATGCTCCATATATGGACATACATGACGCTGTATGAACGCATATATGATCATATTTGTATCATTTTTCACCTGGTGATTTAAAAAATTTTAGATAGACATATTTCTATTCGTTCTGAAATTTCCAGAGATGTGTTTTGCCTTATTTTTAGGGTTGCCAGAATTTTAAAAACTCAAACAAAAACCAAAAATTGCGAGTTTTAAAAATTTTTGCGGGACAAAAAAATGAGTTTATATTATTGAAAGCTCAGACCACTAAAGTTGAACCTAAACGTCGCTGAGGCTCACCGTGCTTAATTGATTATTTTTTGAGATATATTTAAAAAATTTTGTTAGATTTTTGAAATTTTATTTTTTTTTATAAATAAAAGTTTCGTGAGTGTGAGTCAACGTCAGTGAAGCTTGTGTGAGTGCACGTGAGTTGTCATAAATTTACTTACGTGATTGTGAGTGAGTGTGAGCAGAAAAAATAATCTCGTGAGTTAGTGTGAGTGAGTGTGAGTCAAAAACCACTCATGCGTCCATCTCTGCTTTAAATACTTTCATAACACATTACTGAAAACTATTTATTTTTAAATTACTTAAAAGTATTTTTACAAAATATTGCTTTTGGGCTTAAAATAATGCAATTGCTAATTGGTACCAGCTCTTGGGTTTGGAGGGGGGGGGGGGGGGGGGGATTTTTTTACTCAAATTTCCTTTTCCAGGGACCCTCAGGTAGGATTTAAGTCATTAGGGTTTACCTCATGTTTATTTTGAGTTTTTCAATAGAGACATTCCTAAAATTTCAAAATGTATTCCTTTAGAAATTTTTTTTTTTTGATATTTTGAAAAATTTTTCCTCAAGAAATTTTCACGTTCTAAAGCATTTTTCTGACATCAAAATTCCCAGATTCAATACAATATTCACCTTGCGATTCGATAAGTGCAACTTCATTTTGGAAAGAATTACCTATTTAGGTCACACAGTAAGTGCGTCTGGTATAACACCCGGTAACGACAAGGTAAGTGCAATTAAAAATTTTAAGGCACCAACGAACATCACCGAGGTACGCCGATTTTTGGGCCTAACGGGTTTCTTTAGAAAATTTGTTGAAAATTACTCGATAATATTACGACACTTATGCAAAAGAATATAGAGGGCAATTTTCAATGGGGTGAACCGCAAACCGAATCGTTTAACAGGTTTATTGAGATTCCTTGTGACAAGCCTGAATATAAACCGAAAGACTGGGACAAATCGTTGCATATTCTACAATGCTCAATCAGCTCTCAGAACAATTCGAATTCTGGTTTTAGTCCTAATGAACTGATATTCGACTGCAAGTCTTTCGACTTGGTGCAAAATCGTATACTAGCCTATTCAGAACATTGAAAGTGAACGAGAACGTTGGAAGAAGCGATTCGACGACAAACGTCCTACGGTGTACAATGAAGGTGCTTTGGTACTACTTGAAAACGAACCTCAAGCCACTGGTGAATCGCGGAAGCTGGAACCGAAATACCGCGGTCCGTACATCGTTGCACACATCCTCGGGAACGACAGATATCTTATTGAGGACCTACCGGGTCTACAGATAACCTAAAGATAATTCTGTTCAGTTTTTAGCACAGATAAGATGAGACGATGGTGTGAGGTGTCTCCTGATCTTGATATAAATGATGATGACGAAGTCGAGGGCGATTTAGAACCAGAATTGGTCGAACTGTCAAGTGTGAATACCCCTTAATACCATAACATGCAATACTGCGTGAATGTCGCGAGTTTAGTTTTTGGTTATCAGCTTACGTTGGCGAAAAATATAATTCTTGAATACGACGCCATCGAGTCAACATGCACTTTTTAATACAGTTTTGTTTCTTGTAAAATAATTTAAAGTTTCTTTCAATAAATGTTTTAAATATACTAAAACATACTCCATTGTTCATTCCTTATTAGACGTAATAGTACGGAAGAATGTCCCGCGACCATCGAGGTTGAACAACCCTTTTTGTAAACCAATCAATTCAAGCAATGGCAAAATTTATTTTGGTTTTTTAATTAAGATGCATTCATTTTTAACTGGAAATAGTGTGGAAATACAAAAGGAAGCGAATACAAATGTGGCCATAAATAACAAAGTTAATAAAACAACTTTCATACAAACAAACTACTACGTACATAAATAATAGATCCGTACAAAGTGGAACATTTTCGTATGAACGTACAAATTTGCTATTGAGAATTGCCTCTGTTTTTAAAATATGATATTTGAAACTGTCACTGACAAGTATGTATTTTGGCAGTTTTATATTGGTTCTTTTTTATTTCAAAATATTTTAACAAACTAAATACATACAGATATAAACTTAACTATCAAAACTTCTAGTACAAAAACTCATTCGAATTTAACCCTTATTCATTTATCCTTAGCAAACATAACCCACTTGATACAGTTGTTGGAGCAAATTAACCCAATTTTACAAACCAAAAGCATTAAGGTTGGATTTTACAGTCAGTACTTAGTTTAAGTAGATACTTAAGTACAAAGTTTCAAAAAAGTTCAAGCAATTCGGAACAATTTTAAATAAAAAAATAATTATTCTTGCTTTATAATACAGACCTCCAGGAAACATAATTCAAATGGTTCAAAGTGCTTCAAAAGATCGCTCTTAACTATTCACTTACAATTAGACTTAAGTACTGACTGTTAAATCCAGCCTTTGAGATATATCTTTGTAATTTGGTTAAGTTTTCTCTTACATATTTAACAGAAGGAATAGGAAATTAAATTAATGTTTGGTAAGAGTGTAATGATTTGTATTAGGCCAAAAACATTTTACCCCCAAACCCTTATTTTTTTTTTTTTGAAGCGGTTGATTAACCCAGTTGTAAAATGTGTCAATGAGAAAATTTTCGTAGTGATTCCCTGAATAATCGTTTTCAGGTTCTGACAAACCATAGAGTATTTTTGATTACATTTCATAACATTGTCATCAATGGATGTTTTTTTTAAGAGTGTGGACAAATCCTCTAAAATATCGATAAGGAAATGTCTTACTTTTGAATAAAAGTTTTGATAAAGTTGTTAGGTGTGACTAATAAACTGAGAGCTCCAGGTTCAAATTTAGTTAGGACTAAAAAAGGCGAAACAATTTGATAGAGATAACACCGCTCAACAAGCTTTTTCTAAATTGAATTCTTATGAGCAATTTTAGTAGTCTTATATCTTCTGATCCAAAATCTATTCTACAAATATTACATCACGCGTAGATTTTTGGGGTTCAAGCGAAAAATTTATATTTTTGAATTTTTTGAACGCCATTCGTTTTGCCACGCGTTTTTAAATGATACCGTTAAAAGTAATATTTTTGTGTTTTTTTTTATATTTTTCAGAAAAAAGATACTAAAAAAATATTTTACAAATTTAAAATTTCAGTGTAAATTTTCGTACAAACCGGAAGATATCTTTAATGATAAACAAAAATAAACTTTTGCCTAAATTTTAAAATCATCACAGTACACATTGGTCATCTGGTTTTTGTTTTTAAACCTTCTAAAAGTGTTCCTTTTTCAAATTTTTTCCAAAGTGTTGTTTTTAATAGTGTTTGGCCAATAATAATGAATTAATAACTTCCTGTTAATGATACCATTGAGTTGAGGGTGTGTTGTATAAACCTAAAAAAGGAAATTTTTAGGCAAGTCCATGGCGCTCAGACTTAAAATAGTCCATTGTACCGTACCCTGAGAAGAAAAATTAGTACACTCAGAAAATTATTGCAGTTACTACATGACGGTCGTTTGTGTAGTAAGTAGTAGCTGTTGTTTTTAACTACAATTTCGGTCGTTTTTATATGAAAAAATCTCAAACAACTTTTTTTGTAGTAGTTTCAAAAAATAACTACAAAAAATATACTACACTGTAGCAATAGTTGATTTATGTAGTTGTTTTTAGTTTTTTTTCTAAAACTCGTTTTTTTCTAGAAATTTTTATTGCAAACGAATGTGTCGAGCGAGTTGGTCGTGCGGGATGCGGAAGGAATTATTTTTATACCAAATAAATAATATCTAAATAAATTAAATTACAATTTATTAAATTTAATTATAACAAAAAATATGTTTTTGGAAAAATATTCTTGAGCGAAAGAAAATAAGTGGATAAATGAGATAACAAGTGTGTATAATATAGCGCTCACATAAGCGTGCGTAAAAACCAATCGGAAAAAAACAAAATAAAATGTGTGCAGTGTTTTGTTTTCTTATTAGCGCGCCATCTTTCTTTTCTTTGTATACACAACATAGCAGGTACATACTTTTTTGAAACA
Source organism: Pegoplata infirma (assembly GCA_963921195.1). Lineage (NCBI taxonomy): Eukaryota > Metazoa > Arthropoda > Insecta > Diptera > Anthomyiidae > Pegoplata > Pegoplata infirma. The sequence goes on along the minus strand of OY992536.1, from coordinate 119,790,315 downwards.
TTTCAAATTAATTCTTTTTTTTTATAAATCAATTTTGCCAAAGCATTTCGTTTTTTTTTTATTCCAGACAAATTTTGATCAGTGAAAATTTGAAATGAACTATTAAAAAAACAAAGGTAAATACAATCAATTTATTTTGTTTAACATTTTATTAATATAATTTTTTTCTTCTATAATTCCAGATAAATAAATCAAAAAATTGTCATCATGTCGAAATTCTATACAACCAACTGAAATGTATTGCTTTTTAAATAAATATCAATCATTTAAACGTTTAAGAAATTTTTTAAATAAAATTTCAGGCAATTGTAGAAAAAACAACTGTATTAAACAGTTTTGTAGTAGTTTTTACTACATTTTGTAGTTGAAAATCAATAGTTAAAAACAACAACATGTTCAGTTGTTTTTACCGTTTATGTAGTGGACGCCTTTTCAACGACAAAATGTAGTCAAAACAACTGTCTTTTGTAGTAGATTTTACCGACATACTTTTTTGAGTGTAAGGGTATGAAATGGCTTAGAAGAAAAATTGAATTTTTTTGTCCAATTTTGCCTACAGGTCGCAATTCCTAACCGATTTTGGTTTTTCTTTTTTTGTATTTTAGCTAATTAAATTCCGCATCGATCTGTCATGATGGATTTTGTTTACTTTTTATATTTTCCCAAAATTCAGAAAATTTTAATTTTTTCAGTATTTTTGCAATAAAAAATGTATTAGGCATGGGACGAATATGCTTTACAGACAAAATTAAATGCATTGGAACCCCTTATCAACGACGTGATTAGTATTTGAAAATATATTATTATTTTGGTTTTTATAACCAGACAAAAATTCAAGAATTTTCACTTTTAAAAGGTTGTATTTATCTTTAAAAATAATGTACCAATTTCAATGAAATCTTTTTCAGATTAAAGCTTATGTTCTGCTTAGTCATAGCTGGTACACAACATTTTTTTAAAAAAATATTTTATTTTTTGCTTAAATTTTACCTTATGATTTTTGGAATTTGAAAATTATTTTTTTTTGTCTGTTTAAAAAAAAAAAGTTGTTACATTGTAAATTCGAAAAGACGAGTTAAACAATTTTGCAAAAATACTTTATTTACCAATAATGGTTAAGAAAATGATAGGGTTTAATCTAAAACAAATTTCATTGAAATTGGTACATTATTTAAAATGATATAGGTACTTAAAAAAGATAATTTTAAGTTTTCATATGTTTATAAAAACCAAAATAATAATAAATTAACAAATGCTATTAATGTCATTTATAGGGGATACAAATACCTTTAATTTTGTCCATACAGCTTAATCGTCCCCTGCCTATTACATTTTTTAGAGCAAAAATTCTAAAAAAATTAATATTTTCTGAATTTTAAAAAAATATTCAAATAAAACAAAAAGGATTTTTGGAAATCCACCATGACAGACCGATGAGGAATTTTATTAGCTAAATTTCAAACAAAGAAAAACTAAAATCGGTTAAGAATTGCGACCTGTAGGCAAAATCGGACAAAAAAAATCAATTTTCCCCACTGTGCATCGTTCAAATACGAACCAGACCCAGAGCCAGTTAAGGTGCTGGATCCATCCATTTAGAAAGTATCCGTGTAACTTTCCAGTAGGTCTGCTGGCTTGCCCCAGTCTTCCCTACTCGGAAATATTACAGAAACATCCTACCAAAATTTGATGCAAGTGGTTGTACTGTCCAAAGGCATAGAAAACATCGGACAATGTTCTGATAGCCTATTGAACAGACGACGATGTCCAACATTGTGCTCCCCATGCCAATGCAAGGGAAGCATATCTAACATAGCTCCAGAGCTGCGAAGATAACAAAATATCATATATCTCCTATTGGTTGTTTGTGTAGGTACCATCTGGGTTTCTGGGAAAATAAAGCTTCGCTGAACTATCTTTTAGAAATATTTTACAGAGAGTTGCCTTATCACCCGTACTCAAGTTTGGCATCCCGTACCTTTTTATTATATTCGTTATGCATTATGAGGTAATTGTTCCTGTAAGCATCCTTTCGAGGTTTTAAGGCTCTATTCAGAAGCGTTCTATCAAGCGACTGAGTAGTCTGGTCAGCTTTGCCTTAACGGATATACAGTCTGATAGCAATCACTTAAAGTTTTACCCAATTTCATATTTGGAGACCATTTTTCAATTCTACTCTTACGTTTTATACCAGATTTTTAGTTAACACAATGCGTCGGTGCGCCGACCAGAACACCTATGTGTAATTTTTTTATTTTTTTTTTATTGGCCCATTAGGAAGCCTATCAGGTAATGCATTTATCCCCCAGAGCGTTTCCCGTTATCTCAAATGGTTTCAAAGTTAGCTTAAACTCCTATGTGTTACCTATAATAGAAATTCTCCGGCAAAAACACTTATGTGTTATTAGTACACATAACTGTTTTTGATTTAAACGTAAAAACATTGCGTCTGCCTTTGTTTTTTTTATAAATTGATATTTTAAAAGTTTTCTGAACATTTTTTTTGTAATATTCCGAAACTTTATTGCATAACACTGTGCAACACGATTTAAAAAAAAAAATAATTTCCAAATTTTTTTTAAATGCGTTTTGAACAAGCTAAAAAAAGTATAATTCTGAGGTAAATAATATCAAAAGATGTCCTTAGTGAAATTTTAAGGCGGTTCGTTTCTAAGAACATACATTTACATACATTAACCCTGTGTGTCCCATTTTTACGTGTCGTTTTGGTACTTTTTTTAAATATCCTCGATGAACGCCATTAAAACGTGCGGTTAAAGGATTAAAATGTTCTACAAAAAAATTAGTTTTACATCAAATTTTACTAGGGGTTGTCACAGGTCAAAATTTTGTGCGAAAAGTGCAAAATGCTTAAATAAATTTAATTGTAAATTATCACAAACTGTTAAATTGTTTTTCACCAAAGTCGTGTAAAATAAGTAAAAAAAAAATATAAATCTTTGTCTGAGCTAAATGATGATGTCTTCAGTGAAATTTGATGGCGGTTCTTTTCTTGGAACACATTATCTTCCATTTTTGGGAGTAATCTTGGTCCTTTTGCCAAATACCCTCATAGAACTTCACTTAAACGTGCGTTAAAAGGGTTAAAATGTTCTACAAAAAATTTTGCAGCAAATTTTACTAGGGGTTCTCAAAGGCCAAAAGTTCGTGCGAAAAGTGCTTAAAAAAGTAAAATTGTAAAGTATCTTGGTAAGACACAATTTAACAAATTATGATAATTTAAATTTTTCCTTTTTTAAACCTTTTGCTTACATCGCACGAACTTTTGGCCTTTGACAACCCCTAGTAAAATTTGATGCAGAAAATGTTTGTAAAATTGTTTAACCCTTTATACGTATGCCTTAGTAGTGGACTATGATGATATTTAAAAAAAAGCACCAAAATGAGGATAAAGGGTTAACATGTTCTAAGAAAAGAACCGCCATCAATTTTCACTGAATTATCTCTTAACTTTATTTAGTTCAAAAGCAGATTTATATTTTTTTTCGACTTATTTCACTTATTTCACTTTCGACTTTTCCAAAAAAAAAGTTTAACAGTATTTGATAATTTACAATTTTACTTTTTTAACCATTTTGCACTTTGCAGGAACTTTTGGACTTTGACAACCCCTAGTAAAATTTGATGCAGAAAATCTTTGTAGAAGATTTTAACCCGTTAATGTACGTTTTTGTGGTGTACTTAGGTGGTGTTGTATGAGGAAATTTAAAAAAGGACAAAAATGACCCCTAAAAATGGCAGATAGAGGGTTAATATGTTCTACGAAAAGATTCGCCATTTCATTTCACTGAAGATACATTTTGCCATTTTTTGCATCAGAATTATATTTAATACTTTTTTTGACTTATTACTTATTATTATTTTGGTTTTCCTGATAATCACTTTCTGCATTGGTAAAGTTTGTCCGTCTCTTTGTGATAACAAAATTCACATCAGAAGTTTTCAGCCTTGCAAAGTACGAAATGAAAAACTTTTTACAACAAACACATGGGATGAAAAAAAACACCAAAATAATTTTACGTGTGTTTTTTGTAGTAAATGTTGCATTTCGCACATTGCAAGGATAAAAATTCTAACGTGAATACCATCAATATTTCGCTACAAGTCCATGCGGATATATAACTTGCAAAATTTTTACTTTTGAACAACAAATAAAAATTTATTTAAAATAAATTTAAGAACAAAAACACCTATGTGTATTATATATTTTTTATAAACATGTAAAAAGTCCGAAACAAAATCACCTATGTGTAGTTTTTTGTTAAAATCTTGTACCACTTCAGATTAAAAAAAGATTTTGTATGTTTTTCAACGCGTAATATTTTTAAATGGGTTTAGGAAAAATAAAAAAAATTTACTTTAAAAAATGTTGCGAATTGGCAAAATAAAACGGTTTTTTTGCTCTCCTGAACAATTCATAAAAAACACATAGGTGTTCTGGTCGGCGCACCGACGAATGGCTGTTTTGAAGGCTTTTTAGTCCCAACTGGATTTGAGTCACAACCAGATTTGAACCTGGAACCTACAGTTTATTAAAACTATTTCTACCTACGTGATCCAAACTTTATTATCAAAATTGTATGTCTATTCATTTTTTTATACTACTTCTAAGAGTTTTATTTTGAATTTTTATTGTAATTGACAGCTTTTCTGAATATATTTCCTTATCGATGTCTTACAAGGAAGGTCTCCCTGGTGTCACCCTCCGATCTTTATGGAATTGGTTTTATTTTGTAGAGCGAGAAAAATAAAAGGGACACGTATTTTTTTTAGCGGCCCAAATTCTTATTTAGGGGGTGAAAATGAGGGGGGAAGAAACGGTACCAAATATGCACGTGGCCAAATATGCACAACTTTTCGTCATATTAAGTAAAATGCCAACATTTTAGGATATTTTTGTTAATAAGTCGAAAAATATTTACTTTTTTGCACGTTATTAGCATCACGAGATAGGTATTTTAAATACCTTTAATCTGATACCAAATATGCCTATATTAATCGTAAAAAACTGAAAACGTAAATCGTTAAAAACTGAAAAAGGTCAATTTCCCCCATACAAATCGACCCCCCCTAAAAATGAGTTTGGGCCGCTAAAAAAAATATGTGTCGAATGATTTTCGTTCTGAACAATATATCCAAATTTCATGAAGATCGGAGGGTGACTCTTTAAACAAACATTCATTAAAGACAATGGTAGGACATATCCTTAAAAGCATCCCGAAAAAAGCAAAAAAAAAATTAAAATTTCGATTTTTGAGTGTGAGTCAACGTGAGTGTGAGTGAAACTTGCGTGAGTGCACGTGAGTGTGAGTTGTATTTAATTTACTCAAATGATTGTGAGTGAGTGTGAGTAGAAAAAATATGCTTGTGAGTGAGTGTGCGTGATTCAAAAATTTCTGTCGTGAGCGTGAGTGAGTGTGAGTCAAAAATCACTCACGCGCCCATCTCTTATTTGAAGCACTCCAATTAGTAGTGTTTTTGTTTTGTAGTGACTTAATCCAAATACGACCAAGGGTGGTTAAGTGAATAAACAAAGCGAGTTTTTTAATTTATGTGAGTGTACCACGTGTGTTTGGTTCACATATTGTTCGTGTGTTTGTTTGTAAATACATGATGTTCGAAGTGTATGACAGTACACACAGAAAAACAATTTATCAATTTTAAGTGGCCGTAAAATAAATTAGGTTGTATAAATTCTGCTAATATTTATATTTAACAATTTTTGTCAGTGTTCGCAACCAGATTTGTCTTTTGATTTGGACATCACAACCAAATTCAGTATCAGCAACCGAATTAAGCTGAAATTATATTTTTCGCAGTGTATTTTTGTATATGCGATAAAAAACAAAACATATCAGTTCGAGACTTTAAAAGTTATACATATATAAGTGGAGGTAAACAACAAGTTTCAATATATGAATGCACATATTTTGCGGATAACTAAGGGGCACGTTTTGGTTGTATTTGTCGTATTGCAACATTTTTGGCAGTATGCTTTTTTTTAATATTGCTAACAAAAGAAAAATACAAACTTTCACATATTAACATTCATATGTATAGAGATGTGTTGACAGCAGCATATATAAACATTGGAACTCTTTAGGAACTTTCCCCCTGTTGAGAAGATATGTTGTACAAATGTGAAATTCAATAAAGTATTGTTCTCTAGGACACAGTTAACCTCAAAAATAAAATTCTATTTTGTTTACCGTTTCGCCTGCTGTTTGTTACAGTGCTCATTGAACTTTGTTTCTCAATAATTTTTTTAATTTTTGTTAACATGTTAAACCAAAAGAATGGTTCCGAGCCAATAAATTGTCCACGTGCACCACAATTTTCAAGACAATCGACACTTCATTGCCTGCATAAGTGTGACCCGAAGTCCACACTCAGGTCGAGTCATTATGTCTTCCAACTACACCATTTTCATATATAATTCGTAAAAGATCAATTGTAATTTTTAGATTCTACTTGTAATTCGAAGATTCTATTTGTAATTCGAAGATTCCACTTGCAATTCAAATATTCTACTTGTAATTCAAAGACTCTATTTGTAATTCGAAGATTCCGTTTGTTATTCCAAGATTCCAATTATAATTCGTTAAATATCAATTCTAATTCGTAAACGATCAATTGTTATTCGAAAAAGATCAATTAAAATTCGAAAAAGATCAATTGTAATTCGTGAAAGATCTATTGTTATTCGATTAAGATCAATTGTAATTCGAAGGTTTCATTTGTAGTTCGTAAAAAGATGAATTCTAATTGTTGAAAGATCAATTGTAATTCGAAAATTCATTTTACAGGAATATTTAGTTATCCTGTTTTCAAGATTTTTTTTTTATAGATTTCAGTAACAAAAAAAATATATATGGGCTATTTCACGTCAACGGGAGCCCCCCGCCCCCAAAATTCTATTGGTCGTAGAGAGTTGTATTATGGCTTAAAATTTAGCCAATGATCTCTACTTTTGAAAGCTGAGTGGTGGAAGTTGAACCCAATGTTAAGTGAGCCAATATGGCGGCGCGAATCGGGATACCCCGATCGGGATATGCTGAAAACTAATGAAGGAGTTATCGGATTTTTCTGAAATTTGTTATCAGGGGGTTTATTGGGACGCTTATTTCAAATTTTACTTCAGATTTCAAAAATTCAAAATGGCGGATCCAATATGGCAGATGATTTTTTCGAGGTTTTCGCGTTCAAATAAAACTCGGTTTCCGGGTGTATTGTGGGTCACTAAACACGATTCTGAATTTAGATTTCCAAAATTTAAAATGGCGAATCCAATATGGCGTTTTTTTTTATTTGTTTTTAATTTCGATTTTCTTTAAACTTGGTATCCGAGGGCTATTTGGGACGCTGATTTCGAATTTTTATTCAGATTTTAAAAATTCAAAATGGCGGACTCAATATGGCGGACGGTTTTTTTTTTAAGTTGTCGCATTAAAATAAAACTCGGTTCCTGGGTGTATTAGGATCGTAGAGAGTTGTATTATGGCTTAAAATTTAGCCAATGATTTCTACTTTTGAAGGCTGAGTGGCGGAAGTTGAACCCAATGTTAAGTGAGCCAATATGGCGGCGCGAATCGGGATACCCCGATCGGGATATGCTGAAAACTAATGAAGGAGTTATCGGATTTTTCTGAAATTTGTTATCAGGGGGTTTATTGGGACGCTTATTACAAATTTTCCTTCAGATTTCAAAAAATCAAAATGGCGGATCCAATATGGCGGATGATTTTTTCGAGGTTTTCGCGTTCAAATAAAACTCGGTTTCCGGGTGTATTGTGGGTCACTAAACACGATTCTAAATTGAGATTTCCAAAATTCAAAATGGCGGATCCAATATGACGTTTATTTTTTTTTTTTAATTTCGATTTCCTTGAAACTTGTTATACGGGGGCTATTTGGGACGCTTATTTCAAATTTTTATTCATATTTCAAAAATTCAAAGTGGCGGAACCAATATGGCAGATGAGTTTTTTTTTTAAATTGTCGCATCTAAGTTAAACTCGATACCCGGGAGTTTTATGAGTCACTTAGTACGAATCTGACATCAGATTTAAAAATCGTTATTTAAAAAAATATAAGAGCCATGTTGGATCCGCCATTTTGAATTTCGAAAACCTGATGTCAGATTCGTACTAAGTGACTCATAATTCTCCCGGGTATCGAGTTTAACTTAAATGAGACAATTAAAAAAAAAAAATCATCTGCCATATTGGTTCCGCCATTTTGAATTTTTAAAATCTGAGTAAAAATTTGAAATAAACGTCCCAAATAACCCCCGGATAACAAGTTTTAGGGAAATCGAAATTAAAAAAAAAAAAACGTCATATTGGATCCGCCATTTTGAATTTTGGAAATCAAAATTCAGAATCGTGATTAGTGACCCCTAATACACCCGGGAACCGAGTTTTATTTGAATGCGACAACTTAAAAAAAAGCATCCGCCATATTGAGTCCGCCATTTTGAATTTTTAAAATCTGAATAAAAATTCGAAATCAGCGTCCCAAATAGCCCCTGGATACCAAGTTTCAAGAAAATCGAAATTAAAAACAAATAAAAAAACGCCATATTGGATCCGCCATTTTGAATTTTGGAAATCTAAATTCAGAATCGTGTTTAGTGACCCATAATACACCCGGAAACCGAGTTTTATTTGAACGCGAAAACCTCGAAAAAATCATCCGCCATATTGGATCCGCCATTTTGAATTTTTGAAATCTGAATGAAAATTTGAAATAAGCGTCCCAATAAACCCCCTGACAACAAATTTCAGAAAAATCTGATAACTCCTTCATTAGTTTTCAGCATATCCCGATCGGGGTATCCCGATTCGCGCCGCCATATTGGCTCACTTACAATTGGGTTCAACTTCCGCCACTCAGCTTTCAAAAGTAGAGATCATTGGCTAAATTTTGAGCCATAATACAACTCTCTACGACCAATAGAATTTTGGGGCGGGGGGGTCTCCCGTTGACGTGAAATAGCCCATATATAAAAGGAATACATATTAGATATTTGGATTGTTTATCTGTAAACAGCAGATTTTTCTTCTAAAATCAGCAGATTTTGCTGCTGTCTTAGCAGATTTTCTAATATGGCTCACAATGACTTTATTTTCAGCAGATTTGTCTGCTGGAGATATCCATACCCTGCGGGAAATTGATTGACAGTACATGACCAATTAATCTGAAAAATACCAATTTTTTGACTACACTAAAAATAATACCTCTATTAAGTTACAGAAAAACTCTGCTTATTTAACAGAGTACACCATACTTTTCCAGCTAGCAACATTATTAAGTAATTTTACTATAAACTCTGTAAAATGATTTTAACAAAAAAACTGATAATTTACAGAGTTTCTAGTTAAATATTGGTTAAATAAAACACCATTTAGCAAAGAAAAACTGTGTAAATTTACATATATTTGTAAAATGCATTTGATGCAACCAAAATTTTACAGAAAAAACTCTGTAAATGTACAGAGTTAAGTAAAATACATCTTTTTTGTAAAAGATTCATAATATTATATTTTGTGAGGATGTTTATTCTGGCTAATAAAATAATAATATTTTTCAAAAAATTTTTTTGAACTTTTTTTTATCATTTTCTCCAAAAAAAAAAAAAATAGAGATAAAATTTTGGTGTTTTTACAGAAAAGTCTGTTTTTAACTATGTAATTAAAATTACACAGAAAAAAGTAAAAATACAGACAAAACTTAGTTTTTTGGTTATAAAAAATACAGAGTATTTCGCTTGAATCTGTTTTTTAGTTAAGATTACAAATTTAAGTTTTAAAGTTAAGATTACAAATTTAAAGTAATATAACAGATGAAACTTTGTTTTTTTGTCACAACAAAATACAAAATATTTTGTTAAAATCTGTATTTTAACAGAAATATCTGTTAAATATCTGTTGAACTGAGTTTGCAGTCATTTTACAGAGTATTTTACAGAGTTATTTTTTTGAGTATAAGTAAACAAGGTACCAGAACTGATACAAAGGGCATATTAAACTGACTGAACTAATCCGTATAAGTTCTGTGACATATTACAATGTGTTAATTAAACCCTTTCTAGGTTATTCGCATGTTATAGTGATAGGTAAAAAAAGTCAACAAATTAGTTTAAATATTTGCTCGTTGTAATAAAAAATAGTACCATCGAAAAACAAACACTTCAACATTTATCATTTCTGTATTTCAATTTATTTGAAAAAGCAACCCAAATAAATATTTAGTATACATTAAGGTTTCCCGAAATTTATAAGCTATCGATTTTCGTGAAGGAATACCAGGCCATCGAAGAGATGATTGGCTCAAAGTTAAAAAAAAAAACTTTTTGGGCTAAAATTTATTTTCGAATTTTTTGACTAAACGACCAAACCTACTTAACATATTGAAAAAAAATCCCAAATAGCGTTTTGGTCCACATAGTTTGAAAATTTTTAGTATGCTATGTGAAATACACTCAAAATAATAAATACCCTAGTAAAAATCATTTCGTATATAGCCATGTATAAATTTATACAAATATATCTTTTTATACATATTGAGATCTTATTTTATTTAATTATATAAAAAATCAATCAGATAAGACCAAACAAATTTCGTATCAAATTATATAAAATTTGATATAACTCCCGATAAAATTTTATAAAATTTGATACGAATTTTGGTCTTATCTGAGAAATTTTTTATATAATTTTATATAATAAGATAACTTGATGTAAAATTAGATATATTTGTATCAATTTATACATGGATATATACAAAACCATTTTTACTAGGGTAATAAAAATACTCTGTAAAATGACTGTATTCTCAGTTTAACAGATGTTTGACAGAGTTTTCTGCCAAAATACAGATTTAAAGAAAATACTTTGTATTTTGTTGTAACAAACAAAAAAAGTTTCATCTATTATACTATCTTTAACTTTGTAATCTTAATTTTACAGATAATTAACAGAGTTTTCTGCTAAAATACAGATTTAAGTGAAATACTCTTTTTTATAACCAAAAAACTAAGTTTTTATCTGTATTTTTACTTATTTTTATGTTTTCTGTAAAAACACCAACATTTTTCTGTATTTTTTTTTTTTTTGAGAAAATGTTAAAAAAGTACGAAAAATATTGTTTTCAAAAATCTTTTAAAAATTTTACAAAATAAGATGTATTTTACTAAACTCTGCAAATTTACAGAGTTTTTTTTCTGTAAAATTTTGGTTGTATCAAATGCATTTTACAAATATATGTAAATATACAGAGTTTTTCTTTCCCGAGTAAAAATACCCATATATAACAATATATAATTTGATACAAACATAATATATCATATATGATTATATATCCCGTAGGATATTTTCTAAATTTTTTAAATGCAATCATATGCAGTTATATATAAATTAATCATGATTCGGATTAATCATGATTATAATTATATAAAGCTATATGAGGGTCAATACAAAATTTGTTTTTCTGTATAATTTAACATAAAATTATATATAGCTTATTCTGTTCCATACAAAACTATATATGTTTCCAATTAACCAAAAATTTTCTAAGTTTTTTAGGCAAAGTACAGAAACTTTTTAAAATGCTCCTAAACATTTCCTTGTCAGAGTTATGTATATTACCTATCTGGTTCGAAGCGTACCCAAACATTTTTTTGTTTTAGAAAATTATATGTTTGATGAATGTATCGTTGACCTGTTGTGTATCTCAACCCAAACCAAAAAACACCAGGATTTTATATGTTCTTATGCAATTAGATCTTATTAGATCCACCAATATATGGCAATGTCTGGTCAAAACTCGGATGAAATCAAATCATATCTTATACAAGTTATAAATATATATTGTGTTACATATCATTATATATTGCATCATATACAAATTTTTACTCGGGTTGCTAAATTGTGGTTTATTTAACCAATATTTTACTAGAAACTCTGTAAATTAAGGGTTTTTTTTTTGTCAAAATCATTTTACAGAGTTTTATAGTAAAATTACCAAAAAATGTTGCGCTGGAACAGTATGGTGTACTCTGTTAAATTAGCAGAGTTTTTCTGTAACACTGTGCAACAAGAAAAATTAGCCTCAATGGCTTCAACGGCATATTAAAGTAGACCATCAAGTGAACAAAATCACCAGAGGGTTTTGCAAAGTCAGTTCGGATTTCTTTTTTATAGCCCACTGAAGTTTTAATATTTTTATCAAAGGCGTTTGGAAAACGTCAAAAACACTATAATAAGAACACATCTGAGCTCCAAAATATGATTTGATGTCTTCAGTGAAATTTAATGGCGGTTCTTTTCTTAGACCATTTTAACCCTCTAACTGCCATTATAAGGGGTCCTTTTAGACCTTTTTCAAACACTAAACACAGAAGTCTAGTAAAACGTCCAGTTAGAGGGTTAAAATTTTCTACAAATATTTTCCTCATAAAATTTCACTAGGGGTTGTCAAATGTTCAAAGTTTGTGCGACATGCGCAAAGTGCTTAAAAAAGGTCAAGAATAAATAATCAATGTTTGTTATTTTTTTTTACCAAAGCAGTGTTAAAAAAATATCGACAAAAAACAGTGCAAATACACTTTTGAGCTAAAAATTATGTTTTGATGTGTTTTATAAAATTACTAGCAGGCCCACCCGGAACTTCGCCCCCGGTAATATTAAATACCTGATTAAAGAAAGATCAGGATTAGAGTCTCCATTTCTAAAATTCTCCCCTAAAGAATTTTTATTTTATTTAATTTTTATCGTTGAAGTCTTTCATAAAAACTATTTAGAATAAGCAATAAAATTAAAACTGCCCCGTTTAGCTTGGAATCATGTTCGTTTCGGTAAATAATGTTCTTGAAAATTTTCGAGCCCATATATCGTAATTATTGAAACCACTTCTCCATTTCACTCCATTTTGTTCACAGTTCTATTCCATTTCGTTTCCATTTCTATTAATTTGGTCCCCGTTTTATTCCATTTTGTTCTGAATTCCAATTCATTTCGTTTCATGTAGGCTTAATTGTTTAAAAAAAAATAAAAGTACCACATTACTATAATTTACCCTTATCCCCATTAAAATATAAATTTCCAGAAGGTACTTTTACAGAATGATTTTTTTTTGCTGGAGGATCCAACATTTCAACTTTTTATGACCAACTTTTCAGGAGATAAAAAAAGTTACAAAGTTCACTACTTTGCACGTATTTGCCCCAGTAAAATAGGAATTTCCAAAAAGGACATTTTTCAGAATGTTTTGAAATTAACTGAGTAGTTTGGTAGATTTTAAAATTTTACGTCTTTTGACCTAAATTGATCTTTAAAATGGGTGTGGTCAATGAAACCTTCAGTAACTCACCCTGAAAGAAAATTCTAAATGTTGGTGAAAACATTTTTGAAATCTCATAATAAGTTTCGTATTTTACAAACTTTACGTAGATGAACCGTAGCCTATGTCTAACCTGATGGACCATTCTTAATATTGGAAAAAACATTTTTTAAATGAGTAGTTTCGGATGTTTTGAAATTTTACGTTTTTTGGCCAAAAGTGGGCGTAGAAGTAGGTGTGGTCGATGAGAGCTAACCTATGTCTACACTGAAGCACCATTCTTAATATATGTATATTGGTGATAACATTTTTTAAATCGGATGAGTAGTTTGATCATATTTAAATTTTACGTTTTTCTTGCCAAATTTGGGCGTAGAAATGGGCGTGGTCAATAAAACTCAGAATATTTCCACTCTGAAGGACCTAGTATTTGTGAAAAAGTTTTGGAAATCGGATGAACATTTTTGGAGATTTTTAAATTTTATCTTTTTTTGCCAAAAAGTGGGCGTATAAGTGGGCGTGGTCGATAAATCCTAATCTATGTCCACCCTGGAGGAACACTCTAAATATTGGTGAAAACATTTTTGAAATCGGATGAGTTGTTAAATAGATATTTAAATTTTAAGTTTTTGGGCCAAAAGTGGGCGTAGAAATGGGCGTGGTCCATGAAACCCAGCATATGCCCACTATGAAGGACCATTCCAAGCATGTATTGGTGAAAACAATTTTTAAATCAGTTCAGTAGTTGTGGAGATTTTTAAATTTTACGTTTTTTGGCTAAAGGTGGGCGTAAAAGTGGGCGTGGTCGACCAATCCTACCCTATGTCGACCCTGGAGGAACACTCCAAATATTGCTGAAAACTTTTTTGGAATCGGATGAGTAGTTTCATAGATATTTAAATTTTAAGTGTTTTACCAAAAGTGGGCGTAGATGTGGGCGTGGTCGATGAGACCCAGCATGTGTTTTATATTATTATATTATTATATTATTATTATATATTATAAGTATATAAGTAATAAGTAAGTAAGTATAGAAGTATAGATATGATGATTCTTTTCTTTGACCAAATTAACTCTCTAGCTCCCGTTTTAAAGGGTAATTGTATTTAAAAGAAATACAAAAAAGTCTATAAAAAAAGCAGTTAGAAGGTTAAAATGTTTTACAAATATTTTCTGCATCTTTTTTGTACTTGGGCACGTCTAAGACAGAAAGTTTGTCCAGCATATAGAAAATGCTTAAAAATTTTAAAGTATTCAATTTTTTTTTTTGGCCGAAATATAAAAAAAACGTAAAAAAGTTAAATTCGACTTTGTCGAATGTATTGATACCCTCCACAATGTAAAAAAGTTTATTTGCAAAAAAAAAACAAAAAAAAATTCGACGAAAATGTTTTTTTTTGCAAAAAAAATCTGTTTGTACTTGTTTAAATTCCAGTCGGTGATCAATTCTGTTCACATATGTCCACCAGCTGCCGAATTAAAGCATTTTGTGTTTTTAGCCTATGTTGAATGTACCACAATTTTCGAGGTGTTCTTACATTTTCGTTCATAACTTTTGAACCGCTGAACCGATTTCGCACAAATGCAAAACCAAACTACTTAGGGCAACAACTAGAGTATTCAAAACCGAAAACCGGTTAACCGGTTTTTTCATTTTTAGAAACGCGACCGGTTTCGAATAGTTTTGAATTTCGAATATTCGAGAAACCGGTTTTTCTGTGTCGGTTAACCGGTTTTTAAAAAAAGTTATAATATAATGAGTTAAAATATTTATTGACATTACACAGTTTTTTAAAAATACTCACAAAACTTAGCGGTACTTCCATAATCAGCTTGTGGATATGTTGGTATGTAAATATCAATATATCAACAAGTTCCGGAAGTCCGTCTCTTCCTTTAACATTGAAATCAATATATATTTTTTAAATTTGGCACCTTGGCAAACCATTTTTTCAAATTATCCTTTTGAAATTGTTGAAATCGGAATTTCAAATTCCGATGTCTGAATTTATTATTAATTGTGCTCTTTAAACAATTCAATAAAAACAAATTTGTAAATAAAATCTCAACGGATTTCCGCTCACAATTGCAAAGAATTCAAATTAAGTCGAAGTTTCCAGTGAAATTGTGCAATGTAAACGGTGTCATACAGATAATATTATTTTCGCTATGACTTATCGATTTTGTGTTTGTTGGGTTATGCCTGTTTTGTAAAAATATTATGAAGTTTAATTAATTTTTAACCTGAAGAATAAAAACCGAAAAAACCGGTTTTTTCCTAAAACCGAAAACCGGTTTTTCAAAAATAAGCTTTTTCGAATAAACTGAAAACCGGTTTTTTAAAATGGCCGGTTTTTTTGAATACACTAGCAACAACAAGTAAATATGCTAAGTCTTACATATCTGTTTTATCTGTTTAATACTTTGGCCGTGATCAACATTTCAGATATCTTGGGAATAAGTCGCGTGATGCTGTTCTAGCGGAAATTTGTTGGTGGAGCAAAAATATATTTGAGGACGAAGAAGAATTAGGTGGGGAAAAGACCTAAGCTTTCTTTTGGGTCAAAAAAAAAGGGCCCGACATAACCTTAAAACACAAAATGCTTTAATTCGGTTGCTGGTTGACACATGTGAACAGAATTGATCACCGAATGGTATTTAAACAAGTACTAACATATTTAAAAAAAAACATTTTCGTTAAAGTTTTTTTTTACCAAAGAAATTTTTTCGCGGATTTTTTTTTTTAATTTTTTTTTGGTTTTTTTTTTGCAAATAAACTTTTTTACATTGTGGAGTGTATCAATACATTCGACAAAGTCAAATTTAACTTTTTTACTTGTTTTTTTTTTATATTCCGGGCCGAAAAAAAAATTTGAATACTTTAAAATTTTTAAGCGTTTTCTATATGCTGGACGAACTTTCTGTCTTAGACGTGCCCTAGTAAAATTTGATGCAGAAAATATTTGTAAAACATTTTAACCCTATAACTGCCTTTTTTATAGACTTTTTTGTATTTCTTTTAAAAAAGGACAAAAATTATCCTTTAAAACGGGACCTAGAGGGTTAATTTGGTCAAAGAAAAGAATCATCATATAATTTTATAAAACACATCAATACATAATTTTTAGCTCAAAAGTATATTTGCATTGTTTTTTGTCGATATTTTTTAACACTGCTTTGGTAAAAAAAAAAATAACAAACATTTATTATTTATACTTGACCCTTTTTAAGCACTTTGCGTATGTCGCACAAACTTTGAACATTTGACAACCCCTAGTAAAATTTTATTAGGAAAATATTTGTAGAACATTTTAACCCTCTAAATGGACGTTTTATTAGATTTCTGTGTTTAGGTTTTGAAAAAGGACTAAAATGACCCCTTAAACTGGCAGTTAGAGGGTTAAAATGTTCTAAGAAAATAACCGCCATAAAATTTCACTAAGACATCAAATCATATTTTGAAGCTCAGATGTGTTTTTATTATAATATTTTTGGCGTTTTTCAAACGCCTTTGACAAAAAAATTAAAACTTCAGTGGGCTATTAAAAAGAAATCCGAACTAACTTTGCAAAACCCTTTAGTGATTTTGTCCACTTGATGGTCTACTTTCATATGGCGTTGAAGGCATTGAGGCTCAATGCGATGACCCAAAATTTGTTGCACAGTGTAATTTAACAGAGTTATTATTTTGAGTGTATATTAAAAAAAATATAATTTTTTTTTGGTCAAAAATGCTGATCAGATCATTTCAAATATTTTTCTATAATCTACACAAAGTTTTCAAAATTTTGAATGCATATTTTGCAAAAAAGAAACCGTCGATCGTGAATTTTTTTGCCGTATTTTTTACCTATTTAATGGCCATCGTTCGGCTGGTATTCCACCAGAAAATTCCAAAATTCATTACTTTCGGGACACCCCAAATTTGCAAAATCCGCTCTTGTTGGTCATCGTTCGGCTGGTTTTCCGTCACGAAATCCCAAAATTAATAAATTTCGGGACGCCCTTATATACATACAATGCATGTCATATATATTTTGTATTACATACATATGTATGTATATGAAAATTTACTGGAGTATGATAAAAATTTCAATCAAATTAATAATAAATATCTAGGTACTCAAATTGTGATGCAACTGTCAGTCTACGTATATGTAACCACATGGTAATTTAAAATGAATCTGTAATTCACCACTTTGAACTATAAATTTCAGTTTACTTTTGTTGTACAAATATATTGATACATTTTTCCTGACATATACAGTGGGCCACAATACACTGGAAACTTTTTTATAATAGATGAAAATTTTTAAGGAAAAAGTTAGCAATACTCAACGTTTTTACTTTCAAACGAGTATTATTTAAAAAAAATGTTATTTAGTTAATTTATAAAGCTTTAATTTAAGCTTAATGGCGTTCAGATTGAGTAAATAATAAAAGTGCTACGAGAGTCGATATGGAAAATGAAATTATTTAGAGACGAACATTAAAAATTTAAAAAAAGCTCCAATAGTGTTTATTCAGTGATCAAATAATTTTTTCAACAACCAAAACAAACAGTGAAATTTTTTAAGTACAGTAGAAAAAATCATAATTTTTTGAACTCCAAGTCCTTTGACAACCAATTTTTTGTTAACAATTGAAGAGCGGATAAGGGGGGGGGGGGGGAATAATTTTTTTTGCAGATCATCTTCAGGGTGCAATCAGCGCTAAAAGTTTGCAACCGTAGTGTATTTTGTCAAAAAAAAAACATATTTTTTATTTTTAAAATTGGTACCTAAACATTTTTAGAAAGAAAACACAACTTTTAAAATTTTAAAAATGTGAAATCTTTTTTATTTTTCTTACGTTTTTGTATAAAACGGAATCTGTAAGAGTTCTTTTTAATTTTTATATCAAACGAAGTTTATATTTTAAGTTTTATAAAAAAACTCATAAAACATATAAATTACATATCTCCAAAGTTTCAAAAAGATATGTGAACTCGCTCTTATTCTGTAAGGCCCCCTTAAATTTAATTTCTAAGTCAGCCACTGAACAGAACGTTCGATCAAACCGAAAAAAATCCTTTAAGTTCGATATAAAAAAGAAAAAAAAATGTTAAAATATTTTTTCAGACTAAATTTAGCGTTTTTTGTCAAGCTGAAAAAAGTGTTTTTTGTGGATTATCGGAAATCTAACGATTTTTTTGCTGAGAATTTGTTTTAAACATTTATTGTGTAAATAGGTCCAACATTAGTACCCATGTGGGCATTTTTTAAGTTAAGACAAAAAGGTGGTATTTTATCGATATTTCGATGAGTTATAAAGAAAGAAATTGGGAATTTTAAAGGTCAAAATGTGTCAGAAAAAGAACAGTTGTTCAACTTTAACATCCCTGACACAGAGTGATTTTGTTTTACAAAATTTGTTTATTTTTTGAAAATTTTTAACAAAAAAATTGGGAATTGTGGGTTTCTTTTATCAAAGATATATATTTGGTTTTTTTTTTTTACATATGTAAGACCTACATGCAAGAGTTTGAAATTTTTTTGACGAGAAGATTTCGAAACAGAGCATTCTAGAATAATTTAGATTGCATTTTGGAATTAGGTGGTCCATTTTATATGAAATTAAGTGCTATTTTTTTGAAGCAGCGTAAGAGTATGTATCATTAGACCTCCAAAAGAGCTAAGTTATTGTTTTTTGACTTTTTAACAGCAAATATCTCAAACACGGTACGTGTCGAAAAATGTTGATGGTAGATTGGGAATCTGGAGAGCAAAATCTATAAGAATCAGTTGGGTATCACACTGAAAGGGTTTTTGTTGTCGAACAGTGTAATTATTATCAATAACTAAAATACAGGATAAGATAGTTTTATCGTTTAAACGATTTTTAAAGTTGTAAATAAAGAGGAATGAAATGTAATATGCGATTTTGTCACAATTTCAGGAAAACCGTAAATTGCTTGAAGAGGGCTGTGTAGAGTAGTTGTGGGCATAGGCTAAAAAATGTGCCTTGTGCCACGGCGTCACATGTACGGCACAAGCATAAATGTTATAGTATATGTGCTCCCACCACTGAACTAAAGTTACAACTGGCTTAGACCAGCTGAGTCGGGATAATAAAATGTTGTATCATTTACCTTTAACTTCTGAGCACCATGGGATGTTTAGGGTATAGTTTTACACAGTTCCAACTGGCCATCTTCTAAATTAAAAAAAAATCCACAAAATTGGATGCCGCTCTAATTTACAAACACATATTTATGTACGTATTTATATTAAAACATACCCATACATATTTCCAAGTATATTAAACACATGTTCATTTATAAATTACACACAGTGAGAGATAAGTATTTATATTGACATGCATACCTACTTTCATATGTACATATGTTTGTCATATCCAATATACGCAAATACTAGTTACACTAAAGTCAGTCCTTAGCATAGTTTTATTTTACTGAACTTAAACCAACCAATGTTCATGGCAAGTGTGACCATTATTGCCCACTTATACTTATTTTTCTAAAGAATTCTGAAGAAGGGGATATTGGAAAATCAACGATCGTCAATTTATTTCTGAAATTACCAATATTTTTGAAAGCAGAATTTCTATGATTACTTGTTGGAAGAATATGCTAATAAAAAAAATCACTATTATAAAAGAAATATAATGACATTCAATTATTAGATTTATAAAACAGAGATAATAGTCACCTTTCTGTATCGTCCAAAGCTAGAAATTACCCCATTATTCGTTTTTTATAAGTTTTATGTAGTTTTATTTTCGGCAATTATGAAAAAATCGTATAACAATAAGAAAGTTTTCAATAATTTGGTAAAATTTTCCAGAAAGAGGAGAATCAACTAATCACTGATTTAGTTAAGCATTACCGCCTTCATGAAGTTTCAAAATATATTTTGTTCTCTTTGTTCCGACAAAATTAAAAAAAAAATTGTTTAAGACGAACTGTAGCTCATTAACACTCTCGAATCGAAAGATTTCTCGCATGAAACATGTGAAATGAAACAAAACATTTAATCTCTGCTTTCAGACTATATCATCCGGTTCATGTTTATTAATATTGTTGGACGGTGTTATAAAGGCGTTTCCGGCCTACTATGTCCAACTTATAGACTTGTCAATTAATTCCTATAAGTTTCTGGAAAAATATACAAATCATTAAATGCGGCCTCATTTATTTATTTTCTTCATGTGTTAATGTATTTGGTGAAACAATTACAAAGATGTTCACAATTTGGGTATGTTTAGAAAAAACGTTTTATGGATATTCTTTAAAATATGAACAAGTGCTTTTTTTCGTTCGTAATTTTTTTTTTGTATTATGTCACAGGTAATGTTTTTTATTTATTTAAACATTTACTTGACATCGAAGTGACTTTAACATTTTAAGTGTTCAATCTTTAATGAACCACTTTACGACAACTTCAAACACATGAGATGATAAACATAAACTGTAAATGTCCCCAAAAAAGCCGCAAAGACAACACATACATACAAGTACACAGAAGAAGCAAGCAAACAATGATGGTTATAAGTTAGATTACAACGTACGTTTATACGAGGGCAGTACTAAATGTTCTTAGCCTGCAATAGAGATGGTGGTATAAACAGTAGGGTGGCACGAATAAAGACTTTTTACGAATTTCGTCGATCGCCGGCCAAATTATGTTTCTTTTTGGTCTAAACACAGAAAAAAATATTCGATTGAAAAAAACAATTAAATATTTGCTCAGCTTAAAATTTTACATTCAATTAAATTTTACTTGAATCAATTAACCAATTGTTCAAATCTGAAAAATTCACAGTATGAAATTTAAAAACAAAAAAAACTTATCAAAGTAGGCTTTGTCTAACAATGTGATGAGCGCTGTTGAGTTTTTTGTTTTAGTTTTCGTTAGTCGTCAAATAGAAAAGTACTTGCACGCACACAAGACGAAGAAAAGAAAAATAATATAAAACACAAAAAAAAAAAAAAAACAATTTAGAAAAAGATTGACAAAAAACACTAAAATTATATGATATTGATTAACCATTCACTCAAATCAAGTATTGGGTTAATCAAAAATAACCCAAAAATATTGATAAACCACTCACTCAAATCAAGCATTGGTTTAATCAAAAATGAAAGAAATATACCGATTAATCTTTAGCTCAAATCAAGCATTGGTTTAATCAAGGATCAGTCAATGACTGACCTACAAATTTAGAGCTTGATCCAACAATTTTCCTCATTAGCTGACTTTTAATTAAAATAATGCTCAACCTGGTGTATTTCGTGCTTGATCTAACAACTCATTTTTATCTTCGAATGGTTCTGTACAGCTTGTACACCGATGTTGAATAAAACAACGACCACGTCTTGTTTGTTCGGTGGTTGGCTAGTAACAACCTTTTATTTACAACTTAAAATATCTTATATACTAAATTAAAACTAGAATCTAAAAATAAAACTACCTGCGTAGACTACACATTTTGTCTACACAGTTCATTTCTTAAAATAGATGAGAATCTACGTGACCTCACGTAGATCCCTAATGCAACAAGAAACGATCATAAAATACAATGTTTAATTGCTATGCATACAAATGTGCAGCACACATTTTATGACCTTTCGTTGTACGCTTCTTCAACATAGATACATAATTAAACATTCTGCCCGCCTTGAAAGATTGTACGCTTTCAAAATATTTTATTGTAATTTTTAATCATTAGACACTTATGTTTTTAATTATGTATCCTTGTAATCTATTGTGGCTCAATACTGGTAGAGTTTATTTTACATTATTCCTTTTAAATTTTCTAATGTTTCTTAATTTTAGGTTGGTGACCCATTATTTAGATGTTTAAAAGAATCTTTGTCAAACATTTGGTTTTAATGCTTGATCTTCTGTTCTCTTACATTAAAATAAATTCTCTTCAACGAATATTTTTTTATAAACCACAATAGCTAATATTTTACTTAAAAATAAAAATATATACAATGTTTTCTATATAATGAATTCTTATAAGGTAATTATAATTTTGTTTTTAAACATAAAAGATAATATAATATTTACAAAAAGTTGTTATATTAAAAAAAATACATGAATAAAAAAGCCTTTCACTATTATCAGACTTTTCCATCGCTGGCTATGCCAGCGACCCCGCCACCCGTGAGACTCTTGTTCTCGCAAAGTAACAGTTTTTTAATTTTGGTTTTCCCTTTATGAAAATTATTATACCTCTGTTTGCGATTGGCATCACCTGCCGACTTATTTTTAATTTTCGAAATATTCTTATTTTTATTAAATGAGCATTTGTCCTCAACTACTAGCATAATATTTTCAGTTAAAGGGCCGCAATCTACTGGTTTGGTAGATTTTGTTTTACCTGAATTCCTAGAAGTTTTATTATTCTTTTTTCTTTCAGAATTTTCTTTAATAGGAAAATGTTTAACTAATTTTTTCTTAT
The DNA here is from genome assembly GCA_963921195.1 of Pegoplata infirma. Classification (NCBI taxonomy): domain Eukaryota; kingdom Metazoa; phylum Arthropoda; class Insecta; order Diptera; family Anthomyiidae; genus Pegoplata; species Pegoplata infirma. Next base: position 119,767,485 of record OY992536.1, on the reverse strand, counting down.
TACTCTGTCTACCTGGTTTTATATTCTGTAGACTTTTTAGTCTAAGAGGTTCTGTTCTGTTTTTAATATGAATTTCATTAATCATATTATGCTTATCTTTATGAAGAGCTGTGTGGTGATCTATTCCACATATTCTGCAACTTAAATAATTGCATGAAATACTCTTGTGACCATTATTTAAGCATTGTTTGCAAAGTCTATTTTTTCTAACGATTTTCCATCTCGTTTTTATATCTAAACTCCTAAATAGCAAACACTGATTAAGAAAATGTTGAGAACAACATCCCATTACGCACTTTGGCTTTGATTTCTCTAAACTATCATCATAGTTTTTATTTTCTATTTCTTCCGATAACATTGCACATGCTTCAAGTGCGCAGTGTCTATTTTTCAAAAACTTGCTTAAATCACTGATTTTTGGTATTTCACGAGAAGGTCCTAAAGAAAGCTCAAACTCTAATCTCAACTTCTCTTCCAACTTGCCTTCTACTATAAATGTTACTAATGCCTCAAATTTATCTTCAGCACTAAGTCCCAAATGATTTAAACCCAATATATTTTCATCAACAACAGATCTTATTATGTTTACACTTTCAACTGTATTAATAGTTTTCGGTGCATGCAATATACTTTTGAAACACTGGCTTATCATATACCTGTTGTTTGTAAACTTTTCGTCTAACAACTTCCAGGCTAAATTATAATTTTCTCCTTTAATCGGAATATGTTTTATGCAATTTAATGCATCTCCACGCAATTTTGTTTTTAGAAACAACATCTTCTGAATATTAGAATATTCTGAATTTCCAATAAACTGTTGGAATAACTCCTTAAAAGTTAACCAACTATCGTAATCTCCGTCAAAAAAAGGAATTTCTATTTTTGGAAGGCAGTTAGCTAAAAAAATACAATTTCCTGCACTAACTATAACACTTTTTTCCTTATGTTTCTTAATAAGATCTTCCTTATATTTTTCATTCCTAATGAATTTTAGTTTACTACTTATTTCATCAATGTGTTTTATAATTACCACACATTCTTTATTTTTTCCATAAGTTTTTACGTCGTCAGCAAAGGATTTCACCAGGCATACCCATTTATTAAGCAGCTCCATTGGCACATCTTTAGCTTCGACATCTATCACAGCAGTTTCGATGCTGGCTCCAATATCTGACTCCATTTTTGATATTTTCAATACTGCACTTTAGCAGTTTTTGTTTACTACTGCACTTTAGCAGTTTTGGTTCAATACTGCACTTCAGCAGTTTTTGTTGTGTTATTTTTTTTTTTTTAACTTATGCTCATTTCGAGCGTCGGGTTATCACCAAAATGTACACCTTGTACACCGATGTTGAATAAAACAACGACCACGTCTTGTTTGTTCGGTGGTTGGCTAGTAACAACCTTTTATTTACAACTTAAAATATCTTATATACTAAATTAAAACTAGAATCTAAAAATAAAACTACCTGCGTAGACTACACATTTTGTCTACACAGTTCATTTCTTAAAATAGATGAGAATCTACGTGACCTCACGTAGATCCCTAATGCAACAAGAAACGATCATAAATTACAATGTTTAATTGCTATGCATACAAATGTGCAGCACACATTTTATGACCTTTCGTTGTACGCTTCTTCAACATAGATACATAATTAAACAGGTTCGTTTGACAAAATTAACCATGTCCTTGGGGGCTTAAAGTTTTTTGCCTTTTTTTGAACACGATAAAGATGCCACAGATAAGAATAATATTTTTTTGTGCGCCAATAAAAGCACCTCTCATCTAAAATCCTTTCAAGTCCAAACTAAGAAAAACAAGTGAGAGTGTTAAAATCGGCTGTGCCGAATCTTTTATAGCCTCCAACACGGGGCTTACGTCGGTGGGAGACAACCTTCCTGGATCCAACTGCAAGACTTTGAACTTCTTTTGACATAAAAATGTTTCGTTTGCTAAGCAAAAGTACAAAAAACCTATAAAAATGTTTTTTTTAGAGGTTTGTTTGGTTCTTAAGAGGGGAACTTTTTCCCCTGATCCGATTTTGCCCATGTTCGAACTTAACCAGCCCAATACCATAAGATATATTCGTGCCAAATTTCAGGAGTCTAGCTCTTTTACTTTGGACTGAATCGTGTCTTCCACAGACGGACGGACGGACAGGCGGACATCGCTAGAATGTCTTAGAATGGATCACTGATCAATAATATATATACTTTATGGGGTCCTAGACCGATATTTCGATGCGTTACACACTTTTAGACTAGGATCCCAACGGCCCTAAATTTTTTTTATCCCACCAAAATAAAATTTTTAGTCGTTAATAAGCTTATAAAGTACCCAGCAAAATTTTCGGTTGCAAAGAACCGATTGTGGAACAACTTATACTTCCCTAGAACCTGTTCTAATTCTTGTGCAACACCGATTCTTTTTACAAAGGGATTGTCCCAAAAGCAACAGGTGTTTGTAAGCAAAATTAGAACATATTTTTGTTCTTCGGAATCGGTTCTAGAAGTAAAATTTAGAATTGAAATGGGAATTAAAGAAATATTTTTAATTGAATTAATTTATTAAATAAAGATAAATACAATCATATCTGACATAAAGTATTCACAGTTCTTAACACACATATATCCTTTTGCGCCTCCAAAATTGCATTTTGGGCCTTACAATAATGACATGCCAGAACATGGATTTTCTGCAAACTAAAATAAAAAACATAATATTATTAGTATTTGACCCGACCCATATAATGAAAATTTAACTTACTCACCTTTTTATTAGCAATTTTCACGATTATATCCTGATATTTAAAGAGAACTTAATGTTTTTTCTTGGTTAACAAAAAAAGAAATGATTTTATTTTTTAATTTTTTTGACACATAATTTTTTTTCAATTCCTGAGAACCAAAATGTAATGAAACTTTGATTGCAGAGAACATGTTTCACAACAATTTTCACTTAACTTGTTCCGAATAACTAAAGTGTAATAGTGTATGATTACCGAAGAACCTGTTCTAGAACAAGTGTTGTCAGAATCGGTTCTGAAAAATTTTCCTGGGTAATGATTAAAAAAACAATAAAAAATCGAAAAATTATTTTTTTGTTTGGCTAAAGATTAAACATAGAGTTTTTAAACTAAATCGAACCTTAATTTGCCTGGCGGTTGAGGAAATTCGACAAGAGTCATAATTCGTGCCAGCCTAATAAACCGCAAAAAACTTTATATAATGGAAACTTGCATCCGTCATATGAACACATGTTAAATTTCATTTCGATCTGTCAAGTCATTCGTATAGTAACAGGTGTTCAAAAAAGGCGCGTCAGTGATTTAGGCTACTTCATATGCTACAGAAGAAATTAGTTTGCTAAATTTAAACGTGGTTGTACAAGCTTTAAAGATAAACCACGAAGTGTACGTCGTAAAACTGCAACAACGCCAGAAATCATAGCTAAATTCCATGATATGGCATTAGACCAATGGTTCCCAACCTTTGATTCTCGGCCCACTGGGGGGCAATTTGAATGCTTTAGGGGGGCAACGAGCAATTTTTTAAGATTTTTGTATTAAATAAAGTAAAAAATTATTATTTTAATTAAATTATTTAGTTGATTAATGAACTCTTTTTCTAAAAACTTTGTTCAAACGATGATTTTATCAAAAAGTTTGCTTAACCACAAGTAAATTTTGAATTTTAAAACAAATTTGAAAAATGTACAAATTTTTCTTGAGTGTAGGGGGGGGACATTGTAGTTTTTTTAACTTAAAAGTGGGACATGGCGCAAAAAAGGTTGGGAACCATTGCATTAGACGATCGACGAGTGAAAGTGCGTGAAATAGGTAATGCCATAGGGTCGAACCAGATTCAAATTGCGTCGCGTAAGGCGTAACACCATATAAATTTTCGTTTATTCAATTTAAGTTCGAATTGTTTTACCACCCACCTTATTCTCCTGATTTAGCTCCCTCTGACTTTTACCTGTTTCCAAATCTAAAAAAAATCCTTGCTGGCGTTGAATTACGATACAAACATTTATTTTGAAGAGCTTTAGGAAAATGATTTAAATCAAGGAATACAATTTGTAGAACGATGTTGGACTAAGTGTATTAAGGTCTCAGGAGACTATATTTAAAAATTAAATCATTTTAAAAATCAAGCTCTTGTTTTTCATTGTTAGGTTAAGATCATTTCGAACAGCCCTCGTATAATATCTATGGATGAATGAATTGTTGGTTGGTTGGTAGTTTGTTGGTCGTAATGGTTTGTTAAGCTTTTTGAATAATATATAATTTATCTGATATGAGTTGACATGTAATCTTTAATGCATACAAGTGTTTGTATTGAGAGATGTGCACTCACACTTTGACATTGTGTCGAATGCTTAAAATTTTGAGATTTAATACGAATGATATACACTGCTACACGTAAATTATACAAACTAACACATGTCCTATCTCATTTATTTGAACACAACATTTACAATCACAATCCGAAAAAAACACACATATTAACACCATTATCTCAACATACATATGTAGGATTCTTCTGAATTACTGATCCCTACTGTGGCAAGTTTTAATAATTTTTAATGTTTCTTACATTTTTAACAAAACTTAATTAAACAAGGCCAAAAAAATACCCACTATTGTTATGTATTTTGACCAGCTTAATTCAATTCCGACATTAGAATTAAAGTCCATCGTTGGGTTTTTTGTAACCTTACACACAAAAGTGAACGTACCTGATTTCTTTGAAATTTGTACACCAAATAGAGAGAACAATTTGAGAGTGACTTTTCTGAGCTTATTGGCGTAAATTCAGTTTTTAAGTGTCAAATGGGGGCAAAAAATTACCCATGTTCAATTATTTTAAGTTTAAGAATTGAATTCTATCGTTTGAAAACCCAACGATAGAATTCAATTCTGATGGATGGCGAAATCGAAGTCAAAACTTCAAAACATATTAAGGGTGCCGTGACATAGCCCCCACGGACATTATCCTCGTTCCGGTTTGGGGTCTAAGTCGGAAATGAATTCGGTCATAATTCCCAAAACGGTGGTATAGACTATGAACAAAAAACGTATGATCCTAGTCCCAATAAAAAATGGACATTACTCCCAGAAATTATGGGTATAACGACCGCGAAACAAATAGCTATTATCCCCATTAGATACTTAAACTACTGTAATATTGGTAACTAGTAACTTATTTGTAGATTTGGGTATTTAATCACTTACTAAAACTTTAACTTCAGAATTATTTTGAGTGTAGTAGAGCCATACGCGTTCAGTTTTGTATGCTTTATCCCAATGTTAATGGGGATTATAACCGATCCTAGTTTGATCATAATCTTTATAGAAAACGGACATAATTCCCATGGGTTTGCTTAAAGAAATAGCCACAAATAGAACCTTGTTGTCCTAAGGTCGAAATATTTCGAACTAGAGATGGGCGCGTGAGTGACTTTTGACTCACACTCACAACAGGAGTTTTCGAATCACATACACTCACTCACGAGCATATTTTTTCTACTCACACTCACTCACAATCACGTGAGTAAATTAAATACAACTCACACTCACGTGCACTCACACAAGCTTCACTCACACTCACGTTGACTCACACACACGAAACTCTTTATTATAGAAAAACAAGAGAGAGTTTCATATTCGGCTGGTCCAAATCTTTTATACCCTCTAACATGAAAAAAAGTAATAAACACGGGCGGTTTTTTTTGGGGGGGCTCTGGTGGGATATGTTGGGGGACACCTTACCGTTGCGATATGTGTTATAAAATGTATTTATTTATAATGATTCTTGTAATTATTTAATCCAATTAATCTTTATTAAAATACATTTTTATATCCACGCCCACAAAAGTAGGGGGGGGGGGGGGGGGGTAAGGCAAAGGTTTTTTTTTTTATTCGCTACGTCCACATTCAGGGTTTGAACAAAAGTACTAAAAAGCCAGCAAAAAAATGCCGTTTTTCTGAGGTTGGTTTCAGGGTTGTCAGATTTTTTTGTTGTTGTTGTCGCCAAACTTTTAAAAAAACATTAAAAACACATATAATTTGTGTATTTTTGCAAAATTTAATAATTATATTAGAAAAAAAAAATACAACATGTGACGATTTTAATTATAATTTTGGTTTGCAAAATAAACAAGTTCTTCATGCTAAAATCAGTGTTTAGATTTATCGACAAAATCGCCAAATTGGCGAGAAATCGCCATATCTGACAGCCCTTTTTGGTTTAGTTCTCTAAAGGGGAACTTTTTCCCCTTTATCCGATTTTGACCATTTCCGAAGACGTATTCGGGCCAAACTTCGGAAGTCTTTTATTTTGGACTGTATCGTGTCCTCTACAGACGGACGGACATCGCTAGAATGTCTTAGAATCGATCACTGATCAATAATATATATACTTTATAGACCGATATTTCGATGCGTTACGCACGGTTGGAGGGTATAAAAAATTTCAAAAACTTTACAAAATTTTAAGCAAAATTCAACATTCTTTTTTTGGTCTTTTCAGGACGAAATCTTAAGTTTAACCAAATCTTACAATTTATTTTTTTTGGTAGATTTTTTCGATATATAGAGAAAATAAAACACGCAAAAAAAATCGACAAACGCACACTCAATCACGCAAAAATCCTACTCACGCGCACTCATTCACCCTATTTTTGCCCCACTCACACTCACTCACAATCACGTGAGTAAAATTGAATTCAGTTACACTTTCGCGTGATCATGCGCGAATCATGCACTAATCTGCTCATGTGCCCATCGCTATTTCGAACCATTAGAATATTTTATTACATAAATATGTTGTGGGCTGTGCTTCCTCCATGGGCCTGCTGAGCGCCACTTTACCACAATGTTACCATCCAGCGACTCTTGGATGGAAGCCACAAGCGAGGCACTACAAATACGTGATTTCGAAGTCTATTCGAAGCATAAATGGGACTAATTAATTAAAGGGACCAATTAATTGGTGGATTAATTACCATTTAATTGATGTCAATTGTAATGAAATTTTTTTCATTACCATTGGTTGTATCAATTGTACCAATTAAATTACTAATCAATTTAATTACTAATGAAAATTAAAAACAAGTAAAAAAGTTAAGTTCGGCCTTGCCGAATGTAGTGATACCCTCCACAATTTCAAAAAGATTATTGCAAACAACTTTATTTAAAAGGAAATTACTTTTGAAAAAAAAAATTTTTAAAAAAATTTCCACGAAAAAAAATTTTGGTAAAAAAAAAATCCGCTATTTTTTTCTTTTTTTGTCAAAAAATATGTTCGTACTTGTTTTAATACCATTTGGTGTTCAATTTTGTTAACATATGTCAACCAGAAGCCGAACTAAAGCCTTTTGTATTTTTAGGTTATGTTGAATGTACTGGAATTTTTGAGGTGTGCTTACATTTTCGTTGATAACTTTTGAACCGCTGAACCGATATCGCTCAAATGCAATACCAAACTTCTCGGGAGAACTTCCAATATATATGTTAAGTTTCAGTCATCTCTGTGCAATATTTTGTCCGCGAGAGCATTTTCCACAGACAGACAGACAGACAGACAGACGGACAGACGGACAGACGGACATCGCTAGAATGTCTTAAAATCGATCGGGCATCATGAATATATATACTTTATGGGGTCCCAGACCGATATTTCGATGAGTTACAAACAGAATGACAAACTTATATATACCCTCTATCACTAAGTTGAGGGTATAAAAAAATAATTATCATTGGTATGGCATCACTTAAAAATAATAATTACCAGTAGTAAAAGTCGTCACAATATTGTCAAAATCGTTCATATTTGGAAATATCTGTTGTTTTTTGTTATATGGTGTTTTAGTTTTTCACATTTTATAAACCAAACATACGTTAATTGCCTTTGTATAATACAATATTTGAAATTTTTATTTGCGTTTTGTTTTTTGTCTTTAACATTTTCATATTTTTTGAAAAACATACTTTGATGTTTAAATTTTCAAAAAAAAAAAAAAAAATATGCAAACCAATGGTTTTGAAACCAATTATAATTGGTATTTTTCAACAATTGGTGAATTTCATTACCATTAGTTATTATTTTTTTCAATTAAACAAATTTAATTACCATTAAATGGTAATGAAAATTTTTTCATTACCACTGATATCAACCAATGGTAATTAAATTTCAATGGTAATGAAAAATTTCCATCTATGATTCGAAGCATAGGGAATTGTATGAAATTTTTGCCACACGCAGAGAAGAGATATGATTGTGTCAACCATAATATAAGAGCGTCATATTATGATTGAAAATTTTATCTTTACTTGTTTGTAGCAACTATTTTATCATTACTTGTTTGTAGCAACGATAACATTTCTAGGTCTAGGACTAATATTTCCGGGAGTTACAAACATCATCACAAACTCATTATACCCTGTACCACAGATTGGTGTAGGGTATAAAAACTGACTTAAAAAAGTTCAATATTTATCAAACGAACTACGTAAGCATTTATGTTTTGCTTTGTAAAACAATACCCAAGTGATATGAAAATTTGCAGAAACATATGGGGGTTTTCGTGTCAACTGACACAACTTTTGAAACCGATGTCTTCCGATCGGGATGAAATTTGCACCAAGGTTAGTCCTATCGGATAGTAGTTCAGACACAATTTTTCAACGAGATCGGTCAAGAACTCTCTGAGTTAGAGGGTGTCAAAATTTGACATTTTGGCAAAAGAGGTGTTGATTCTCATCCATGTAACTTCTTACCTGTTGTTCTTAGCAAAATGTGTCCCAAAGAGTTTAGATAGCTATTTCTTCAGTCGTTCGAAAAAAAAATATAAAAAATATAAAAAAAAAAATTTTGATTTTTTTTCTTAAAAATCCAAAACTTTTTTGACTTTTTCCTCAAATTGGGCCCTTTTTTTTTTTTTTTTTTTTTGATTCAAAAGAAAGCTTAGGATATTTCCTTTAAGAGCTGTGGGGTCGCTTAGTGGGATGCGAGTGGGATATCTATGAAAAATTTTTTTTTTTAACTTTGGAACACAAAAAACGGTTCTTCAATTTGCACCATTAGGCGTGGGATAGCTAACCAGTTTTCGATTTCGATCCGCGATACCCTCTAATTTTTTTAAGGTTCGAAAAAGAAATCACGAGCCAAAAAATGGGGGCGGTAGGGAGGGGCCATATGGCCCCTCATTGGGGTCAAAGTTGGGCGTAAAGAGGTAAAAATCCTCAAAAAGCCCCAAAACTCCCCTAGAAACGCCCCTGGAGGGGTGCAATGTGAGACCGACCTCCAAAAATTTTCTGCCCCCAACATTTTTCTTGAACATACCTTACCCCTATTTCCACTTCCTAAGGGGGCTCCCATACAAAATAACATTTTTATAAAATTTGCTCCTACCGCTCTAACTGTCCATAGGGTGCCCCTAGAGAAGTAAAATGTATGACCGACCCCCAATATTTTTTCAACTCCAACATTTTCTCAGAATATACCTACCCTTTATTTTCAACTCTTAAGGGGGTCCCCATACATTTTTTTTTATTTTTTTTATTAGTTTTTAAAAATACATGTTTTTATAATGTATGGGAGCCCCTTAGGGAGTGGAGATAGGGTATTATGATGTTCGGACAAAATGTTGGTAACTAAAAAATAATGGGGGTTGGTCGTAATTTTTGCCTCTCTAGGAGGCACGGTAGCACAGTGCTTCGTTCCCATGTAACGAAGGGACAAAATTAGAAGGAGTTGTCAGATATTTTTGAGATTTGGTACACTAACATAAAATATATTAGTTAAGAAAAATTTGAATTTTTGGAAAAATCGGTGCAAGGATACGCCTACCTCCCATGTGTCCTGAAATTGAAAAATGTAATTTTAGCTTCAATAATGCACAAAAAATTACAAAAAGTGGTGATGCTAATACACATTCCACTAGCAACGTGACTGTAAATTTTCACTTAAATCGGAGCAAGGACTCAAGGTCCTGCCATATATCCTTTTTCTTTGAAACGCTTTAACACCTACAAAAATTGTCCGATCGTTAAAAAACTTTGTAAGCAAATTAATATTCCTTAGATATATATTAATGCCAAATTTGGGCAAAATCGGATTAGCAGTGTGGAAAATATAAAAACATCCTTTTTTGGAAAATAAGTTATTTTTATTTTTAAAGTCGTCTAAAAAAGGTCAAAGAAATGTATTAAATCAACTTCTGAGCTACATAATGTTTATACATGTCGATAGTAAAATTTGATGGCGGTTCTTTTTTTAGAATACATTAACCCCCTATCTCCCATTTTTAGGGGTCATTTTTGTCCTTTTTTAACATATCCTCATAGAACAACACTAAAATGTGCGCTTTAATAGTTAAAATGTTCTACAAAAATGTTAAGCATCAAATTTCACTAGGGGTTGTCAAATACCAAAACATCGTGCGATATAATCAAAATGCTTTAAAAAGTAAAATTGTAAAGTATCATATATTGTTAAATAGCTTTTACCAAAGTAGACTGAAATAGGTCGAAAAAATGTACTAAAAATACTACTGAGAAAAAAAAATGTCTTAAGATGTCTTCAGTGAAATTTAATGGCGGTTCTTTTGTAAGAACATATTAACCCTCCATCTCCCATTTTAAGGGGTCATTTTAGTCCTTATTTCAAATATTTTTATAAAATTTAATAAAACGAGCGTTTAAAGGTTAAAGCGTAATACTAAATTACTTTTTTAAAGTTTCTTGAATATAATTTATAATTTAAGAGTTATTTCACATAACTTAAAGCTTCAATAGAATACACTGTGCAACAAATTTGAGGTCACAGAGTGTATCTTAAATTGGACAAAACCAAAAATGAAGGTATACCATTTGTAAACCAAAAACGAATTGTTTTGAAAATTTACCTCGAGTTCTTTTTATGGCCCATTGAAGTCTTTACTTTTTTTTTAATGGGTTTGGAATGATTAAAGATATCTATTAAATGTTTGTAGAACATTTTAACACTTTAAACGCACGTTTAAGTGTTTTTTTATAAGAATATTTAAAAAAGGGACTGAAATGACCCCTGACAGTAGGAGATAGAGGGTTAATATATTTTAAGAAAAGATAAACATCAAATTTTACCGAAGATAGCTATTAACAGTATTAGGCTCAGAAGTACATTTGTTATATTTTGTCGAATTATTTCAATTGTGGTGAATCACAATTAACAATAAATGATAATTAAAAATTTTACTTTTTTAAGCATTTTGCTTATATCTCACGAATTTTTGGTATTTTACAACTAACAATGAAATTCTATGCAGAAAAATTTTTTAGAACATGTTAACCCTTTAAAAGCAAGTGTAAGTGGTGCTCTACGACGATATTTGGAAAAGGGACTAAAGTGACCCCTAAAAATGGGAGATTGAGGGTTAATATGTTTTAAGAAAAGAACCGTCATCAAATTTAGTTGCACATCTATTAACGTCATTTAGCTCAAAATTAAATTTAATATTTTTTTTTTACTTATTCTGAACTCCTTTGAAAAATAATTAAAAACTTCAGTGGGCCATAAAAAAAACACGAGCTAAATTTTCAAAATTCTGCGGGGATTTCGATCTACTATTAAAATACATTTATTTTACTTTTTTACCCTTTCAAAACATAAAATCGTGTTGCACAATGATATTAAACACTCCTAAATGCATGATATTTGAGTAAAAATCATGAATTTAGGCATTTAAAAAAACGCATTTTTTTCTAATTTGTGGTAAAAAATAGGCGCTAATTTTTGAATACGCTGTTAGATAGGAGTTTAAACTTACAAAAAAAAGAAAAAAAAAATATCTATTTTTTTATATTTTTTTTTTACACTCCATCAAACTTTAGTTATTTTTGGATTTTCAACAAAAAAAACTTGTTTTTCTGCGCAATAAAAAATATTTTTTTTGGAAATATATACAAAATTCTATATTTTAACTTCACTACAAATATATCAAAGTATTTTAAAACAAAATTTCGAACCATTTTATTAAAAAATGGATTTTTGAGAATTATTTTTGTGAAACAGCTAAAAAACATTTTCCTGTTAAGTAGTTTTTGCATAAAATTCTCTGAGTTTAGCGCCCTCTCGTGGTGACAAAAGCAATCAGAAAAAATATTTCTGTTAATATTTATTTGAGATACCTTATTATCTTTCAAAAAATCTGTATTTAAACACAATTTGAGACAAAATTTTTTTTTTGACTTTTGTCCATGGGTCGAAGCATAGTGGGTAGGGGCGGTAGGAGCTGGTTTAATAAAACAAATTTATAAAAATAAAAGAAATGTATGGAGACCACCTTAAGGGTTAAAGATACATTGTAGGTATGTTTGCAAAAAATGTTGGAATTAATAAAATAATGGAGGTCGGTCACACATTTGGCCCCACTAGGGGCACTTTAGGGTAAGTTAGAATGGTAGGATCAAATTTTTTAAAAATGGTTTGTATGGGAGCCCCCTTAGGAAGTGGAAATAGGGGTAAGGTATGTTCAAGAAAAATGTTGGGGGCAGAAAATTATTGGAGGTCGGTCTCACATTGCACCCCTCTAGGGGCGTTTCTAGGGGAATTTTGGGGCTTTTTGAGGATTTTTACCTCTTTACGCCCAACTTTGACCCCAATGAGGGGCCATATGGCCCCTCCCCACCGCCCCCATTTTTTGGCTCGTGCTTTCTTTTTCGAACCTAAAAAAATTAGAGGGTATCGCGGATCGAAATCGAAAACTGGTTAGCTATCCCACGCCTAATAGTGCAAATTTAAGAACCGTTTTTTGTGTTCCACAGTTAAAAAAAAAATTTTTTTCATAGATATCCCACTCGCATCCCACTAAGCGACCCCACAGCTCTTAAAGGAAATCACCTAAGCTTTCTTTTGAATCAAAAAAAAAAAAAAAAAAAAGGGCCCAATTTGAGGAAAAAGTCAAAAAAGTTTTGGATTTTTAAGAAAAAAAATCAAAAATTTTTTTTTTATATTTTTTATATTTTTTTTTCGAAAGACTGCAGAAATAGCTATCTAAACTCTTTGGAACACATTTTGCTAAAAACAATAGGTAAGAAGTTACATGGATGAGAATCAACACCACTTTGGCCAAAATGTCAAATTTCGACCCCCTCTAACTCAGAGAGTTCTTGACCGATCTCGTTGAAAAATTGTGTCTGAACTACTATCCAATAGGACTAACCTTGGTGCATTTTTCATTTCATTTCATCCCGATCGGAAGACATCGGTTTCAAAAGTTGTGTCAGTTGACCCGAAAACCCCCATATACATAAAGTCATGTTTATATGTATGTATGTGTTTTTTTATATTGTATGTATTATGTAAAATGTTGTTAAAAGTACAGATTTAAGAGTAAATTAACATGTCTCGATACCAATCTGTTGGTACAAGTGATTTTCATGTTATTGTAAACACAAACATAACATTTCATAAAACCACTCTCTGTTACTTCTGCTATTCCCACATCCTTCGGAAAAGAAAACGAACAGATATACAAAGTACATACAACATTTACGAATAAAAAATATCTACAACAAACACTATGTCACATATGCAAAATTTCATTTCAAGATCTTTATGAGCACGTAATATTTTTTATGCATTATTAAACTTTTATGTCAATCCAAACATATGTAAATATGTTATATGTGTCAATAATGCGATACAGTAAGAGTACAACTGGAGGTGTACCATTTTGTAAAGCAGGGTATGGATCATCGACGGTCGAAAATATTGTCACTGGGAGTTCTCTGTTTTTTTTTTTTAACAGCAGAGTACCTCCGTTTTCTTCTGGATCTAATTCGTTTCGAGAGAACCAAAAATCCGATTTAATTAGTTTTGTATGTTTTTTAGAATCTAAAATTAAGATGCAACCTAAATTCCATTTTATGCGCTTTTTGCTTGCGCTCCACATCTACAATCAACAAAACTGTAGAAGTGTTAGGCCAAACAAAAGACGCATGGAATTTAATTTTGGCTGCATCTTATTTTACCCTCCAACCACAGTATGGGGGTATACTCACTTTGTCATTCCGTTTGTAACGCATAAAAATATCGGTCGGGGATCCCATAAAGTATATATATTATTGATCTATGATCGATTCTAAGTCATTCTATGAATGTCCGTCCGTCCGTCTGTATAAAACACGTTTCAGTCCAAAATAAAAGAGCTAGACTCCTGAAAATTGGCACGAATGTGTCTCATGGTCATAGGCCGCCAAGTTTGGAAATGGGTAAAATCGGATAAGGGGGAAAAAAGTTCCCCCTTTAAGAAATAAAAAAACGTCTTAAAAACGCAATTTTTTACAGCTTTTTTTACATTTTTGTTGAACAAATGAAACCTGTTGATGTCTGAAGGTTCTTAAAGGCCTGCACTTAGACCTCGGGGGCTACAAAATTTATTTTTTTTTGGTCCACCACCTTTTGTGGGCTTGGATTTAAAAAAAATCATACAAATTATGAGTAAATGGTATTACTAAAGTACAAAGAGCATAATAAATAAATAAGTAAACATTTATCTCGATGGGGAAGGTATTCCCAACCACCCCCACAGAGCCCCCCCCAAACAAAACGCCTCTGAATTTTTTTTTACATATTTTAACATGTTGGAGGCTATCAGAAATTCGGCACAGCCGAATATAACATTCTCACTTGTTGTTTTTGAAAAGTTTACAAGAATCAGAAAATTAAATAATTAAACCTAGGGTAAATTTAATTATTTTTAGTATAGCTACTCAATTTTCAAAGGTAAACATTATCTTTTTTATTTTAACCAATTTTTACCAAATTATGATAATAACTAACATATTTTTTTCCAAATTAAAAAAAAAGAAGTTATGTCTTAGAAACAATTTCAACTAATCTTTATTTATTACGACCTCCTGAACTCGATCCAACCATCAGCATTTAATTATATCGTTGCGCTTTTGTTTTATCTTACAAGAAACATCCTCAATGTAATCATACCTGAAACAATCTAAGATCGACTTGTCTGAGCTTATTAACCTTTATTCAATATTCATTCAGTTCAAAAACTACCCATTTTTAGATAATTCGGTGCATTCTGCTAAAGCCAAAATCGCACTGGCAAATGATGGTTGACAGCCAGGCAAATGAACTTTTAACGTATTTTATTATAAAAGCGGGCAATGCTGCCTATCAATTTCTAATGAGCAAATTCATGGGAAATTTTACTGACGGATCACCGGTTTTGATCATTTTTGGTTATTTGATAGAGTTTCGTAAATGATTAAAAACTATATTTTTTTATCAGCAGCGAAATGTGTGGGCGATTTTTTTATAATTGAATATCTTCGGGTCGGAATATTGTGTCAAATGGTCTTAAACTGATGTAGACGAAATTTGAGCCAAATCGGATAACTTCAACCCGCGCCCCCAAAAACTTCACCCAAATTTAATAACTTTAACCCGTGCCACTTTGAGGTCAAAGTTCACAATGTAAAAAAAAATTCCATACAAGCAAAAATTTTTTTTAGATTTTTTTATTTTCGAATGTTAGTGAGCTTTATGAACTTATTAACTGGAAAAAAGTTCATTTCGATCGGACAAGATTTTCAATTTCAAAATGGTCTTCAAATAGCAAAATTTGAGGCTGGTTGGCTGCTTAATCTAAAATTATTTTTAGTTGAACTCTAAAAATTTTTCAATTGATATTTTTTCAATCTGTGAAAGCCAAATTATTGCTTGAGACCTGTCCAACATTTAAAATTTTTTACAAAATTGATTTAGAAAATTTTTGTGGTGCTTAAGAAGCAAAATGTTGGAAAAATTATTTTTTTTTTTCCATGCTTTTTGAAAATATTTTGCTTCATAAGCAGCACAAACATTTTCTAAATCAATGTTGGGTAGGTCTCTAGCAATAATTTGGCTTTTACAGATTGAAAAAATATCAATTAGTCGACGAGTTATAGTCAAAAAACCATATAAATAATATGCTGAAAATCGGCATTTGAATGCAAAGTTCGAAGGTCGATTAATAAAAAAATTCGAAATAACATAAACAAACGCCGCGATACGGTCTTTAATTTAGCCTTTATTTTAACCCCTCACTCTGAGAATCGACCTAACTTTTGCTAACCTGAATTTGTTCCACAGTGTTATTTAAGATCAGCTCAGGAACTTAAGCAAATTTGTTGAACAGTGTTATTGATTATTTTACTACATAAATTTCAAAAAGAAAACTTCGGCTTCTTTGCCCTGTTGCTTCTTTTGTATATCTCTACATATGTGCTATAAAAATGTCTTTAATTCGTTTGACAGTATTCATTTATATCACTTCTTCCTGGATTTTAATAAATTTCTTTAATTTTTTCCCATGTTTGCTGTGGTGTTTTATTAATCTCAGCCATGTAACAAATTGCGTATAATTGAATTGAATATTTATTAGGCACGTTTTTGTCTTATTATTATTGTCTTTAGTCATTTTCAGTACGTAATAATGTAACCACCGCACAGTCGACAAGTCATTGTGTTATCTAAATTGTCTCAACATAAGTCCTCCTGCTACCATATACTACATCCTAACACATATATTGAGATCATGTACAGCGTGAATCATAAATGTCCATACAGATTCGTGATTGGCTTAATATTTTTACCACTCTATGTGTATACGGTATAATGAGTTTGTTATGGTTGGTTTTTCAAATAAAGCGATCGACTTAAGCCCCTATGACACTACATTTTTTTATGTATTGATGGAATTTATGTGAACAGTGCAAATATATCACCATAGGAAATCTGAATAAGTGTGAATAGCAAAAGCATACTAAAAAAACAGTAAACGTCAAATTTTATTCTTGTGTTATCGATAAATTTGGTTATAAAATGATTGAATGTCAAAAAAAATGTAAAAATTTTACATTTTTTTTGACATTTACGCATGAATGATATTAAGTGTTGCCAACTTTTCTGTTTTTCATTAAATGAAGCGATTTTTTTGTTTTTTTGACGGTTTTTGGTATTTATTAAGCGGGTTTTTATTTAAATAAAAGTAATCATCACTATTCGTTTGTTTATTTTATGTTTCTTTTTCATTTCTTCTTTTGCTGTTTCATTCTATCAATTAATAAAAAATAAACTACAAAAAATGTAGTGTCATAGGGGCTTTTGAAACAGTATTTAATTCGATTAAGAACAACATTTTCAACATTTTTAATTAAATCAACCAATTCAATCAATGTATTGTTAAGGTGACAAAAATCCATTTTTAATTTCCAAGAAAACGTATCAATTAAGATCATTGCTAAAAAACGCACAAAATGCATATGGATAACACTGACACTTTATAAACTCATTTAATCAAGCACAAATATCCCAGCAAAAATTAATAGAGATTTTGGCAGCACAGCTACTTGTTATGGCATACCATAGTACATCCAAAGAGCGCGAAAGTAAAAGTAAGGGGAAAAAATTTAGTTTTTTGTTAAGATTTTTTTAAACTTATATTATAAAATTGATAATACATATTATGATACGAAAGAATGCCTCAATTAGCTCCGAAAGACGCATGATTTTACTTTATCTTAATAGCGTTTTTATCTGTGTTACCAAGTAGTGCTCTAAATTTTGACATCGCCCAAAAAATCATGCATAAAATCAGGTGATTTAAATTAGCCTTGTGCGCCCCACAAGGCCAAAAAATTTGCACACACAAATAATAATAGAGCTGTATTTTTCATTATCATATTAAAATGTTTTTTTGTAGTCAGATTCTGCAACATTTTTCGTATAAAAAAGGATAAGACTTTGAGACATTGTTTGTACACTCATAATAATAACTCTGTAAAATACTCCTTAAAATGACTGTAATCTCAATTCAACAGACATTTGACAGAGTTTTCTATCAAAATACAGATTTAAAGAAAATACTTTGTATTTTATTGTGCCAAAAAAAAAAAGTTTATTTGTTTACTTTTAACTGTGTAATCTTTATTTTACAGATAATTAACAGAGTTTTCTGCCAAAATACAGATTTAAGCAAAATACTTTGTATTTTTGGTAACCGAAAAATTATTAATATGTTATCTTAATTTCTAGTGTCAGACTGAATACTCGGCTTCGGCCAAAAAGCACTATTCGGCTACGGCCATATTTTTGGCCGAATATGTCCGAATACCGAATAATTGAATAAAAGTTGTACACACGTGTTAGAAATCACACTAAACACTTTTGAATCACATAAGTCAGCCACAAAAACTTTTTACGAAGTGATTTTGCACCTAAAAAAAATTTTTTTCACCCAAAAAAATTTTCCGGTCAAAAAAAATTTTTTTCTTGTTTTTTTTTTACTACATAAATAATTTTTTTTTGGAATATTCGGCTTCGGTTTTGGCCGAATATTCGGCTTGGGCTAAGGCCAAAAAAGGTGAATTCGGTCGGGCACTAATTATTTTATAGGTAAAAGTTGATTTTTCTGTAAAAATACTGTTTAGAGTAATTTTTTTTGTTACCAAACATCAAAATTTTATCTGTATTTTTTTTTTTTTTTTTTGAGAAAAAAATTAAAAGTTACCAGTTATAAAAAACCAAAAAAAAAATCTTATTTGATTTTTTCTGTAAGTACAGATCGAGAACGGGCTCTAATTATATTTTTTATAAGGGTTCAAGTTGAAAAAATGCAGAAGAAAAATTGAATTTATAAAAATTATAGACATTTCTGGTATTTCCTATACCGGTTTCAAACACCCAAGTTAGTGTCATCATCAGTAGGATTTTAAATGTCGGTTTGTCTTGTTAATGAAAACTGTTTTTTATATCTATATATATAATTTCCCTATTTGTGTGTTCCTCTTTTTTTGTCTATCCAGAGCTTTTTAAAGCCCACTGATGAGCTACAAAGCTGAAAATTGGCATGCATATAGTAAAACACCTGGGGCAGATCCTAACGTAGCCGGATTTTTGATTTTTTGCCTGTGGGCGGAGAAATAAGCGAAAAAGTGGGCGTGGCAAAATTCAATTTTTTGACATTTTTGCTTAATTTAAAGCCCCCTAATGACTTAGGAAGCTGAAAATTTTCCAGAATATAGTCCTAACGACGGAGCATATCCCCAAGTAATCGGATTTAAAATTTTCGCAATGTGGGCGTAGAATTGGGGGGAAAAGTGGCGTGGCAAAATTGTGATTTTTAAACATTTTTACTCCTTTTGAAGCCCCCAAATGACTTAGGAAGCGGAAAATTGCATAGCATTTAGTTCTAACAATGAAGCATATCCTGAAGTAATCGGACTTACGTTTTTTAGACTGTGGAAGGAGAATTAAGAGAAAAATGGGACGTGGCAAAATTGTGTTTTTTAATATTTTAACTAATTTGAAGACCCCAATGACCTATGAAGACCTATGAAGATTTTAGCTTATTGTAAAGTCCTCTAATGACTTAGGAAGCTGAAAATTTCCTAGCATATAGTCCTATCGATGAAGCATATTCTGAAGTAGTCGAATTTCAAATTTTTGGACTGTGGGCGGAGAATTGAAAGGAAAATGGGGAATGGACAAAATTGGGATTATTAACATTTTAACTTATTTTGAAGCCCCCAAAGGAAGCGGAAAATGGATAGCGTATAGTGCTAACGATGTTGTATATCCTGAAGTAATCGGATTTTAAATTTCTCGACTGTGGACGGAGAATTAAAAGATGAAAGAGCGTGAAAAAATTGGGTTTTTTAATATTTTAACTAATTTAAAGACCCCGAATGACTTAGGAAGATGAAAATTGGCATGTATATAGTAGGTTTCATGGGGAAGATCAACACGAACCTGGATTTTTGATATCCAGTGTATGGGTGGTGAATAAGAAAGGCAAAGGAGCGTGGTAAATTTATTTTCATCTATTTTCTGTACATATAATTTTTTTTTTGTGTTTTTCTTATTTTTTGTGTATCCAGCGCTTTTTGAATTTCATTAATGGACTTATAAGCTTAAAATTGGCATGTATATAGTAAAACACTAGGGACAGATTCTTACGAAGCTGGATTTTTTGCCTGTGGGCGGCGAATAACGAGAAAATGGGGACTTGGCAAAATATTTTTTTTTTGTAACATTTTAGAGTATTTTTAAGCTCCGCCCCTATGAATTAGGAAGCTGAAGTCCCTAACATGTAGTCCTAACTATGAAGCATATTCTAAAGTAGTCCGATTTAACATTTTTGGAATGTAGACGGAGAGTTGAGGGGCAAAAGGGACAAGGCAATATTGTGTTTTATTTTTTTAATTTAACTAACTTTAAAGCCCTAATGACCTACGCAGCCGAAAATTGGCCAGCATATTGTCCTGACACTGGACCATATCCTAAAATAGTCAGGCTTAAAATTTTTGGACTGTGGACGGAGAATTAAGAGGGAAACGGGCGTGGATACGAGTATAGTAGTAACGATGGAGCTTATCCTAAAGTAGTCAGATTTAAAAATTTTGAAATATGGACGGAGAATTAAGAGAAGAAATGGGCGTGGAAAAATTATGTTTTCACATCTTACCTAATTTTGAAGACACCTTATGACTTTGAAAGATGAAAATCGGACTATGGCAAAGATCAACACTGACCTGGATATCCCGTAAAAGGGCGGAGATACAAAAAAAATCCGTTATGAATTTTGTTCAGTTCATATATATAATCTGTAACGTAGCCGGATTTTCGACCTCTAAGACAGGGGGAGTGGCGGAAGACGGCGAAATTCAGTTTTTAAACATTTAGGTGGTTATTCATAAAAACTAAAATATAACTAAAGTAGGTTTATTTGACAGATATTGCAGGCATATTTGTCAAATAAACCTACAATAAGTCAACTATAAGTGTTATCAAACTATTTCTGTAACCCCTAATGACTAAAGATGCTGAAAATTGTAAAGCATAAAGTATTGACAATGGATCATATCCTTATAAATTCAGATTTAATATTTAAACTGTGTACGGAGAATTATAAGGAAAAATGTATGTGAAAAAATTGTGTTTTTTTAACATTTTAGCTAATTTTAAAACCCTTCATGACTAAGAAATATACAAATTTCCATGTACATAGGAGTGACGATGGGACATATCCACACGATGGATTTTTGATATCCGGTTTAAGGACGGAGAGACGAAATGGGCGTGCTAAATTTAGTTCTAAAATTTTATCAATAAAATCTTTTATACTCATTAAATTTTTTTCCAGTTAAGGAAATATATTGATGTAACTCAATGTAGCAATATTAAATTTTTGAAGCACAAAACATAATTTTTTATAAAGTTTAGTAAAATTTTATTATTATTAAGAAAAGTGATTTGGTGTTCCGCCTGGCAGGGACAGGCTATTCGACTAGTGTGTGAATATTTATAGTTTCTACAGAATAAATTTTGACAGTTTCCAACACTACAATTCTATTTCTAGCAATCTCAACCTCACTTCATACTTTCTTTCAACTTTTTTGTCTCTTACATTATTTCGCAAGGGTTACCAACATGATCTGGAATTGCAGACACAAATGAAGGAATTTGCATTTTCTGTTTCGGAGACGTGCCTAATGGCGACATATTTTGTCAGTAATTTTATTTGATTTTTTCTGTAAGTACAGATCGAGCACGGGCTCTAATTATATTTGTTATAAGGGTTCAAGTTGAAAAAATGCAGAAGAAAAATTGAATTTCTAAAAATTATAGACATTTCTGGTATTTCCTATACCGGTTTTAAAAACCCCAGTTAGTGTCATCATCAGTAGGATTTTAAATGTCGGTTTGTCTTGTTAAAAAAAAAATCTTTATAGATTTCTTTTAAAAAATTTCTTAAAATTTTTTTGCAAAATAACATGCATTTAACTAAACTCTGTTAATTTACAGAGTTTTTTTTGTAAAATTTTGGTTGCATTAAATGCATTTGACAAATATATGTAAATTTACAGAATTTACTTTGTTAAATGTTGCTTTATATAAATAATATTTTACTACTAACTCTGTAAATTAACATTTTTTTGTCCAAATCATTTTACAGAGTTTTATAGTAAAACTAGTCGAATAGCCTGTCCCTGCCAGGCGGAACACCAAATCACTTTTACCAATAATTCTAATTTTTTACCATACTTTATAAAAAATTATGTTTGTGCTTAAAAAATTTAATATTGCTAGATTGAGTAACATCAATATATTTCCCAAACTGGAAAAAATTTAATGAGTATAAAAGATTTTACTGATAAAATTTTAAAACTAAATTTAGCACGCCCTTTTCATCTCTCCGTCCTTAAACCGGATACAAAAATCCATCGTGTGGATCTGTCCCATGGTCACTCCTATATACATGGAAATTTTTATCTTTTTAGGGCGAATTACTCAATGTCCAGTTAGCTGCTAACTGCCGATTTAACGGAGCCTTATGTCAAAATTTGTATGGAAAAGTTAAATTTAACGGAGAGTGATTTTATAACGGAGCATTGAGTAGTCTAGCCTTATTCATGAAGGGTTGTAAAATTAGCTAAAATGTTAAGAAACACAATTTTTTCACTTAAATTTTCCTTATAATTCCCCGTACACAGTTTAAATATTAAATCTGACTTCATAAGGATATGATCCATTGTCAATACTTTATGCTTTACAATTTTCAGCTTCCTTAGTCATTAGGAGTTTCAGAAATATGTAGTTTAAGGCTGTTATTCATAATACTTACAGAAGACTTATTGCAGGTTTTTTGGACAAATATGCCTGCAATTTCTTTCAAATAAACCTACTTTAGTTATATTTCAGTTTTTATGAATAACCACCTAAATGTTTAAAAACTAAAATTCGCCGTCTTCCGCCACTCCCCTGTCTTGAAGGCCAAAAATCCGGCTACGTTACAGATTATGTATATAAACTGAACAAAATTCACAATTGATTTTTTTGTATCTCCGCCTTTTAACTGGATATCCAGGTCAGTGTTGATCTTTGCCATAGTCCGTACCATATGCATCCCAATTTTCATCTTTCAAGGTCATAAGTTGTCTTCAAAATTAGGTAATATGTAAGAACATAACTTTTCCACGCCCATTTCTTCTCCTAATTCTCCATAAATTTTTTAAATCTGACTACTTTAGGATAAGCTCCATCGTTAGTACTATACTCGTATCCACGCCCCTTTTCCCTCTTAATTCTCCGTCCACATTCCAAAAAAGTCTGACTACTTTAGGATATGGTCCAGTGTCAGGACAATATGCTGCCCAATTTTCGGTTGCGTTGTTCATTAGGGCTTTAAAGTTATTTAAATTAAAAAAAAATAAAACAAAATATTGCCTTGCCCCTTTTTCCTCTCAACACCCGTCTACATTGCAAAAATGTTAAATCGGACTACTTTAGAATATGCTTCATAGTTAGGACTACATGTTAGTGATTTTCAGCTTCCTTATTCATTGGGGCGGAGCTTAAAAATACTCTAAAATGTTAAAAAAAAAAAAATTTTTGCCAAGTCCCCTTTTTCTCGTAATTCGCCGCCCACAGGCAAAAAATCCGGCTTCGTAAGAATCTGTCCCTGGTGTTTTACTATATACATGCCAATTTTAAGCTTTTAAGTCAATTAATGAAAAGGCGCTGAATACACAAAAAATAAGAGACACCAAAAAAAAAAATTATTTATACAGAAAATAAATGGAAATAAATTTACCACGCCCCTTTGCCTTTCTTATTCTCCACCCATACATTGGATATCAAAAAATCCAGGTTCGTGTTGATCTTCCCCATGAAACCTACTATATACATGCCAATTTTCATCTTCCTAAGTCATTCGGGGTTTTTAAATTAGTTAAACTATTAAAAAACCCAATTTTTTTACGCTCTTTTATCTTTTAATTCTCCGTCCACAGTCGAGAAATTTTAAATCCGATTACTTCAGGATATACTACATCGTTAGGACTATACGCTGTCCATTTTCCGCTTCCTTTGGGGGCTTCAAAATAAAAAAATGTTAAAAATCCCAATTTTGTCAATCCCTATTTTTCTTTCAATTCTAAGCCCACAGTCCAAAAATTTAAAATTCGACTACTTCAGGATATGCTTCATCGATAGGACTATATCCTAGGAAATTTTCAGCTTCCCAAGTCATTAGAAGACTTTAAAATAAGCAAAAATGTCAATTTTCGTCTTCATAGGTCATTGGGTGTCTTCAAATTAGTTAAAATATTAAAAAACACAATTTTGCCACGCCCCATTTTTCTCTTATTTCTCCTTCCACAATCTACAAAATATAAATCCGATTACTTCAGGGTATGCTTCACTGTTAGAGCTAAATGCTATGCAATTTTCTGCTTCCTAAGTCATTTGGGGGCTTCAAAAGAAGTAAAAATGTTTAAAAAAATACCAATTTTGCCACGCCACCTTTCCCCTCAATTCTCCGCCCACATTGCGAACTTTTTAAATTTGACTACTTGAGGGTATGCGCCATCGTTAGGACTATATTCTAGGAAATTTTCAGCTTCCTAAGTCATTATGGGGCTTTAAATTAAGCAAAAATGTCAAAAAATTGAATTTTGCCACGCCCACTTTTACGACTATTTCTCCGCCCACAGGCAAAAAATCAAAAATCCGGCTACGTTAGGATCTTCCCCAGGTGTTTTACTATAAGCATGCCAATTTTCACCTTTGTAGCTCATCAGTGGGCTTCAAAAAGCTCTGGATAGACAAAAAAAGAGGAACACACAAATAGGGAAATTATATATATAGATTACCAAGAAATGTTGCTAGCTGGAAAAGTGTGGTGTACTCTGTTTATTTTGAGTGTATAGAAAATGTTTTGTACAGAAAAAGTCTTAGATTCTGAAAAATTTTTCATATAGGAAATGTCTCTGAATCTGAGATCTTCTTCTTATAAAAAGTGTCAGAGATTCTGAGACCTTTTTCCTTTACCATAGAAAAAGTCTCAGATTCCGAGAAACTTTTTTCAATGGTAATGTTGCTACTCTTAGATTCATAAAAATATTTGTCGTCTAGAAAAATTTTCAGATTTTAAATCATTTTGGTTTAAAAATAGGCTTAAATTCTAAGACATTTTTGCTGTAGGAAAAGTCTCAGATTCTTAGGCATTTATAGTTCAACTGGTGACAAATGTGGACGTGTTTTAATTTATCTCCGTGCTATTAATTGAATTTTTGAAATTGTTCGTAATAGGTATTTTTGTAATATTTTCATGACCACATCCAGGAAAATGAAAATATGGACACAAATGATACCGATTTAATTCGAGGCTCTGCCTCACCGACTGGTGCTGGTCCTAGCACTGGTCTTAGGGTTGCGACCTTGAAGTCCGACCTTGATTCTGGTAGGGGTGCTCAGCCTAATATTGGTGGTAAAAAGAAAAAGAAACTTAAACCATCAAAAGTCAGGCACAACCAGAGACGGCTTTGTGTGAAAATAATTAACAGACTAAGCCAACTTGATGGAACGAAGCTCTCCGAACGTGAGAGGGCATCGCTATCATGGGCGAAAGGAGTCATTGAAGAACAGGACAAACTTTCGGCAATGCGCGCACCTGACAAAAAGAGCGCTGTTTCGGCCTCGTCATCGAAGTCTGGTAAAAGGTTGCGCTCGCCCGACGAGAAACCTTTACCTAAGAGATCTAAGGTGACCGGCAACGTCTGGACTCAGTCTTTTAGTGAAGTGGTTAAAGGTAACTTCGTTAGGGCTGTGATAAACAGGCAAAATGGGGATTGTAGTATTCTAAGGGACAAGTGGAGTTTAGTTGAAACTAAACTAAATGAAATCTACTATAGGCTCCTTGAGAGTATGCCTGATTTTATCCCTACTACTGTCAACGCAGGTTGGTATCAGGGGCGAGTAAAACTCGTTGCTTTGGAAACCAAAGATCCGCAGCCGTGTTTAAGGTTGCCATTAGCCAAGTGGGAGAGTTATGGCCTGGAGCCAGACTGGACGTTGTGGAAAAACATGATATCCCCTCGCAACCCAGAGCTCATGCATGGATCCCAATGGCTACAAATGACACTGCGGTGATTCTTAAGATGATAAAAGTCTGCAATCCTGACCTTCCAACTCGGAATTGGCAAATTGCCAGATTGGGTGAGATGGAGGGCGCTCGTCGTCAAGCAGTGGTCTTGGTTAATGAGAAATCGCTTCCGCTTTTAGCCAGGACTGACGGCATTATTAGATTTGGATTTTTTCATATAAGAGTCAATGTCTACAAGGGCGACCAGAAGCCTATTTTGGAAACAGACAAGCCAGTTGCAGAGTCGGCTGGGGAGGAGAATCTGGAAAAGGTTGATATTCAGCTGGCCGATTCTAGGCTGATGGGAGATGCACCTGACATTTTTGAAACCGAATCTGGTAACGAATTCGACCTCTGTGATGGCATGGAGGATAAAGCTGATGCCACGATGGGTGACATTCAGGACGAGGCCCATGCAGTGAGGAATTCGGAGAGTTCTGTTGCCTCCGATTCAGAACAGATGGGATATATATCTGGCTTATTCGAAACCGAATCTGGGGACGAATGCAACCTCTTTGATAACACGGAGGATGAAGCCAATAACACGGTGGTGGAAAGGATGGTGGAAATAAAACAAGATGTTGCGGTTCCTACAAATAAACCTCCATCACTGTAAGGCAGCCTCAGTTGCACTCTTGCTGCGCCTGACGACAGGAGCAGTTGACTTGGTTTTTATCCAAGAGCCCTGGGTGCGGGGTGGCAGGGTTTGCGGATTGAAGACCCCTGGGTTTAAGTTGGTGGTTGCCAAAGGTGAGGGCTCACCAAGAGCCTGCATCTTGGCAAAAAATGGCTTAAATATATTCTTTTTATCAACTTTTAGTGATATGGATGTTACAGCGGCTAGCTTAGAGCTTCATGGGAAGTCTATTTGGCTCGCCTCTGCGTATTTTCCTAATCCGGGGTCAATACCACCGGAGAAGGTTGTCGGTCTAATTCGGGAGTCTGAATCTAGGGGACACCAGTTAGTAGTGTGTTGTGATGCTAATGCACATCATTCGATATGGGGAAGTACAGACACAAATGATTGAGGCGAATTACTTTTGGAGTTTTTGTTAAGCACTAACCTGTATATTTGTAACAAGGGTGGTGAACCAACTTTCGTTACAAGTACGCGGCAAGAGGTTCTTGACGTAACACTTGTATCAGATACATTGTCTGATAGAATTGATGACTGGAGAGTTTTGGAAGAGCATTCTTTCTCAGATCATCGCTACATTGAGTTTTTACTCAGGGAGCGTGCCCCGCTTGAGACAGTCTCTAAAAATCTGAGGAGAACAAACTGGGTGAAATATAGGGAGACTTTTTCTTTGCTTTTGGATGAAGTACCCTTATCTGAACCACATAGTTTGGCGGAAATTGACTGTCTGGTTGACCATATAACATATGTTTGTAATAGGTGCCTGGATGAGTCTTGCCCTTCTGCAAAGCCTAGAGGGGAAAAAAAGACACCTTGGTGGTCAAATGAGTTGCAGAGGAGCAGAGATTCCTGCAGAAAGCTCTTTAATAAGGCTAAATTTTCAAGAGCGGACGAGGACTGGTCTGCATACAGGCTGCAACTTAAGAGTTATAAAAAGATGATCAGAAATGCAAAATGTGATTGGAAAAACTTCTGTGGAAATGTGATTGGAAAAACTTCTGAGGCATCCAGGCTGCGCAAGGTTCTGGCTTCTTCTCCTTGCACCCTGGGATACCTGAAAGATCCTAATGGGGTGTGGTCTTCCTCCAGTGGAGATTCGCTGGATCTCCTTTTAAACACGCATTTTCCGGGCAATTCCATGACGCCGTTTCAAGCTTTGGAACGTTCTGACGCCCAAACATCTGTAATTGCTTCAGAAATAATAAATATGCCAACATTAATCTGGGCGATAAAAAGCTTCAGGCCCTATAAATCCCCGGGACCTGATGGTATAATCCCGGCTGAGTTGCATCAAGTGTCGGACTATATAGCCCCGTTGCTGTATAATCTATACACAGCATGCATCAACTGGTCGTATATTCCTTTAAAGTGGAGGGATACCAGAGTCGTAATTATCCCGAAGGCTGGGAAAAGTTCCCACACAGCTCCGAAGGATTTCAGACCAATTAGTCTGTCTTCTTTTTTGTTAAAGACAATGGAACGAATGATAGACTCATATTTGCGTAGAGTGGTTGACCCGAGGTTGCTTTCGACAAAGCAAATGAGTTGCAGAGGAGCAGAGATTCCTGCAGAAAGCTCTTTAATAAGGCTAAATTTTCAAGAGCGGACGAGGACTGGTCTGCATACAGGCTGCAACTTAAGAGTTATAAAAAGATGATCAGAAATGCAAAATGTGATTGGAAAAACTTCTGTGGAAACATAGAAGACGTTTCTGAGGCATCCAGGCTGCGCAAGGTTCTGGCTTCTTCTCCTTGCACCCTGGGATACCTGAAAGATCCTAATGGGGTGTGGTCTTCCTCCAGTTGAGAGTCGCTGGATCTCCTTTTAAACACGCATTTTCCGGGCAATTCCATGACGCCGTTTCAAGCTTTGGAACGTTCTGACGCCCAAGCATCTGAAATTGCTTCAGAAATAATAAATATGCCAACATTAATCTGGGCGATTAAAAGCTTCAGGCCCTATAAATCCCCGGGACCTGATGGTATAATCCCGGCTGAGTTGCATCAAGTGTCGGACTATATAGCCCCGTTGCTGTATAATCTATACACAGCATGCATCAACTGGTCGTATATTCCTTTAAAATGGAGGGATACCAGAGTCGTATTTATCCCGAAGGCTGGGAAAAGTTCCCACACAGCTCCGAAGGATTTCAGACCAATTAGTCTGTCTTCTTTTTTGTTAAAGACAATGGAACGAATGATAGACTCATATTTGCGTAGAGTGATTGACCCGAGGTTGCTTTCGACAAAGCAACATGCATACAGCAAGGGACGATCAACGGAAACAGCTCTTCATGAGCTCGTTGGTACCATCGAGAGATCGCTTTCGGTAAAGGAGTACACTATGGTGGCCTTTCTTGATATTGAGGGGGCTTTTAATAATGTCATCCCAGAATCGATAATATTGACATTGTCTGGTCTGGGAGTAAAGCGTGAAATCGTTTTAATGGTGGAAAGCCTACTTTCCAGTAAACGTATAACGTCTGAATTGGGAGCGTCCGTCATATCTCGATTTGTCAATAGGGGCACACCACAAGGAGGTGTTCTTTCGCCGCTTCTTTGGAAAATGGCACTGAATTCAATGCTACTATCTCTAGAAGCACGTGGTTGTCATGTTGTCGCATATGCTGACGATGTCGCGATAGCGGTAAAGGGGAAGCATCTGCCAACATTGCGGGACATTCTTCAGGGTTCTCTGAAAGATCTGTCTAAATGGGCAAGAGACTGTAGTCTAGGAGTTAATCCTAGTAAAACAGAGCTTGTTTTATTTACAAGGAAAAATAAGATTCCTGCTTTTGATCCTATTTCTCTGGACGGTACTGAAATCACCTTCTCAGATGGAGCCAAGTATCTTGGAGTATTTCTAGATAGGAAGCTGAATTTCAGGCGTAATATTGAGGAACGGGTGAGAAAAGCAACGATTGCTTTGTATTCCTGTAAAAGGGCCATTGGAAAACGATGGGGTATTAGCCCTCAAGTCGTTCATTGGATCTATACAGCAGTGGTGCGTCCAATTTTGCTGTATGGAATCATTGTCTGGTTGCCTGCTTTAGAAACAAAATCGAACTGTGTCTTTATCACGAAGGTACAGAGAATGGCGTCAATGTGCATCACTGGTGCTCTTCGTACTACACCTACGGCTGCATTAGAAATCCTCCTTCACCTGATACCCTTGGACATATTGGGTAGGCAGTATGCAGCTGCGTCGGCAATTCGACTTAATAGCACGCTGCAATGGAGGAGCAGCGATTGTGGCCATAGCGCGATCTTGAAAAAGATAACAATACCACAAAATGTGGATTGTGCTCCCTCTTTGAGCCTCTTTGAGCGCCACTTTACCACTATGATACCATCCAGGGAGTCTTGGATGGGGGATACCCCGGGAAGTGGAGCTACCATAAATTTTTACACAGATGGATCGAGGCTGCACGAACAAGTGGGCTTTGGGGTCTATTCGGAAGAGCTTGGATTGAGCCTGGCTCGTAGATTGCCAGATCATTGCAGTGTTTACCAGGCAGAGATGCTGGCAATAAAGGAAGTGGCTGACTGGTTGAGCTGCAATGTCTTGTCTACAACCGCAGTCAACATCTATACTGACAGTCAAGCCGCGGTCAAGTCCCTGGATTCAATGTTTCTGAAAACAAGATCTGCCCTTAACTGCCGCACGTCTTTAAATGAGATGGCCAAGCAGTTTAACATACGACTCATATGGGTCCCAGGGCACAGAGACATTCCAGGGAATTGCAAAGCCGATGAGCTTGCAAGACTAGGAACTACCTTACAGGTTCCAACAGAATTGGAATGTGTTGGTATGCCTCTAGAAACTTGCAAGCAAAACCTACGGCTTTGTTCTGCGACGGAGACTAATCAAAGATGGGCAAATGGATGGACGTGTGAGACAACACGACTGATTTGGCCTTCTTTTAATCAGGGGCGCACAAGTGAGCTGATATCGCTTCCAAGAGGAGAGATTTCGATGGTGGTTTCTATAATTACCGGACACTGTTTTATAGGGAAGCACGCAGAGCGATTAAATGTGCCGTCGAATGACTTTTGCCGAAGTTGCATGGATGAAGAGGAGTTGGAAACTATCGAACACTTTATTTGCCATTGCCCGGCACTTTCTGGTCAGCGACTTGCTTCACTGGGATCTAGGGAGCTGTACGATCTTTCTGATTTGTTGGATGTCAAAATTCAACATCTAAGGAGTTTTATAAGAAGCTCAAAATGGTTTAACGACAGGGACTAGTAGGGAAACCTATTACGGTCCCGTGGT
This sequence comes from Pegoplata infirma, assembly GCA_963921195.1. Lineage (NCBI taxonomy): Eukaryota > Metazoa > Arthropoda > Insecta > Diptera > Anthomyiidae > Pegoplata > Pegoplata infirma. Next base: position 119,736,592 of record OY992536.1, on the reverse strand, counting down.
ATCCCAATGGACCTCAGAGTCTACGTGTGTTGACGTAAAACGTCAGCAGCCACTTACAACCTAACCTATTATAACAAATAAGACGACACTATAATTATTTTTTTAAGTTTTGTTTACATTGTTAAGGATAAAAAGTTTCGACCTAGCAGAATTTAAAACGTTCTTGTTATTTTATTCACAATTTTATATTAATTAAACTTTCATTTTTTAATACCTTCTAACTACAGTATGGGGGTATACTCACTTTGTCATTCCGTTTGTAACGCATCGAAATATCGGTCGGGGACCCCATAAAGTATATATATTATTGAACTATGATCGATTCTAAGACTTTTATAGAATGTCCGTATGTCCGTCCGTCCGTCTGTATAAGACACAATGCAGTCCAAAATAAAAGACATAGACTCGTTAGGTTTGACAGGAATATGTCTTTTGGTCCTAGGCAGTTTAAGTTCGTAAATGGGCAAAATCGGACCAGGGGGAAAAAAGTTCCCCCTTGAAGAACTTAACTAACCTCTGAAAAACGCCATATTTTCACAGGTTTTTTTGTATTTTTGTTAAGCAAACGAAACAATTTGATGCCAGAAAAAGTTCAAGGTCCTGCACTTGGACTTAGGAAATGAAAAAAATAATGTTTTTAAATAATGATAAAATTGTATTACTTAAGCTCAAAAAGCATAATAATTGAATTTTTAAACATTAACCGCATGGGTTTATGTGTCCCCAATGACCCCTTCTGACCCCTTCCCCCCCCCCAAAAAAAAGCGCCCCTGCAATTTTTTTTTATTTTTTTTTTATATGTTGGAGGGTATTATAGATTCGGCACAGCCGAATTTAACACTCTCACTTGTTATTTTTACACACAGAGGACAGCTATTCATTTCAAAGTAGGAGCCCAGTTTCCTGTTAAAAATTGGGTTAATTTTAACAAATTTGAATAAGAGTGACGATATATTTTTGTATAAATTTTGTTGGTACATATTGTTCTTCTGAATATATATATTAGGGCAGAGCAAAAATGATTTTCGCAAATTTCACTTTGGCGCTATTCGGGTAAAAATTGGTAAAATTATACTCCAAAACTTTGTGGTTAAAATTTCAGGACAATGGGATTTCATCTTTGTCTTTGGAAAACCTATCTACGTGTGCTAAGAACGTGTCCAAAAATGCACAACTTTTTGTCATATTGAGTAAAATACCAAAATTTTAGTACATTTTTGTTAATAAGTCGAAAAATATTAACTTCTTTAGCTCGTTGTTAGCACCACGAGATAGGTATTTTTAATACCGTTAATCTGATACCATACATGCCTATATTAATTTTATATAAATAGGCGTAAATCGTAAAAAACTGAAAAAGGTCAATTTCCCCCCATACAAATCGACCCACCTAAAAATGAGTTTGGGCCGTTAAAAAAATACGTGTCGAATTATTTTTCGTTCTTAACAACATATCCAAATTAACAACATATCAGAATTAATTAAATTTTGAGAAAAAACTGAAATTTTGGCTTCATAGATTTTTATACCCTCCAACTTCAGTATGGGGGTATACTCATTTTGTCATTCCCTGTGTAACGCATCAAAATATCGGTCTAGGACCCCATAAAGTATATATATTTATGATCAGTGATCGATTCTAAGACGTCTGTAGTTAACACGATGCAGTCTAAAATAAAAGAGCTAGACTCCCGACATTTGGCACAAATATGTATTATGTTCCTAAGCAGGTTAAGTTCGTAAATGAACAAAATCGGACCAGGGGGAAAAAAGTTCCCCTTTGAAGAACTAAACCAACCTCTGAAAAATATCACTTTTTTACATGATTTTTTGTGTTTTTGTTTAACAAATGCAACATTTTTATGCTACAAGAAATATAAAGTCCTGCATTTGGACCCTGATAATTAGAAAATGTCGTTTTTTTTTTTGGTCCGCCCCCTTCTATGGGCGTGGAATTTTTTTTTTTTAAATTATGATAAACTTGCATTTCTTTAGTGCAAAAAGCATAAGAATGAATTTTTTAACACATATTCGAGAGGAAATCCGCCCATTTACCCCTACCGACCCCCCCAAAAAAAATACAACACCCCTGCATTTTTTTTTTTCAAGTTGGAGGGTATTAAAGATTCGGCACAACCGAATTTAACACTCTTACTTGTTTTCATTCGCCTTAGTTAATTTTTTTCACAAAAATAAGGGAAACAAGTGAGAGTGTTAAATTCAGCTGTGCCGAATCTTTGATACCCTCCAAAATGTAAAAAAATTGTCGGGGGCGTTTCTTTTTGGGGGGGGGGATGGCGGGACATTAAGAGCACCTTCCCATCGCGATAAATATATCAAATGTTTCATTTATATACGGAAGGACGGACGGACATTCACAGAACGTCTTAGAATCGATCATAGATCAATAATCTATATACTTTATGGGGTCCCCGACCGATATTTCGATGCGTTACAAACGGAATGACAAAGTGAGTATACCCCCATACTGTGGTTGGAGGGTATAAAAAAGTAATTAAATTATATCCCAGTAAAATTTTGGTAATCGGTGGTGATTATATAACACATTACCAGGTAATGTATGTACTTTATTTGTAGCATTATTTTGTTTCACAACGTATTATTTTAAAGTTAAAAATAATGCTTTACTAATAATTTGTTACATAATGCATGATTATTGGAAAAAATGCATTTCATATTTATTATTTCTAAACATTAAATCATGGATGACTTATATTTGGTTACATTATCTATTGTTTCAAAGTTTGAAATAATGCATTATTTATAATTGGATGCATAATGCATTACAATAACTTCAAAAATAAATATTTTATAAAAAAATGCATAAGTTTAAACTAGAGATATGCTCACGACAGGAATTTTTTAATGACACACAGTCACTCACGAGCATATTGTATCTACTAACACTCACTTACAATCACTTGAGTAAATCCCTATCCCTATTATTAATATTATAAATCTGAGTGTTGGTTTGTCTGTCTGTCTGTCTCTCCGTCTGTCTGTTCCGCAATCAGGGGAGAATGGCTGAACCGGTTATCATAAAATTTTCACCACAGATAGTACTAACCGAGGCGGGAACTATAGGCCATTAAAAAGAGCGATCGGACAAATCGTAAAATGCCACGCCCCTTTTTATTTTATGGAACGTTATTCTGCCTTTTCGGTAATAACGCATAAACGGCTGAACCGATTTTAATTAAATTTTTACCACAAATAGAAACTATTAGCTACAATAGAGGCCGACCGAAAAAAGGGGCGTAAAATGTCACGCCCCTTTGTATTACATTGAAAGATATTTCTCCCTTTTCAGCAATCACGCTTAAACGGCTGAACCGAATTTCATGACATTTTCACCTCAGATAGTATTTATCGAGGCAAAAACTATGCTCCAAAATAAATGGCGATCGAAAAAAGGGGAGTAAAATGCCACGCCCCTTTGTGATACATTGACAGTCATTTCTGCATATTCCGTAATCACGCATAAACAGCTGAACCGATTAAAAAAAAAATAAAAATTACTACAAATAATACTAAACAAGGCGGTAATAATAGATTATAATAGAGCGCGTTTGGTCAAAGGGGCGGAAAATTCCACTCCGTCAAAAGGGTGTAAAATAGCACAACCCTTTTTCTTTTATGGAACGCTATTTCTACCTGTTCCGCAATCTATCATAAACGGTAGAACCGATTTAAATGAAATATTTACCACAGATAGTATTAACCAAGACAGGAACTATAGATTAAAATAGAGTGCGTTTGGACAAAGTGGCATAAATTGATTCGCGCCTTTTTACTATACTGAAAGTTTTGTTCTGCCTGTTCCTTAATTACAGGTAAACGACAAACCGATTTGAACAAAACTTTCTCCACATATAGTACTAAACGAGGCGGGAACTTTAGTCTGTATCAACGGGCGCTTGTACAAAAGGTGTACATTTCCACACCTTTTGCAATGTACTGAATGTTTTTTCTGCCTGTTCCGTAACTAAACTGAAACGCGAACCCGATGTTATAAAAATTTTCACAAGCACTAAATTTCATTCGAAACAGAATTTCTTAATTACCTAATATTAAAATATATTTTCAGTACAAAATTAAACATTTTTTCACTTTGTTCTGAGCTTCCCGAAGTCAAAACAGGAACCCAAAAAAAGTTCCCCACAAGTCCAATATTTTGTTGTGTTAATATTGACCCTTAAAGGCAACTGTTCCAAACCTGGCTCTAAGCGAAATAAAAAAAATGTTTACCAGTTGAAGGTCATGAAGCAGAAGATAAACTCGCTAATAAAAAAAACGAATTCATTGTATAATATTTTTTTAACCCGGGCAACGCCGGGTGCAAAACAGCTAGTTTAATATAAAATTACTTTTTCACTACTCTTAACACCTTATATATTATGTTCTGGTATGATGTATTTTATACCTTACTCGTGTGCTTTGCTATAATTTTTTTTTTACTTATTTTATACCTTACTGGTATTCTTTGTGATAATGTGGATGCATTAGTTTGAGTCTCATCGTCTGTTAAAATCAATAATGCTGCAATGTATAAAATAATAAATCCTATACCTTATTTGGTAATCTAAGTTTTGCTGGGATGCCAATTTTAACTAGAAATTGGGAAACATTAACTAGAAATCGGACACCATGGTTCCAGACCCTGTTGATTCGAGACCCCTTTGGGTTCATTAAGTGTCGCCATAGATTTTGATTCTAAAATTCTCAGATTAGTCAAGGGGAGATCTGGCCCTTACGGCCGGCACTACGACCCTTATGCAAAGGTTCGAAAGAATTGACATTTCTCCTTCTAACCGCACTACTCCTACTACGTTGTAAAATACAATTGATAATTTCTGAAATCAATTTATCAGTTGTATTTCACGCATTACCAATTGTTTTATAAAAGTTATCAATTATATTTGAGAAATTATCAAAAGAATTTTAGAAATTTTCAATTGTTTTTTTAGAAATTAACAATTGTTCTTCAGAATTATCAATTGATATTTCCTGAATACAGGTATAATTTCTGAAATGATAATTTCTGAAATACAATTGATAATTCTGAAATACAATTATAAGTTTCTTAAAAAACAATTGAAAATTTCTAAAATTCTTTTGATAATTTCTGAAATACAACTTTGTAAAACAATTGGTAATCTGAAATTCTCCTAAAATACAATTGCTAGTTTTTGAGATACAATTAAAAATAGTGCAGACCACATAAAGTCCAAAACTAAGAAGATGTGATCAAATGTATGTTTTTTTTAAAAAGATGCTCTTTTGCTAAGAAAAGTAAAAACTTTAGGGCTGTATATGAGGCATTCCACACCAAATGTCCAGCGAAAAAAAACATGTGTACCGTAAACTTCTGAATAGGTGATATGGATAGCCCTATATGGAACTTAGAAAACTGCGTTTTTGGTTTTTCAATTTTTCAAAAACTGGGCTTAGGAGGCGTGGTCAAATATTGGAAAAATGGTAAAATTTGTGGCGAGTTGCCTTGATTAAATATTTATCACATTAAAACGGAATGCACCACAATGTCAAAAATTTACGTTTTTATATAGTTTTGTATGGGCTATCGATTAAAATTTTTTTTTTTGGAAAATTTTCAGAACCCGTTCTGAAATATTCCATTTTTTAAAAAAGTCAATTTATCAAAAATCCGGCCACTGTTTTTTTTTCTTTTTTATTTATTTTTTTAAAAGTTTAGATGTTTGTCCATCCACACAAAAAAAATCAGAAACACGTTCATCTTTTTTTTCGAGAAAATCGCATTTGAACTTTAAATTTCATAACAATTTAGTAATTTGCTTGTATTTTCTTGTGTCAACAGAGCGTATGACGAATATTTATGCAATTAATATTACACATTCGCAACTTTAAAACAAAGAAATACAAGCAAATAACAAAATTGTTATGAAATTTAAAGTTCAAATGCGATTTTCTCGAAAAAAAAAGATGAACGTGTTTCTGATTTTTTTTGTGTGGATGGCCAAACATCTAAACTTTTAAAAAAATAAAAAAGAAAAAAAAAAAAGTGGCCGGATTTTTGATAAATTGACTTTTTTAAAAAATGGAAAATTTCAGAACGGGTTCTGAAAATTTTCCAAAAAAAAAATTTTTAATCGATAGCCCATACAAAACTATATAAGAACGTAAATTTTTGACATTGTGGTGCATTCCGTTTTAATGTGATAAATATTTAATCAAGGCAACTCGCCACAAATTTTACCATTTTTCCAATATTTGACCACGCCTCCTAAGCCCAGTTTTCGAAAATTTGAAAAACCAAAAACGCAATTTTCTTAGTTACATATAGGGCTATCCAAACAACCTATTCAGAAATTTACTGGACACATGTTTTTCTGTAGCGGCACATTTGGTGTGAAATGCCTCATATGTAAGGACCCAAGGTGGATTTTTTAATTTTATGTGTGGTTAGGGTAATAAAAATTACCAAAATTTTAGCTCGAACGGTGGAAAACTGTCGAAGACATTGAAGCAACTTTGTAAAAACGAAATTGGAGCAAAATGGAGAGAAAAAATGTCTTGCAGTGGATCATATTTCTTTATTTTGTTGCGCTGCAAAAAAATATTTTTAATTAAAGGGGTCCTGTAGGTTAGTTGGTAGGGTCAGGGCCGGATTAGCCATGTCGGGGCCCCTAGGCAATGCATGTCTCGGGGCCCCTTCAGACTTTTTATAATTCCAAAAAAATAAAAAAAAAAACAAAAATTTTCCAAGCACAATGTAGATATTTTCTAAATTACGCTGTTTTTTGTGAATAGTTTACCCCTTTCTGGAATTCCCTTTTCCTTTTTTGACCTTCTTAGAAGTAATGTTACACTTCCTGAAAGCCTTTTTTAAGAAAAAGTATTTTAAAAAATTCCTTCTAAGAAGGCCATAAAAGAACTCAAAAAGGGGTAAAATAGGAACAGTGTTTGATTCCCACCAGAGGCCTTGATCTGTTATGCTACCGCGACACGAAGGTAATTTTTACCACTTTTCGGTTAAACCAATAAATTCAACAAATAAAATAAAAAAAAATAAAATAAAATTAAAATAAAATAAAATTAAAATAAAAAAAAAAAAATTAAATTAAAAGCTAGGGGCCCCTAGCTTTTCCTCTTTGAAAATTGTACCAACAAAATACTCATCGCTGTGAAAGGAATAATTGTTAGCACTTCCCTATTTATTCTTCCATGTTTACACTGGTATTTTTTACCAAGTAATAATTTTCAGTCAAAGAAATACGTGGCCGCATTTTTTTAGCAAGTAATAATTAAAACAAGTAAAAAAGTTAAATTCGGCCTTGCCGAATGTAGTGATACCCTCCACAATTTCAAAAAGATTATTGCAAAAAAATTTATTTAAAAGGAAATTACTTTTGAAAAAAAAAAAAAAAATTGGAGGGCTTATTGCAAGAACTTGATAGGCAACATTTTTTTTTTGAGTTTTTCGCCTTCTCCTGATGTTCTATTGAAAGATTTTTTTCAGAAGTTTTGTTTAATCCCTTCGTACAAGTATCTTGAGTATTAAAGTTCTTCAAAAGATATATTTTTTATCATTGTTTCAATATTTTTAAGGCAAAAACCAACATAAAATTAAATGTTGCTTATCGAGTATTTACAATAAGCCCTTCAATTGAAAAAAATTTCCGCTAAAAAAAAATGTTGGTAAAAAAAAATTCCGCGATTTTTTTCTTTTTTTGTCAAAAAATATGTTCGTACTTGTTTAAATACCATCAGGTGTTCAATTTTGTTCACATATATCAACCAGAAGCCGAATGAAAGCATTATGTATTTTAAGGTTATGTTGAATGTACTGAAATTTTTGAGGTGTGCTTACATTTTCGTTCATAACTTTTGAACCGCTGAACCGATATCGCTCAAATGCAATACCAAAGTTTCAGTCATCTTTGTGCACTATTTTGTCCGTGATAGCATTTTCCACAGACAGACAGACGGACATCGCTAGAATGTCTTAAAATCGATCGGGCATCATGAATATATATACTTTATGGGGTCCCATACCAATATCTCGATGAGTTACAAACGGAATGACAAACTTATATATACCCTTTATCACTAAGTGGAGGGTATAAAAAAGCTAGGGCCCCGTGGACCTCTAATACTTTTCAGTCAAAGAAATACGTAGGTGCATTTTTTTACCAAGTAATAATTAAAAAAAAGGTAGGGACCCCTAACTTTTCTTCTTTGAAAATTTTACCAACAAAAGACTCATCGCTGTGAAAAGAATAATTGTAAGCATTTTCCTATTTATTCGTCCATGTTTACACTGGTATTTTTTACCAAGTAATAATTTTCAGTCAAAGAAATACGTGGGCGCATTTTTACCAAGTAATAATTAAAAAAAAGCTAGGTGCCCCGTGCATTAAAAAAAATAGGGGCCCCGTAGCTGTTTCGGGGCCCCTAGCTGATGCGGGGCCCCTAGGCAGTTGCCTACTTTGCCTTAAGGGTAATCCGGCCCTGGGTAGGGTGCTAGCCCTTGAAACTGGTGGTCGTGGGTTCGATTCCCACCAGAACCCTTGGTTTTTCGCTACAGTGAGACGGCGGTCATTGTTACCAGTTCTCATTTAGGTTGAAATTATTAAACATTTATTATAAAGAGCATGGTTAACTACCATCTTGTGAAATAGTTAGAGACCAAGTCACTTTTAAATGATCGACAGTATGGCTTCCGTAGCGGTCGATCTACGGGAGACCTGTTAGCGTTACTATCGGAACGTTGGAGTCGGTCCCTCCACCATTTTGGTAAGAGTAAAGTGGTTGCTCTAGATATTTCTAAGGCGATCGATCGTGTGTGGCATGGGGCACTCGTGACTAAGCTAGTTGCTTTTGGTGTCGGTAATGACTTCTCTCGCTTTATAATGAGTTTTCTCAGAGACCGCACTATACGTGTTGTTGTTTTAGATGGGGTCTCATCAGACGAGTTTCAGCTTAATTCAGGGTTACCGCAAGGCTCTGTTCTTTCTCTTACTCTATTCCTTATTTTTATACATGACCTTCTTGGTCAGACCTTCAATCCTATATACTCTCTTGCAGATGACAGCAATATTTGCTATTCATTTTCATTCGATCACAGGCCAAGCTCTTTGGAGATAGAGGTCATGCAGCAGAACATGAATGACACACTCAACCAGGGTCTTTTCACAATCTCCAAGTGGGGTTGAGCGAATAAGGTCGATTTTAATGCACGCAAGACCCAACGTTGTATGTTGACCCATTGACGTATTGTGGAACCAACATTGTCGTCTGTATCTATGGATGGTATCGATATTGAGGAATCAGATTCTCTTGATGTTCTGGGCATAAAAATCCAGTGTGATGTCCGTTGAAATAAACATGTTTTTCAAGTGTCGAAAGAGCATTCAAGTGTCTTGGTTTCTTAAAACGGTGAAAGAACTACTTCACTCCTACCGATCTCCTTAATATTTATACCACCTATATCTGGCCGAAGATGGAATACAACTCCCATATATGGGCAGGGTCTTCAGAGTCTATTCTGAAGCTTCTGTGTTCAAAGGAGGCCGCCGCACAGTGATTCGTTTCATTGGCAAAAATCAAAAAAATAAGTATGTCTTCAATGTTGATGATTTTTTGTATTTTTACAGTTCAATAGTAAACTAAAAGAAATATGTGCTTTTATGATTTTTAAGAAGTCATATGTTGCCACAAGAGGGCGCTGAAGTATGGAAATTTAACGCTATTGTGTGTAAACGAAAAAATGATTTTTATAGGTTTACTAAAATAATTATGAAAAATCGAATTTTAAAGAAATCCACGAACTTTTTTTTGCAAAAGTTACTTAAATATATTTGCTAAAAGTTGTATTTGCAATTTTTTAGAATTAATCTTAAAATGCATTTTTGTATTGCTCTGAAATCTATATTTTTTCTACCGAATCCCCAAAAATTGACAAATTTTGATGGAATGTATAAAAAAAGTTCGTGAGTCAAAAAATTATTTTTTTCGTTTTTTCGATAGCTTGGACTATGGTTTATAAGGCAAAACAATAAAAATAACTAAGTTTTTGTCTGAAGTTGGAAAAAAGTTAGGTTTTTTTTGTGTCTTTATTTAATTTTTTTCAAAAGCTATATTATTAATGGAAAAAATATTACAAAAAAATCCAATATTAAGTATTTTTTCTTTACACATTCATATATTATATAGTATTCTGTAAAAATATAACAAAAAATCAGAAAAAAATTATGCAGTACGTGGGCCGTTTTGCTTTAAAAGTTATCTATGACTTTTACTAAAATCCCCAAAATCACCAAATTTTAATGGCCTTCATAAAAAAAGTTCGTGAATAAAATTTTTTTGTTTTTTATTTTTTTTGTACCTTTAACTATGTTTTATAAGATCAAAAAATAAAAATAACTAAGTTTTTTTTTTTTTTAATTGAAAAATTTTTTTTTTAAAAAAATCAAAAATTGGATTATTTTTTTTTATTATTTAATTTATTTACTGTAAATAAATTTAAAAAATACATCAACATTATAGTGTTTTTTTATATAAAAGGATTTATTGTATTGTATACCATAAATTTATAGTAAATAATTCGATAAAATAAGTATACAGTGGGCCATTTTGCTTTAAAACCAGTATTTGATTTTCGTTGGTATCCCAAATCAAAACCAAAATTTTTTTTGAGATACATAAAAAAAGTTCGTACTTAAAAATTATTTTTAATTGATTTTTTTAACATCCTGGACTGTTTTCTATACGATCAAATAATAAAAATAACTATGTTTTTGAAAAAAACGAAAAAAAAAAAAAAATTTAAAAAATGTTGTACGTCGACCCAAAAAAATTCTTTTTTTTAAAGTTTTTTGTTATTAACGGGGTATATACTTAGAAATATAGCAAGTATTAAACGAGTTTACTTAAAACTTATTTTGAATAAATTTATTTTCGTAATGCAATAGGAAATAAGTGTTGCGAATGTTTTGTTTTTGCAGTTATTATGTATTTTTATATTTTTGACTATATTTAAAAAAAGGATATATTAACAGCTTTTTTGTTACTGCAAGCAACTCAACGAAATTTAGCGCACTTATTGACACCATTTGATCTAATCTATATTTAAAATTTGATAGCAATTGAAAGATTTTTAAAATAGTTACAGCGATTTCAAGAAAAAGGATATATGGCAGCCACGCGAGTCCTTGCTCAGATTAAAATACAAATGTTGTACGTCGATAGTTATCTAAATTTCTAAGACAATAACTAAGTTAAGTAATTTTATATCAAGTTTTGTGGCTAAAACTCCACTTTTAAATTTAAGGATATACGACAGGTACAAATGTCCTTCGACCGATTTGCTCAAAATTTTTATTTTTTTTTCTATTAATTAATTTTGTGCCTGCGTACCAAATTTGGAAAATCGTTGACAACTCTTTCTATTTTATTTTTGTGATTAAACTATATTAACACTTTATTGCAGTTTTTAAAAAGGATATATAAATAACTTTTGTTTTACAAAACCGATTTCAGCGAAATTTGGCACACACATTGACATCACTTATTCAAATTTTTACAAAAAATTTCAAGGGTATCGAGTAATTTTTGAGCGATTTACAATATTTTTAAGAAAAAGGATATATGGCAGCCACACGAGTCCTTGCTTCAATATAGAAAAAAATTTACACATAAAATACTATATCAAAATTGGTAACATTGACAAAGTTTGGGAATTTTGTGACCATTTTTGTAGTTTTAATCACATATTTAAATTTCAGGATATATGGGGGGTAGGCGTGTCCTTGCTCCGATTTTTCCAAAAACTCGTTTTTTTCTTGATTAGATAATTTAATGCTTGTGTACCAAATTTCAGAAATCTGCGACCAATATTCTATTTTTGCCCACTCGATATATGGGAACCCGTAGCTAATCAATGACAGTAGGGTATCCAACTCTATTGACTCTTTGGAGCATCGTCGGAATGTGGGTTGTGTAAGACTGTTCTATCGATATTATCATGGGAGATGCTCATCTGAGATAGGTAAAATTATTCCCCAGGCCCGAGTATTTGTTCGGAATACTAGCTTGTCTCGTAGAGCATATCTGTTTGCTGTTGATTGTCCTGTGTTTCGCTTTTCAGTCGAACAATTCTTAAGACCTTACTTCAGAGGTCTTTTCTGTCACTTATAACAAAAATTTGAATCAAATATCCACAAACACTACTCCCTCTTTCCTCCTTCCCATACCTTATTTTCCTGATCAATACAATGCACAGCATCATAAAAAAAAAAATAAATTTTGAAACAGAACTGTTTCAGTTTTCCGTACACTGAAAGTTTTTTACCATTTTACCGCATAGCTACAAAGTGAAATTCACGAAAAAGCATTTTTTGCTCCGCCCTAACATATATATATGTAATTGAAAGGCAATGTAGTTAGTCTCACATACATGTGATACATGTACTCTGCTGTACTAGAAAGAATGATACCAAATATTGTATAAGGCCGACATGAATTAATGTTGTGAAAACATTAAAATCATGTATGCGTAAAGAAGAAAACGCATAAAATGCATTAATAGCAGTTACTTTACCATGTCGGCATAATATATGACAACAATAAAACTTAATGATGCTACCAAAAACAAAAAAAAGCAAACCGAAAAGCAAACTGAACAGAACTGAACTGAAAAAAGATTTCCATAACCTCATAATATTCACTACGTAATAAAAATTACGTTAAAAGAAAGACAATACAATATATGTATGCTGTAAAGATAATACGTATTAGAGATGCGCACCAATCACGTGATTATCGTAAATCCCGTGATTCGTGTGTAAATTTTTTTCTACTCACGTGAGCATGAGTAACAAAAAAAGTAAAATTCTTGCGTGAACTTTTCGTGATTTTAGGTTTTTCCCCATTTGTTGTTTTTTTGGTTGGTTCCGTTTTCTTGATTTTTTTATAGTCTTTAAAAAAACTTATAAATTTAGTTAGTTTTTTATAATATCAAAATCAACTAAAGTTTGGATCAAGTAGTTATTTGTTGGACTAATAAACTGGAGGTTCCAGGTTCAAATCCAGTTGAAACTAAAAAAGGCGGCAAGTTATTTCTAAATATGATACAGATAATTTGGATGCATTTTTGTTTCTATGAAACAATTTATTGACTGAATGAATATTCATTAGTATTGTGAAATATTTCATAGAATTTTATTCATAGATTTTATTAAATTCATTGAAGAAATTCATAGAATTAATAGAATGGAATATTTTTTTTCATATCGTGTGTGATTAAATCGTGTGTGAAAAGTCACTCACGATCCCATCTCTAATACGTATTGTATAGCATGTATGACAATACACATACTTACGTATTCTAACACATACAGACATACATATGTATAAGTATGTAAATAACTGAAATGAACCGGGTATGCCCGTTGGTTGCTTGGTATCTGTTTTGTTTTTTTTTCTTTTTTTTTTTTTTGTACAAACACATACTTGTACAATTATTATTTTTTTTATAACATGGTAATTTATAACCCGTATATATGTATAAACACACATACCATTACATATGTATATGTAAATGTATTTGTTATGAATGTATGTAATTTTTAAAACGATGTCTAGTTTGTATGTATATATGTATACCTACATATGATGTCATGTACTTACTACTTTCATTTGTGTTGTTCTAGTTTTCAGATTTTTTTTTTTTTCATGTTTTCCCTTGTTTTGTTCAATTCTTAGGAGAAACTTTAATACAAATGTCTAGAGGCTTACAAATTGTTGGGATGTTTTATAAACTTTTACAAAAGGAACATTTTATAGACTATATATTTTTCTTTTCATATCTTTTCTTTTGCCCTAATTGAAATTTGAGCCATACATATTTAAGAAATCTTTTCATTCTTTTGTATATATTATTTTCAAGTAAAATTTATATTACAATCGTATTTAAGTTAATTGTAGCCTCCAACGATGGCAGAGGTTATAGGTAATATCTGTTGGGATTAATAACACTACTCTACAAAAAATTTCTTTTTTGCACAGGCTTCTAGAATACGAGAAACTATTTTGGCCTCCTAAATACGGATCTGTCTTCAGAAATTTTTTATAAAATCGACTGCTCGAGATATTGGTCTTTTTATTTTTTTCGGACCAAGAAACAGTGTGTTTTTTTACTGGTTGAGTGATAGGGTGGGTCGATGAAATGCATATTTGCGAATCTCGGTTACTAATAGCAAAAACTCGACGCGCATTTTCGAGCTGATAACGGGAAAAATCATGAAAAAATTTTAGGAGGGTACTTTTAGGCCTCTACAAGCGGTTTTAGTTCGCGGTTTTCGGAAAAAAAATATTTTTTTTAATTTTTTAAAAATATTTTAAAAATTAAGTAAAATAATGCTTATTACGAAACAAGTTCCAAAAAAAATTTATCTCGCCAATTTTAGCCCGTGGATGCATTTTTATACCCAGGAAAGTTCGATTTATATATATAAAAAAAAACAAGTGAGAGTGTTACATTCGGCTGTGCCGAATCTTTTATACCCTCCAAAATGTAAAAAAAATAAAAAAATAAAAAATCAGGGGCGTCTTTTTTTTGGAGGGGGGGGGGTCGGTGGGTGACGTTAGGGGGCACATCCCCCTTGCGATTTTGAACTTCTTCTGAGATAAGAAAGTTGCATTTGCTTAGCAAAAGTACAAAAAACCCTGCAAAAAATGCGATTTTTCTTAGGTTGGTTTAGTTCTCCAAGGGGGAACTTTTTCCCCCTTGGTCCGATTTTGCCCAACTCCGAACTTAACCTGCCTAGGAATATAAGACATATTCGTGCCAAACTTCGGAAGTCTAGCTCTTTTATTTTGGACTGTATCGTGTCTTCTACAGACGGACAGACGGACAGACGGACAGACGGACAGACGGACAGACGGACGGACGGACGGACATCGCTAGAATGTCTTAGAATCGATCACTGATCAATAAAATATATACTTTATGGGGTCCTAGACCGATATTTCGATGCGTTACACACGGAATGACAAAGTGAGTATACCCCCATACTGTGGTTGGAGGGTATAAAAATATTTTTTATTTCATAATAGCACTCAAATGGTGCATAATGCCGATTTAAGAACATGAATGATAAAAATTAAAAAATTGCATTGGCGGCTATTTATAACAATTCGCAAGTGCAAAAAATTCGCAAGTACCAAAAAAAAAATTAAAAAATTGAAAAATGGGTATCAAAATTTTTGGTAAAATAAAGCGTTTTCAAAAACCCATTTTTCCAATTTTTAATTTTTTTGGTACTTGCGCATTTTTTGCACTTGCGGATTGTTATAAATAGCCGCCAATTTGTTTTGTTTTTTTATCATTTTCTTAAAACGCTTTATTTTACCAAAATTTTGATACCCATTTTTAATTTTTTTTTTGAATTTGCGAATTTTTTGCACTTGTGGATTGCTATAAATACCCGCATTTTTGAATTTTTATCATTCATGTTCTTAAATAGGCCTTATGCACCATTTGAGTGCTATTATGAAATAAAAAATATTTTTTTTTTTTCAATATATAAATCGAACTTTTCTGTGTATAAAAATACATCCACGGGCTAAAATTGGTGAGATAATTTTTTTTTGGATATTGTTTCGTAATAAGCATTATTTTACTTAATTTTTTAAATATTTTTAAAAAATTAAAAAAAATATTTTTTTTCCAAAAACCGCGAACTAAAACCGCTTGTAGAGGCCTAAAAGTACCCTCCTAAAATTTTTTCATGATTTTTCCCGTTATCAGCTCGAAAATGCGCGTCGAGTTTTTGCTATTAGTAACCGAGATTCGCAAATATGCATTTCATCGACCCACCCTATTGAGTGATCAAAGAAAGGTAAAAGTTTACAATTTCTTGTTCAATTTTTGAATTTAAAAAGTATATTCTAATAGAAAAAAATTTTCCAAATCGAGCATTAGTTTGTTTTTCTGTATCTGATATGGTTAAAAATATATTCTTGTCTAAAGTGAGAAATTATTTCATAGTTTTGTTTATTATTTTTTTTTTTTTGAAAACTGCATTTATTGGTTACTTGTATTATAATTTCTACAAAATTTCAGGACAGATTTGTTCCACTTTTTTATTTTTTTCAAAAAGCGTTTTTTTACATATTCTTCGACTATACCTAAGATTTGAACCCGCCTGCGAGATGAGGCCCACGCATGAAATATTCTTTAATATATCCTTTGAAATTATGTATGCATTCCAGCTGCAAACTCGTGCAAACTAATACGACTTTTGGTGTTTGAATGCATTAAAGTCAGTAACATTATTATTAAAATATCGCTTTTGTATATGTGGCAAAACGCGTCAACGGTCCACACCCAAAAACAAATGTTGTCCGATTCAAGTATAATTTTGGCAAAATATTAGGTTAATGATAGGTAGTATAAATTACAAATATAAAATTTTTTGATGAAATATTGGCAGAGTTACAGGGTTGGGAAATTTTGATGTTTTTGAAAAGAATATATTTTGGTGAATTTTAATTAACACTTTGATGAAACAAAAATTATAATTTAACAAACTAATTTTAAAGTATATTTGATGGCCTTTAAAACGGCATTTGTGGTTTTTTTGAAAAAAATAAATTTGACCTTAAAATTCAAGGTCAAAATATTAAATTGTAATTATCTTATAAGGGTCGCACTTTTAAATTGTTTTCACTAAGCCCATTAGAAAGCTTGACATTTTTTTTAATTTCGGTTTTTTTAAAAAAATGGTATGTATGATACTTTATGAGAAATCAATTTTTTAGGAGTATATTACACTCAAATTGTACTGAAATCGCTTTAATCTGCATATAATAACAACAACAAAAATCAATGCGACCCTTATAAGATAATTACAATTTAATATTTTGACCTTGAATTTTAAGGTCAAATTTATTTTTTCAAAAAAAACACAAATGCCATTTTAAAGGCCGTCAAAAATACTTTAAAAGTCGTTTTCAAAATTATAATTTTTGTTTCATCAAAATGTTAATTAAAATTCACCAAAATATGTTCTTTTCAAAAACATCAAAACTTTCCAACCCTGTAACTCTGCCAATATTTCATCAAAAAATTTTATATTTGTAATTTAGAATACCTATCATTAACCTACTATTTTACCAAAATTATACTTAAATTGGACAACATTTGTTTTTTGGTGTGGACCGTTGACGCGTTTTGCCCCATATAATAAAAAGTAATAAGTGAAATGTAAAAAAAAAACAAGTAGAAAAGTTAAATTCGACTTGGCCGAATCTATGAATACCCTCCACAATGCCCATTTTAAGTGATAGTAAATTTTCTAACGTGAAAAAAATAACAGTTTTGATTAGAAATATTTTATTTGGTGTAAAAAAAATTTTTTTAGTAATTTTTGAAAAAAAAAAATAAATAATTTACTAATTTTTTTTGAGTGTAAAATTTTTTTGAGTGTAAAATATTTTTCGAGTGTATTTTTTTTTGTTTTGGTATAAAAATATTTTTGAGTGACAAAAATACGTTGTAAAATATTTTTGTGACTTACGAATGTTTTTAAAACAGGTTTAACGGGTTTTCAACACGTGAATTTAAGGTGAAGCTAATCTGAAATTCACGGTTTTGCTAATAACTTTTGAACCACTGGACCGATTTGGCTGAAATTCAATACAAACCAGGCTGGAGGAACGAAAAATATAAATGCCAAGCTTCAGAATCCTCAGAATTGCTTTTCGAAAGTTATAGTGCTTTTTATCTCATAAATTCACGAAAAACCCTTGCCGAAATTCAGTCTTTTGCTCATAACTTTTGAACCACTGGACCGATTTCGCTGGATTGCAATACCAACCTGACCAGGTAAATGCTCAACATATATGCCAAACTTCAGGAGCCTCCGTAAAGTCTTTCAAAAGTTAGCGTGTTTTCAACAGACAGACAGACAGACAGACGGACAGATGGACGGACGGACATCGCTAGATCGTCTTAAAATCGATCGAGGATCATGAATATATATGCTTTATGGGGTCCTAGACCAATATTTCGAGGTGTTACAAACGGAATGACAAACTTATATATACCCTCTATCACTAGAGTGGAGGGTATAAAAAATATGCTAGCGTCAAATTATCTATTTACATATATATAATTTAAGCTTATAGGAAGAGTTTAAAAAGAGAACTGGTATGAGGATTGATTGCTTAAAACAAGGATTTGGCAAAAAAAAATGAGTATAGGGAATTAAGATAAACATCTTCTACACTCAAAAAAAAAATAAAGTAAAATGCCTGGTAAATTGCCTTGAAATCCCGTTCTACCAATATTTAACAATTTTCCTTGTTTTTTAACAAAAAATCTTGTATTTTACAAAAAAAAAAACTGTAATTTTAAAACAAAGTTTTTATTACGAGGATTCTAGTTGATTTACAAAAAAACTGTTATTTTACTAAAATTACGTTATACGAGGAATTATGTTGTTAAAACATCAAAACAATTTTGTTTTTTCTAAATTTTCTATTTTTTTTTTTTTATTTTTCAAGTCCCGGACAATTTTTTTTTATTGAAAAATATTTAAAAAAAAAGTTGAAAAAATTAAAAAAAATTTCTTACGAGGATTCTAGTTAATTTACAAAAAAAAACACTTATTTTACAAAAAATGATTTTATAACGAGGATTTATGTTATTTAACAAAAATATTTTTTTTTTTTTTTGTAAATTTACCATTTTGGTTTGTAAATTTACTATTTTTTTAAACATATTTACCATTTTTTCTTTTAAGTAAAGCATTTTTATACCCTCCAACCACAGTATGGGGGTATACTCACTTTGTCATTCCATGTGTAACACATCGAAATATCGGTCGAAAAATCACTCACTTTTAGACCCGACCCCTTTCGATTAATGTTATTTATGGATATGTTTTAGTTCTTATTAAATGCAACTTGGATACCAAATTTCAGCCTTTTATTCCAAGTTGGTGTTGAGTAATAAATTTTTCTAAACGTAGATTTTTTAAAAAAATTAAAAAATTAAAATTTTCAATTAATTTTGACCAGTTAAAAATATAGATATCTTAAAAAAAGTTGGACAACGTTTTGTTGGTATTTAAATATAGTTTTAGAAAAAAATATTTAAAAAATTATTCGAAGTAATTATCACTTATTTTTTAACGTTTAAAAATTAAAATCGACTTTTTAAAAAAGTCCAAAACCTTCGATTTTTTTAAACGTCTAAAAGTTCTACTCAAATTACGCAACTTTTAAGCCATAATTCGAGATGTGGTCGCAATTTGTTCTATTTTTTTTTAAATTTTGAACATTTTTACATTTTTAAATTAAATTGGTAGATACTGACCCTAACTTACCCTAGATACATTCATTTCGATGTAAAAATACGCCTCACAAAAATTAAGAACGATCAGACATGGGTAAGGCATTCCGCAGGGGCCTTGAAGTTTAGAAAGAGGATTACAAGGAAAAATATGCATTTTTTTCTGTTTTCTTAATTTTTTTGGTATTTAAGTTAAGTTTAAATTCAAGTGGTTACAGAATTATAATACGGAGTAAAATGGCTCTCTAATAAGGTACCAAAAACTTAAATCGGTTGAAAATCAGCCAAGTTATTACAACTTCCCCAGGCATCTAACGTATAGCAGACCACTTGATTGAGCAATACAATCCGATTTTTGAAATTCATTGAAATTTTCTACTGTAATAACATTTTTTTATTCTTCAAGTTCAAATGTATTTAGATGACAAGTATTTTTCATATTGTGTTTTGCTAACATGTTTTAAGTTAATGCTAAAAATGCCTTCATTTTCAAAACCCTTTTGAAATCTCTATTTAAAAAAAAAAAAAAAATTTTTTTGTTTTAAAATTTGGAAAAACCAAAAAAATATTACGCTGAAACATGAATAATGAAAAATTGTTATTACAGTTGAAAATTTCAATAAATTTAAAAAAAGGGACTCGTTCGTATTCTTTAATCAAGTGGTATGACACACGCTAGATGCCTGAGGAAGTTGTAATAACTTGGCTGATTTTCAATTGATTTTAGTTTTTAGTACCTTATTAGAAAGGCATTTTACTCCACATCATAATTCTGTAATCACTTGATTTAAAACTTAACTTTAAATACCAAAAAAATTGCGAAAACAGAAAAAAATTCATATTTTTCCTTGTAATCCGTTTTTTAAACTTCAAGGACCATGCTAAACGCCTTACCCATTTCCGATCATCCTAAATTTTTGTGAGACGTATTTTTACCTCGAAATGAATATATCTAGGGTAAGTAAGGGTCAATATCTACCAATTTATTTTTTTTGGAGCACCATATAAAATAAATCAGAGCCAAAAAATAAAAGGTTCAATATTAAAAATTTAAAAAAAAAAAATAGAAAGAATTGTGATCACATCTCGAGTTATGGCTTAAAAGTTGCGTAATTTAGAGTAGAATTTTTATAGCTTTTGACAAAAAATCAAAGGTTTCGGACTTTTTCAAAAAGTCGATTTTAATTATTAAACGTCAAAAAATAAGTGATAATTACTTCGAATAATTTTTTCATATTTTTTTTTTAAACTACATTTAAATACCAACAAAACGTTGTCCAACTTTTTTTAAAATATCTATATTTTTTAATGGTCAAAATTAATTAAAAATTTAAATTTTTTAATTTTTGAGAAAATCGCCATTTTGAAAAATTGATTACTCAACACCATCTCGAAATAAAAGGCTGAAAATTGGTCTCCAAGTTAATAAGTACTAAAACACATCCAAAAAATAAATCGAAAAGGGTCGGGTCTAAAAGTGAGTGATTTGGCTTGGAATGTCCCATATATAATATTGATCCATGATAGAATCTAAGACATTCTAGCGATGTCCGTCCGTCTGTAGAAATAACGATGCAGTCCAAACCAAAAGAGCTAGACCCTAGCTAGCTGAAATTGGGCAAGAATATCTCTTATGTACTGGTAAAGTTAAGTTCGAAGATGTGCAAAATCGGACCAGGGGGAAAAAAGTTCCCCCTTGAAAAACTAAAATGACCCCTTAAAAATACAATATTTTTACGAGTTTTTTTTAATTTTTGATCAACAAATGTAACATTTTTATGCCATATTGTGTTCATAGACCTTCGCTTGGACCAAGGGGGTTAGGAAATTCGATTTTTTTCAGGACGCCCCCTTTGGGGGCGTGGTTATAGAAATTAATTTAAAATAACGATAAAAATGTATTATTTAAGCGTAAATATCATAAACAAATAATTTATAAACACATATAGCGGTGGTAAATGTGTCCCCCACTGATTCTGCGGACCCCCCCCCCCCCGCAAAAAGAAAAGACAGCCCGTGTTGGAGGGTATAAAAGATTCGGCACAGCCGAATTTAACACTCTTACTTGTTTTTAATTTTTTCGGTTTTAAAACAATATTTTTACCAATAAAATTGGTTATTTTACCAATTTTTGGCGCATTTAAAATTACGAGAATATTTTACGAGAATAGCCTCGTTAAGTCACGAGATTTTTTGGTAACTTTACAAGGTTTTTTTTTTGAGTGTAAAAAGTGCAGAAGAATGCCGCAAAAACACTGATTAAGGAATTTGTTAATGACATCAGCTGACCCTATGATACCATCACTTTTAAAAAAAAAAAAATTATAACGAAGCATACGAGTAAGGTATAAAATATAGCATACCAGAACATGATATATAAAGTGTTGCGAGTAGTGAAAAAGTAATTTTGTATTAAATTTACTCACATGATAGTAAGTGAGTGTAAGTAGATGAAATATGCTCGTGAGTGAGTGTGTGTCCCTAGAAAATTCCTGTCGTGAGCCCATCTCTAGTTTAAACTAATGTATTTTTTTTATTTAATATTTTTTAAAGGCGTGAGTGGGTTTTGACTCACGCTCAGTCACGCAAACACACTAATGGAATCACTCACTTATGCACTCTCGCTAACACATTTTTTACAAAAAAAAAACATTGCTAAAAAATATTTTTTTGCAAGAAATTAGAAAAAAACAAAAATAAATTAAAAAAAAATAAAATAAATTTAAAAAAAAAATCAAATCACGCAAGCTTTAGCAAAAAATTAATCACTTATGCAAAAACTCACGCTCACTAAAAGTTGATAGCGATGAGCCACGACGAAAGATAAGAAAGATAACCGAATACGGATATTCTTCACAGGAGGAATCCCAAACTTTTTTGAAGTTCACAACATCAACTTTGCTAATCTTTACGAACGCGTAGATTTTTCAAAGTGACAAAAAATACTAAAATTTTTTAAAAATCCCGAAATATACCGAAAATTTCCAAAAAAATCCCGTGAATCCCGCGACTTAAAATATCCCAAAAATCCAGGAATCCCGAAATCGAGATCCCGAAAATTTTTCTTCAATCCCGAATCCCAGGATTCAGAAAAACCAATCCCAATTGGAAGCCCTATTTGTAATGCATTATGAATCCAATTATAAATAATGCAATTTTTCAAATTTTGAAATAATACATAATGTAACCACATATAATTCATCCATGATTTAATGTTTAGAAATAAAAAATATGAAATACATTTTTTGCAATAATCATTCATTACGTAACAAGTTTTTAGAAATACATTATTTTTCACTTTCAAATAATACATTGTTGAACTAATGTTTGGTAAGACATCCCAAAATAATCCCACAAATAAGGGATAGACATTACCTTGTAATGTGTTATATAATCACCACCCATTACCAAAGTTTTGCTGGGAGAAAAGAATTACAAAAAGATCTAGAAGGTCTTTTAACACTTTTTTTTTTATTATTTGTTAACTTTTGTCCGCTATTTTTTTTTATGGTGCTACCTCTTTTTATGTGGTTTTATTAAAATCAGATTACACAGCTCAACACTTATTTTTCGGTTTGAATTCTGGTGATCAATTTTAGTAGACTTTGATCTCCTGATTCCAAATCTGTTCTCCAAATTTTTCCATCACGTCCAGAATTTTAATTATTCACGCTTGAAAATGCGAAAAATTACGATTTTTGCATTATTTGAAAGCCTGCACAGCAGCCATTCAGTGGAATATAAATCTATATATATAATTTCCCTATTTGTGTGTTCCTCTTTTTTTGTCTATCCAGAGCTTTTTGAAGCCCACAGATGAGCTACAAAGCTGAAAATTGGCATGCTTATAGTAAAACACCTGGGGCAGATCGTAACGTAGCCGGATTTTCGATTTTTTGCCTGTGGGCGGAGAAATAAGCGGGAAAGTGGGCGTGGCAAAATGCAATTTTTTGACGTTTTTGCTTAATTTAAAGCCCCCAAATGACTTAGGAATCTGAAAATTTCCTAGAATATAGTCCTAACGATGCCGCATATCCCCAAGTAGTCGGATTTAAAATTTTCGCAATGTGGGCGGAGAATTGAGGGGAAAAGTGGAGTGGCAAAATTTAGATTTTTTTAACATTTTTACTTCTTTTGAAACCCCCAAATGACTTAGGAAGCTGAAAATTTCCTAGAATATAGTCCTAACGATGGCGCATATTCCAAAGTAGTCGGATTCAAAATTTTCGCAATGTGGGCGGAGAATTGAGGGAAAAGTGGCGTGGCAAAATTGGGATTTTTTTTTAATTTTTACTTCTTTTGAAGCCCCCAAATGACTTAGGAAGCGGAAAATTGCATAGCATTTGGTTCTAACAATGAAGCATATCCTGAAGTAATCGGATTTAAATTTTTTAAACTGTGGAAGGAGAATTAAGAGAAAAATTGGGGCGTGGCAAAATTGTGTTTTTTAATATTTAATTTGAAGACCCCCAATGATCTATGAAGATGAAAATTGGCATTTTTGCTTATTTTAAAGTCCTCTAATGACTTAGGAAGCGGAAAATTTTCTAGCGTATAGTCCTATCGATGAAGCATATCCTGAAGTAGTCAAATTTTAAATTTTTGGATTGTGGGCGGAGAATTGAAAGGAAAATGGGGAGTGACAAAATTTAGATTTTTAACATTTTAACTTCTTTTGAAGCCCCCAAAGGAAGCGGAAAATGCACAGAATTGGCATGTATATAGAAGGTTTAATGTGGAAGATCCACACGAGCCTGGATTTTTGATATCCAGTGTATGGGTGGAGAATAAGAAAGGCAAAGGGCGTGGTAAATTTATGTCCATCTATTTTCTGAATATGTATTTTATTTTTTTGAATCTCATTGATGGACTTAAAAGCTTAAAATTGGCATGTATATAATAAAACACCAGAGATAGATTCTTACGAAGTCGAATTTTTTGCCTGTGGGCGGCGAATTACGAGAAAAAGGGGACTTGGCAAAATTATTTTTTTTTAACATTTTAGAGTATTTTTAAGCTTCGCACAGTGGGGAAAAATGGACTTTTTTTGTCCGATTTTGCCTACAGTTCGCAATTCTTAACCGATTTTAGTTTTTCTTTTTTTGAAATTTAGCTAATAAAATTCCTCATCGGTCTGTCATGGTGGATTTCTAAAAATCGTTTTTGTTTTATTTGAATATTTTTTTAAAGTTCAGAAAATATTATTTTTTTTAGAGTTTTTGCTCTAAAAAATGTAATAGGCAGGGGACGAATAAGCTGTATGGACAAAATTAAAGGTATTTGAACCCCTTATAAATGACATTAATAGCATTTGTTAATTTATTGTTATTTTGGTTTTTATAAACATATGGAAAACTAAAAAATTTTCACTTTTAAGTACCTATATCAGTTTAAATAAAGCACCAATTTCAATGAAATTTTTTTAGATTATAGCTTATCATTTTCTTAACCATTATTGGTAAATAAAGTATTTTTGCAAAATTGTTTAACTCTTTTTTTCGAATTTCCAATGTAACTACTTTTTTTTTAAAAAAACAGACTAAAAAATAATTTAAAAATTCCAAAAATCACAAGGTAAAATTTATGCAAAAAATTAAATATTTTTTTAAAAAAATTTTGAGTACCAATTATGACAAGGTAAAATTTATGCAAAAAATTAAATATTTTTTTAAAAAAATTTTGAGTACCAATTATGAAAGCAAAACATAAGCTTTAAAGATATAGGCTTTTAAAAGTGAAAATTCTTGAATTTTTGTCTGGTTATAAAAACAAAAATAATAATATATTTTCAAATACTAATCACGACGTTGATAAGGGGTTCCATTACCTTGAATTTAGTCTATAAAGCATATTCGTCCCATGCCTAATACATTTTTTATTCCAAAAATACTGAAAAAATTAAAATTTTCTGATTTTTAGGAAAATATAAAAAGTAATCGGAAATTTTTTTCAAAAATCCACCATGACAGATCGATGCGGAATTTTATTAGCTAAAATACAAAAAAAGAAAAACCAAAATCGGTTAAGAATTGCGACCCGTAGGCAAAATTGGACAAAAAAAGTCCATTTTTCCACTGTGCTCCGCCCCAATGAATACGGAAGCTGAAAATCCCTAACATGTAGTCCTTACTATGAAGTATATTCTAAAGTAGTCCGATTTAACATTTTTGGAATGTAGATGGATAGTTGAGAGGAAAAAGGGGCAAGGCAATATTGTGTTTTATTTTTTTTATTTGACTAAAGCCCTAATGACCTACACACAGAAAACGGATTCGTTGCGTCAACCAAATTTAGAACCAACCAAATTATTGTAGTCCAGCCAACTATCACTTTTATCAGTTGTAATTACTAATATTTTCGATTTAGTTAATTGGTATATATATCGAATTTCAGTAAGAGCAACTGAATATATCTGTTGAAGCAACGAAAAATTAAAAGATCAAAATGGTTGTTGTGACCGATAAAATAGCACCACGACTAAAATATTTTATTAATGGTGTCCTTCAACCGTAAAATAAAAAGACAAAAAAAGGGTTTTTTGTAATATATTTATTAAATAAGATAATTTTACAAGACGATATACAAAAGTTGATATTTAATAAAATTTTTAAGCATATTTTTTTTTGTAAAAATTCTCAGAATCTGCGAAAAGCATCTCAGCATCTGAGACTTTTTCTATAGAAAATATTTCATAGAATCTAAGACGTTTTCTATAGAAAATATGTAGCAGAATCTTAGACTTTTTGTATAGAATCTGAGACTTTTTCTAAAGCAAAAATATCTTACAATCTAAAACTTTCTATAGAAAAAATGTGTTACAATCAGAGACTCAGAATCTGAGAATTGTTTTATATCAAAATCGTCTTAGAATCGGAGACATCGCAGAATCTGAGACTTTTTTTATAAAACAGATTCAGAATCTGAGACTTTTTTTTATAGAAATCCCGTTTTAGAATCGGAGACTTTTTCTATAGAGAAAACCGTTTCATAATCTGAGACTTTTTCTAAAGAAAAAAACGTCTCAGAATGTGAGACGTCTTATGTAGAAAAATCTCTGAGAATCTGGAGCTTTTTCTATAGAAAAAACGTCTCAAAATCTGAGATTTTTTTTATAGAAAAAACGTTCAAAATCTGAGTCTCAGATTCTGAGATATTTTTTCTATTGAAAAAGTCTCAGATTCTGAGACATTTTTTCTACAGATCTGATCTTTCTATAGAAAAAGTCTCAGATTCTGGAAAATTTTTTCTATAGAAAAAGTATCAGATTCTGAGACATTTTTTCTATAGAAAAAGTCTTAGATTCTGAGACATTTTGCTATAGAAAATGTCTCAGATTCGGAGACATTTTTTCTATAGAAAAAGTCTGAGATTCTGAGACATTTTTTCAATAGAAAAAGTCTCAGATTCTGAGACATTTTTTCTATAGAAAAAGTCTCAGATTCTGAGACATTTTTTCTATAGAAAAAGTCTCAGATTCTGAGACATTTTTTCTATAGAAAAAGTCTTAGATTCTGAGACATTTTGCTATAGAAAATGTCTCAGATTCGGAGACATTTTTTCTATAGAAAAAGTCTCAGACTCTGGGACATTTTTTCTAAAAAAAAAGTCTCAGATTCTGAGACATTTTTTCCATAGAAAAAGTCTCAGATTCTGAGACATTTTTTCCATAGAAAAAGTCTCAGATTCTGACCAATTTTTTTTTTTTAAAGTCTCAGATTTGAACCATTTTTTCTATAGAAAAACTCTCAGATTCTGAGACATTTTTTCTAAAGAAAGAGTCCCAGATTCTGACACATTTTTTCTTTAGAAAAAGTCTCAGATTCTGAGACATTTTTTCTATAGAAGAAGTCTCAGATTCTGAGACATTTTTTCTATAGAAGAAGTCTCAGATTCTGAGACATTTTTTCTATAGAAAAAGTCTCAGACTCTGAGCCAATTTTTCTATAGAAAAAGTCTCAGATTCTGAGACATTTTTTCTATAGAAAAGTCTCAGATTCTGAGACATTTGTTCTATAGAAAAAGTCTCAGATTCGAAGACATTTTTTCTATAGAAAAAGTCTCAAATTCTGAGACATTTTTTCTATAGAAAAAGTCTAAGATTCTGAGACGTTTTTTCTATTGAAAAAGTCTCAGATTCTGATACAATTTTTCTATAGAAAAAGTCTCAGATTCTGAGGCATTTTTTCTATAGAAAAAGTCTAGATTCTGGGACATTTTATTCTATAGAAAAACTCTCAGATTCTGATACATTTTTTTATAGAAAAAGTCATAGATTCTGAGACATTTTTTCTATAGAAAAAATCCCAAATTCTTAGACATTTTTCTACAGAAAAAATCTCAAATTCTGATACATTTTTTCTGTAGCAAA
Organism: Pegoplata infirma; assembly: GCA_963921195.1. NCBI lineage: Eukaryota > Metazoa > Arthropoda > Insecta > Diptera > Anthomyiidae > Pegoplata > Pegoplata infirma. Next base: position 119,708,864 of record OY992536.1, on the reverse strand, counting down.
AGTCTCAGATTCTGAGACATTTTTTCTATAGAAAAAGTCTCAGATTCTGAGACATTTTTTCTATAGAAAAAGTTTTAGATTCTGAGACATTTTTTCTATAAAAAAGTCTCAGATTCTAAGACATTTTTTCTATAAAAAAAAGTCTCAGATTCTGAGACATTTTTTCTATAAAAAGTCTCAGATTATGAGAAATTTTTTCTATAAAAATAGTCTCAGATTCTGACACATTTTTTCTATAAAAGTAGTCTCAGATTCTGAGACATTTTTTCTATAGAAGTAGTCTCAGATTCTGAGACATTTTTTCTATAAAAAAAGTCTCAGATTCTGAGACATTTTTTCTATAAAAAAAGTCTCAGATTCTGAGACATTTTTTCTATAAAAAAAGTCTCAGATTCTAAGAAATTTTTTCTATAAAAAAAGTCTCAGATTCTGAGACATTTTTTCTATAAAAAAAGTCTCAGATTCTGAGACATTTTTTCTATAAATAAAGTGTCAGATTCTGAGACACTTTTTCTGTAAAAAAAGTCTGAGATTCTGAGACATTTTTTCTATAAAAAAAGTCTCAGATTCTGGGACATAAGTCTCAGATTCTGACATTTTTGCTATAACAAAAAAGTCTCAGATTCTGAAAAATTTTTTCTATAGAAAAAGTTTCAGATTCTGAGACATTTTTCGATAGAAAAATGTCTCCAAGTCTATGACTTTTCCTATAGAAAAACATTGAGACATTTTTTCTATAGAAAAAGTCTTAGATTCTGAAAAAAATTTTCTATAGAAAAAGTTTCAGATTCTGAGACATTTTTCTGTAGCAAAAGTCTCAGATTCTAAAAAATTTTATATATAGAAAAAAGTCTCAAATTCCAAAGAAAAATTCTCAAACTCTGAGAAAAAATGTCTGGAAATCTGAAACATTTTTTCTCTTAAAATATTGCAAATCTAAGATATTTTTTTCTAGAACGTTTTTTGTGCGAAATTTTTCCAGAATACTAGAGCTTTCCAATTTCCATAAAAAGTTTCTTACCACTTTTTTCTCGCATCTTCATCCCTCTACGTAATTTACGTTATTTGAAAAGTTTTCGAAATCTCTATGGTTTCGTTGAGCCACATGATTTTTGAAGACAATTTCTGAAAACCAAAAGGATATTTCACTTTTCGAACAAAATTCTATTTATTAAACAAAAACTTACGGTTTTGAATGATTTCCTTGTTACTGCGGATAATTACTCTTTCCAAAGTTTTTAACTATTGTTTTTTGTTTAAATTCCTTTAGATATGAGAAATGTTTTGTGTTAAAATTTTGTAAATAAATTGAAATAAAATAAATTTTAATATTTTTGTTGATGTTAATCGCAAAAAACAATTTTAGTTACATACGACTTAATAATGATTGTGATATCCAATTTTTGTTTTTTTTAATGGTTCCTTGTACTAGTAGTTGCTTGAACTGTTTTGGTATATAAATATGTTGATTATTTAACCAATACATGGTCACTTAGGCTTTTTTACGATTATATTGATAGTTTTTCTTCCCTAGCGGTAGAAAATTAATAAAAAGAAATGAATTGTGTATTTAATAAAAGAAATTTGATGATTCCAACTGAATCCCAACTACTCCTTTCTCTGTGTGTACGCAGCCGAAAATTGCAAGCATATCGTCCTGACACTGGAGCATATCCTTAAGTAGTCAGACTTAAAATTTTTGGACTGTGGACGGAGAATTTAGAGCGAAAAGGGGCGTGGATACGAGTATAGTACTAACGATGGAGCATATCATAAAGTAGTCAGATTTAAAAATTTTGGAATACACAGAAAAAACAGTTTAATTGTGCCAGCCGAATTAAGAGCCAACTGCATGGTTTAATTACAACAACCGAAATTTTCGGTTGCGATTACCGAAATTTATTTGAACCAACAGAAGTTAAATTTTCAAAACAAATTTTGGTTATGGCAACCGAAAATTTCGGTTGTTGTTATTAAACTATGCAGTTGGCTCTAAATTCGGCTGGCACAACTAAACTGTTCTCTCTGTGTAGGGACGGAGAATTAAGAGAAGAAATGGGCGTGGAAAAATTATGTTTTTACACCTTACCTAATTTTGAAGACACCTTATGACCTTGAAAGATGAAAATTAGAATACATATGGTACGGATTATGGCAAAGATCAACTCTGACCTGGATATCCAGTGAAAGGGCGGAAATACAAAAAATCCGTTGTGAATTTTGTTCAGTTTGTATATATAATCTGTAACGTAGCCGGATTTTCGGCCTTTAAGTCAGGGGGAGTGGCGGAAGACGGCGAAATTTAGTTTTTAAATATTTAAACTATTTCTGAAACCCCTAATGACTAAGGAAGCTGAAAATTGTAAAGCATAAAGTATTGATTTATTAATTTTAAAACCCTTCATGATAAAAAGAAAGAAAAAAATTGCCATGTATATAGGAGTGACCATGGGACAGATCCACACGATGGATTTTTGATATCCGGTTTATGGACGGAGAGACGAAATGCGCGTGCTAAATTTAGTTCTAAAATTTTATCAATAAAACCTGTTATACTCATTAATTTTTTTTCCAGTTTGGGAAATATATTGATGTAACTCAATCTAGCAATATTAAATTTTTGAAGCACAAACATAATTTTTTATAAAGCTTGGTAAAATATTAGAACTATTGAGAAAAGTGATTTGGTTTTCCGCCTGGCAGGGACAGGCTATTCGACTAGTCTGGTATAAAGCGCAAAAGTAAAATTTGTCTATGGTCTCCAACATAGAAAACAATTTTTTTCTAATTATTGCGTTTGGTTGGGTTACACTTGCGTTTTAAAATGATCCTTATAAAATTACCATTTTTGGAAAATGTTTCAAAGAAAAACTAAAAAAATAAATATTTTACAAATTTAAGACTTTTTCGTATACACCGGAAGATATCTTTAATGGGTTTGAAAGTCTATAAGAATGAATGAACTTTTGCCTAAATTTTGAGCTCATCACAGTAAAGATTGATCATCTCGTTTTTGTTTTAGAGCCTTTTAAAAATGGTGCTTTTTCTTTTTTTGCAATAATAGTGCAACAACTTCAAATTTTTTTGATCATATATTTGAGATCATAGTTCAATTCTACTCTAACGCTTTATACCAGATTTTTATTCCACCCAGTGGCCGCTGTGCAGGCTTTCAAAAAAAGCAAAAATTTATTTTTTTCGCATTTTCAACCGCGAATAATTAAAATTCTTGACGCAATGGGGTCCACAAATGTGGATGAACTAACATAAGTTGAAATAAAAAAATTCAGTTTACTAATTTTTGGCAAAACATTTTTAACTTTACCAAAAAAATTGTTGGTTCAAAATCAGCAAATTTTCTTGTAGGTTTACAAGCTTTTTTTGCTTACATTACAGTTTTTTTTTTTGAGTGTAATATGTTTATAGCAATCATAAAATTTTTTTAGCAATCATATTATGGTCCTAAAATATATTTTTTAGAATATTTAGGATCATAACATGATTGCTACAAAATGTTTTGGTTGCTACAAACAAGTTATGATAAAATTTCCAATCATAATATGACGCTCTTAAATTATGGTTGCCACAATCATATATCTTCTCTGCGTGTGTTTTTTTAATGTAGTTTTTTTTTAATGTAAATTTATTGTAAATGCACTCATTTGCCTGACTCATTTGTCTGACATATTCGCATTTGTCTTGTACACACAATTTTTTCTTCCAATATTTTTTTCTGAAATTTTAAACCTAAAAGGTTTAAAACGCATTTGCTAAAGTCCTTTCACCTTTTAATTCTAAACCCCTTATCAAATCATTTGGTTAAAAATTTTGACTTTGTATTACTATTTTATTTTAAATTTCTGAATCTACCCAATGGTTTTTAATTATGGGTTTTTATATCGTGTGAAAATATATTTTATAACTGGACTTTATTTTTTTTTTCAGATTTTCTCATTGTACAACAAGAATATTTATTTCTCAGAAATAATTAATATGGACTCAAACCGAACTAAATAAAAGTTCATTTAATAAACTTTTCATAAATATAATGAACCATTTCATTCATATTGCCAATTTGAACAATTATGAAACAGTTTCATAGTATTTATGAAACTGTTACTTTGAACGAACTTTAATGAAGAGCTTCATTGTATTTATGAAACTTTTTATAAATATAATGAAGGTTTTTCTTTTAGTGCATTCAGAGAGATTACATGATTATTGCATTATTTTACTTAAAAGTAAAATAAAGTACTGCTCAAAAATATAGCGCACTTTAAATTATTTTTTACAACTTATTGTTTCTATTCAAAATATCAAAAAAATGTCAAGTTTTTTTGTGTCAATTAAACATTTTTATTCAAATTTATTTAATAAAAGTCACAATTCAGTTTTAAATAACATAATAAAAATATCAGAGGTGGTTTAATAAAAAACGTCTTAAATAGACTGTTCATAATTATAGCGCACTAAAAAAAATAATTCATTAAATGAAAAGTTGGTCAAAATTTAAACACAGCCTGATGAAATACTTGTTCCTTTAGCTTTCAAAATACATTTAATCCTATTTGAAATAGATTTGACCGATTTGGAGCAGTCATTTTTGGTTGATTTAGACCAGATATCCTTCGCAGCGCTGATCAATTCACTGTTATAGTTATTTGGTAGATTTAAGGGCCACGATCGATAGTAGACCAAAGGTTTTCAATTAAGTTAATGTCTGGTGACTGTTTTAATATCTTTTGGCCAATATAATTGGGGAAAATTGTTGTTTCTGAACCAGTCCATTAAGAATTTCGCGTTATGACAGGGGACATTATCACTTGAAATGCAGGCCTGGGTCGATTTAGGCCCAAATATTTGATCAAAATATGAAGAAAATACTTCAGAAATTGAATCGATATATCTTCTAGCAGTTGAAAGTCCTTCTTTAAAGAGTAATTAGCCGGTACCATGGGCTGTAAATCATTTGCATACGCTAACAGAACCACCACCACGTTGTGCGCTTGGCTGGAACCAATATGGTTGATCCTAATCCTGCATTGTACATCGAACAACTGATGGATTTTAACCATTTATTACTTCATTATAAAAATTTATTCATGACGAATAACTAATTAGTTGATCTTTTTTCATTTTTTCAATGTACAATGCAAGATAAGGATCAGTCATAATGGTTCCAGCCAAACACACAACGTGGTGGTGGTTCTGTCAGCGTATGCAAATGTTTTACAGCCCATGGTACCTCCTTATTACTCTTTTGAGAAGGACTTTTAAATGCTAGCAGCTATATCAATTCAATTTCCGAAGAATTTCCATCATATTTTGATCAAATATTTGGGTCTGAATCGACCCAGACCTGCATTCAAAGTGACAATGCCCCCTGTCTTAAGGCGAAATTCTCGACGGACTGGTTCGGAAACAACAATTTTTCGCAATTATATTGGACAAAAGATATTAAAATAGTCACCAGACATTAACCCAATTGAAAACATTGGGTCTCCTACCGATCGCGCCCCTTAAATCTACCAAATAACTACAAAAGTGAATTGAGCAGCTCTATGAAGGATATCTAATCGAAAGCAACCATAAATGACTGCTCCAAATCGGTCTAATCGATTTCAAATAAGATTAAATGTATCCTTAAAAGCTAAAGGGACAAGTTTTTCATCAGGCTGTGTTTAAATTTTGATCAACTTTTCATTAAATGACTTAATTTTTTTTAGTGCGCTATAATTATGAACAGTCTATTTAAGACTTTTTTTATTAAACCACCTCCGATATTTTTATTATGTTATTTAAAACTTAATTGTGACTTTAATTAAATAAATTTGAATAAAAATGTTTAACTGACACAAAAAAACTTGACAGTTTTTTGATATTTTGAATAGAAACAATAAGTTGTAAAAAATAATTTTAAGTGCGCTATAATTTTGAGCAGTACTTTATTCTATATTTAAAGTGCGCAAATAAGCAGCACTTTAATAAAAAAAACTAATAATAATATTAAAGATATTTTTAGTATGCTCGACTATAACATCTGGGGATATTGCTTTAATGCAACTTCTGTTTGTAGTTAGATGGGAATGGTGCACAACACTACTCAAAGTTTATTTATGCCCACTCATTCACACTTGTTTCAGAATTAAATTAGAATTTGCAAATTCTCATAAAAAATACAAAGAACATAATTGTTCGTAATCTACTTTTAAATATGGCTAAATAAAAATAAATACTGTATGTCAGAATGGGCCGATAAGCCGTTTATGCCGTTTTTGAAATGAGTTCATGAGTTTACTACTATTTTCCTAATAAATGCGGATGAAAAAGGTCCACATTTTAATGCAAAACTCAATGTTTTTTTAATTCCTCTATAATGCGAATTTTTTTTAGAAATTCCATTAAAGGAAAACTATGCACGATATGAATTATACGTTTTTATTGAGGTTGAACTACTTATCGAGGTTGAACTACTTGCGCCTCTCGGAAACTCGGATCATTACCTCATTTCTGCGTCCTTTTCATTTTCTGATCTTCAAAGTGCTTCAAAACCAGCGACGAAGCGCTCTATTTTTGTCTACGAAAAGGCTCGTTGGGCCGAGCTCAACGATTTCTTTCAGCATTTCAACTGGAAACTCTGTTTTCTTGATGACAATGTTAACGCTGCAGCAGAAATGATGGTAAATGTAATAATGCTGGGAATGAAATTATTTATTCCATCCAAGCAGGTTTCGACTAAACCAAAACATAAGTGCTGGTTTAATCAGACGTGCAAAAATGCAGTCAGATCCAGAGAGGATACGTTCAGTAATTGGCGTAACGACAAAAACCCAGTTACTGACGCGTTACGTAAACAGGCGAGGAACGAATGTGCCAGAGTACTCAGACGTGAAAAACTTCTTTACGAACAACGTCTGCGTGCTAAGGTCCTTGCTGCTCCTCGGGGTAGTAAGACCTTTTGGTCATTCGTTAAAAGGGTAAAGAATAATACTAGTTCATCCATTCCAACCCTTGTAATGAATGACCAAATATTGACGGACCCGGTTGATAAAGCCAACCTTTTCGCTGAGATTTTTGCAAGAAACGCATACTTACCGGAAAGCAATCAACCACTGCCCGAACTTGAATGGGTACCCTTTACTATGTCCAAGGTATTTTTTCGAGCACGTGCAGTTAAAAAGGTTCTTGAAGATCTTAATATAAATAAGTCCCCGGGGCCGGATGGTATTACAGCAATGGTGCTAAGGCGTTGTGCTGCGTCGCTTTGTCGTCCTTTGACCCGGTTGATAAAGCCAACCTTTTCGCTGAGATGTTTGCAAGAAACGCATACTTACCGGAAAGCAATCAACCACTGCCCGAACTTGAATGGGTACCCTTTACTATGTCCAAGGTATTTTTTCGAGCACGTGCAGTTAAAAAGGTTCTTGAAGATCTTAATATAAATAAGTCCCCGGGGCCGGATGGTATTACAGCAATGGTGCAAAGGCGTTGTGCTGCGTCGCTTTGTCGTCCTTTGGCAAACCTATTTTGCTATTCATACCGGGTAGGAATTTTTCCCTCATGTTGGAAGGTGGCCAAAGTCCAGCCAATCCCCAAAAAGGGTGAGGCTACGAACCCAGAGAATTACCGCCCAATTGCAATTTGCTCTACGATCTCAAAGGTGATGGAGAGCATGATTAATCACCACCTTGTAAATTACCTGGAGTCCAATTCACTTTTGTGCGATCGACAGTATGGCTTTCGTAGAAGTCGTTCTACGGGAGACCTGTTAGCGTTCCTTACGGAACGTTGGAGTCGTTCTATTCACCAATTTGGTGAAAGCAAGGTGGTTGCTCTAGATATTTCCAAGGCGTTTGATCGTGTGTGGCACGGTGCACTCGTTTCGAAGCTTATTGCATTTGGTGTCGGTAGTGATTTCTCTCGATTTATATCGAGCTTTCTCAGAGACCGTACTATACGTGTTGTCATAGATGGGTTCTCATCAGATAAGTTCCGGCTAAATTCAGGGGTACCGCAAGGTTCTGTTCTTTCTCCTACCCTTTTTCTTATTTTTCTTAACGACCTTCTTTGTCAAACTTCCAATCCTATCTATTCTTTCGCAGATGACAGCAACATTTGTCATTCATTTTCCTTTAATCGTAGACCAAGCCTTAATGAGGTTGAATCTATGAGACAGAACATGAATGACACACTCAATCGTGACCTCTCAGCGATATCCGAGTGGGGTCTTGCGAATAGGGTGGATTTTAATGCTCGTAAGACCCAATGTTGTATGTTGACCCACAGACGGATTGTGGGATCAGCGTCATCTGTATCCATGGGTGGTATAGCTATTGAGGAATCAGACACTCTTGATGTAGTAGTAGTAGTAGTAGTAGTAGTTTTTCTTTATTTACAATAAAATTATTTTACAAAAAATTTATCTATATATGTACATAAATTAAAAATTGCAAAAAAGAAAAAAAAGAAACTTACGACAATGTTTTCTTAGAAAACGTGTGTCGATTCAAAATATTTTAACATATTATAACGTGAAGATTAAACTAATCTTGTAACAAAAAGTGTCTATATTGCAAAGATGTTTTAAGATAGGCAACTAAGTTATCCCAATCTGTATTACAGAATCCATTGAGTACTTTTAACATTTCTAAATGGTTTAAGCTTGTTTTTCCGAAGAATGCTAGGCGGAACTCCTTTAAAACTGGGCAAATACACAAAAAGTGCTCAAAAGTTTCTATTTCACCAAGATTACAAATACTGCATAGTTTTTCATCATTAAGTGCACCAAATGTATTGTACTTAGTTTAATTTTATAAGACCACATCTTGCTTTGAAAATCCATGTTATTTTGGACTGATTGTTGTTGTCTATTATATAGCTTTGGCCTCTAGTATGATCAAGGTACTTATAAACTCTTGAGCATTTTTCCTTATTTTGCAAATACTCGATATAGTGTTTTTCTCGGATGTTGTTTAGCATTTCAGTATTTTGAGAAACCCATTGATGTCTCTCAATCTGTGTACTGGACCACGGCATATTAAGACTGTTGGCAACCATTTTTAATTCATTAACCCAAAACAAATTTTTACGAATAAGTATTTGTGTTAGTTGACGAGGCAACCTGTTGTGATGGTATTGGAACATAACTCTTGTTACATATTGTATATGTAGCTCCAATGTATACAAATGGTTGTTCACTGCTCCTGTTTCCAGCATAAGAGCATAATTAGGAGTACATACCGGAATCTTTAAGATTTTTTTCATAAAATATCGTTGTAAGATATCAACATCATCGAAGTAGCCATAACCCCACACTTGAGCCGCGTATGACTGTATAGATCTACATGCTGCTAGGAAAAGGTTCCATTTTTGCTTTATATTTATTTGTTGATTTCCAACAAAGTTTTTCCATGTTGAATTGATTGCATTTCTAGTCTGTATATTTCTTTTTTCAACGTGTTTTGTAAACTTCATTTTTGGAGTAAAGATAACCCCAAGGTAATTATACTCATGACACTCTTGATGTTCTAGGCATGAAAATTCAATGTGATGTCCGATGGAACCAACATGTTTTTCAAGTGTCGAAAGAAGCATTCAAGTGTCTTGGTTTCTTGAAACGGTGTAAGAATTACTTCACTCCGTCTGATCTCCTCACTATTTATACCGCCTATATCCGGCCGAAGATGGAATACAACTCCCATATCTGGGCAGGTGCTTCAAGGTCTATCTTGAAGCTTCTGGATCGGGTGCAAAGGAGTGCGTTGAAGCTAATTAATGACAGTAGGGTATCCAACTCTATTGACTCATTGGAGCATCGTCGGAATGTGGGTTGTGCGACATTGTTCTATCGATACTATCATGGTAAGTGTTCAGCTGAGATAGGCGAACTCATCCCTGAGACTCGGGTGCATGCCCGTAGTACTCGCCTTTCCAGCAGTTCACATCCGTTTGTTGTCGACTGTCCAATGTATCGCACAACGCATTACAGAGAAAATTCGTTTCTCGGTCGAACTAGCCGTATGTGGAATAAACTCCCCGCAGACGTCTTCCCAACCAGCTACAATTTGGAAAAATTCAAATTAAACGTCCACAAACACTACTCCCTCTTTCCTTCTCCTCATAACCTATTTTCATAATACCAACACAATGCATTGCATATGTAGGGGGCATCCCCTGAGTGTTGGCTCAAAGTAAAAAAAAAAAAAAATATAACGTGTACAATAATAGTGTATATGGTGTATATAACGTGTATACAGTATTTAATATAGAGATGGGATCGTTAATGAATTTTTAATAATGATTACGCACGCTCATGAAAGAAAAAATTTAGACACGCACGATATTTTATTTTGCTCACGCTCATTAACACACACGTGAGAAGAAAAAGAAGTCGCGGTCACGAGCATGAGCATGAGCAAAATAGCGTGAGTAAAATAAAATATCGAGCGTGAATAATTTATTTTTTCATTAGCGTGCGTGAACGTAAATTAAAACTCATTCACGCTTCCATTGCTATTTAAAATATTTTTTTAAGTATTGATATTACTCATACGCACACGTTATAAACACCATTAATGTATAAAATTAGCGTAGCGCAATCTTTAACATTTGATTTCACGCAAACAAGGCAAAACACATTTCTAAAAATTTTAGAACAGACAGAAAAGCACTTTAACTCTTTTTTAAAAATTAAAAAAAAAAAAAAAAAATTGCGGCATGTTTTTTGATAAATAAAGTTTAAATTTAAATTTGAAAAATTAAGAAATTCTTCTGAAAATTTTCCATTTTTTTTGTTTAAGATAGCCCATACAAAAATCTATAATAAACTTTTATTCTAAAGACTTTACGGTGTTTCATTTTATTTGCATAAATATTAAAGTGAAGATATTCAAGCAAAAAAGTTTTTTTTCAATATTTCACCACGCCTACAAGGCCCACTATTTGAGAAATCTTAAACTTTACTTTTGTTATTTAATAGTACCCTAAGAGCGAATACTTTGCAAATGATATCCCACTACAGTTTTTCTGTAGTGGAACATTTGGTGTGGAATGCCTCATATATGAAATCTGAAAGTTAGCAATGAAAATTAAAACTTTTTTTAAAAGGATAACCATTTTTTGTTATAGTTTTTGGTTTTCTTATGCCAACATTTGTTGTGTTTTTCAATTATTTGTACTTATTAAGTACATTTTCTAATATTACCCCAAAAGTGTGCTTTAAAAATGCTAAAAAGTTCAAATAATGAAAGTTTTAAACAAAAGAGCTTTTACTTCCTGCATAATTTGATGGGGATATTTATTGTGCGCCCTTAAAGTATGCTTTAAGAATATTAAAAAAGCTCTGTATAAAATACATTCCACAACAGGGAGAGTCAAATGTTTGCTAATCTGTAATAATAATAATATTTATTAAGTCCACATATTGTATGGTAAATCCTAATCCAAATGATTGCAAAACACAGCTATTGTTTAATGTTGTTTTAAAAAATGGATTACTTTAAGGGCTAATTATGTTTACTTGAATAAATAAAATTTAAAAGTTACAAAGAAATTTATTGTTTTTCTGGCCACTCTAGTATGCATGCAATTGGTAAATCTGTGTCATTTAAAAAAAAAAATAATTATGCGCATTGATTTCATTTGTACATGAAAATAATTAATTTCTTCAAGAAATTGTGCAAATTGTGCAATTTTCTTGGTCGACAAGTTTGCAACCTTTGGGAGAATTTTGAAAGAGCAGCCTAAATTTCGGAAAGGGGGGTTGTTAGTAATGGTCTTAATGTTAACAATTTTTAAGCAGCTTTAAAAAAATAAATACGCAATATTTTTTTAATCTGTTTTTATACCCTCCAACCACAGTATGGGGGTATACTCACTTTGTCATTCCGTGTGTAACGCACCGAAATATCGGTCTAGGACCCCATAAAGTATATATATTATTCATCAGTGATCCATTCTAAGACATTCTAGCGATGTCCGTAGGCACTTCTTTGCAAACCAATTTCGTTATTTTTTTATTTTATGGTCTACTTTCATTTGGCATTGGAGCCATTTTGGCTCAAAATTTGGTTTGATTATACCCAAGTAACTATATCGGTTCCCAGCAGAAATAAATCGAGATTTTGGCGACACAGCATCTGTTTATAGCATACCGTAGCGCATCCAAAGAGCGCTCTTAGGGATGCAGTAAAAGGAAGGGGAAAAAATTTTAATTTTTTTTTAAGATTTTTTATATAAAACTTATAATGTGTAATTATTTTTTGATAAAATTTCACACTTGTTTTCCTTTTTAATATTTTTAACACTTTTTGAATAAAAAAACATGAGTTTTAGACAAAGACACATGATTTGACTGCATCATTATTGCGCATTAATCAGCGCTGCAAAGAGCGCTTCAATCATTGCATCTTTGACCGCTGTTCCCAAAAAAAATCCCATAAAAAATGTGAAAATGAAAATTTCCGATATTTTTTTGATGTTCACTTCCGATTTTTTTTTTTTCATTTTGTTTCACATAAATAAAGTTTTGTAAAGTAAAACGAATGAATTTTTTTGTTATATTTTTTTAAATTTTAGTTATTTGATTTCAACTTTGAATTTACAGCATCTTTATTCTGCTTAAATCAGCTCTACAAAGATACATGAATTCACTGCATCTTTAATCTGCTTAAATCAGCGCTAAAAAGATACATGAATTTACAGCATCTTTATTCTGCTTAAATCAGCGCTCTAAAGACACGTGATTTCAGTGCATCTAAAGAGCGCTGTTTCTAACTAGAGCTCTAAAGTGGGACATCGCCTTAGGGAATCATGCATGAATTCAGCGCAATTGGATGCGCTCCTTTACTCAAGTTCCCCTTCCAAAAGCTGCTGAACGTTCAGCAAAATTTCTGCTGGGTTACCTAAGAATAAAATATGGAAACAATTGGTTTCAAAGTAGAGTTTGCAAAACGATTAAAATCGTAATCGTAATCGCGATTAATCGCACCAATTAATCGGAATCGTAATCGACAAAAAAATCATGCGATTACGATTAATCATTTTCTATAAAATACACTGTTTTTATAACGATTTTAAAATATATTATGTTGACCTACGATTCATTTAACTAATTTGCAATTTCTCTTTCCTTTTTTCTCGTAAAAGCAATTCAAATTTAAAGTAAAATTTAAATTTTTATCTTAGTAACCCCACAATTTTGTTTTAAAAATAATCCAATTTGGCTGATTTGGTGAAAAAATTTACAAAAAGTAAATTTTTTTACCAGTTTTACGACCCTTAGAAATTAAATTTACAACAAGTACATTTTTTCAGAGAAAAGATCATGTATTCCAAATTTTACCCTTTTTTTGTCCCCTTATTAATTTATCAAAAATCCGGCTACATTTTTCTTAATTTTTTTTTTAGTTTAGATGTTTGTCTATCCACATAAAAAATTCAGGAGGGCATTTTTCTTATTTTTCGAGAAAACCGCATTTAAATATTGGATTTTAGAAAAATTCTATAATTCTCTTGTATTTTATTGTGTCAACCACCGCGTATGAGTAACGACTATTTGCGAAACCAATGAATTTTCGTTTCGGAAAATTTTCCAAATAAAAAAGTTTAGTTAATTTTTGCGATTGTGGTGCATTTCGTAAATTTGATAAATATTTAATCAAGGGAACTCGACACAATTTTGACAATTTTTCCAATATTTAACAACGGTCATTATCCTAGTTTTAAAAAAAATTGAAAATCCAAAAACGCAATTTTCTTAGTTCCATATAGGGCTATCTATACCACCTATTCAGACATTCGTCCCATGACGTTTGGTGTGGAAATATAATTTTATTGCATAAAATATTTATTTTTGTATTTTCGTACATTCTGAAATGTAAGTTTTATAAGATTTTTTTTTAAATAATCTATTGTCTTAAATTTTTAGAAAAATAAAATTTTTCTTTCACACCTTTCTCAATTCAAACCATATATAACATGATTAAAAAATTATAATACATAATTATAATTAGAGCCTGAGCTCAGAAAAAATATTGCAATTATATTTATTTAAAAAAATCGATTAATCGATAATCGCGATTAACGGTTATTTTTTTAATCGTTATCGCGATTATGAAATATCTCGATTATTTGCAAACTCTAGTTCAAAGGAAATTAATTTTGTTCGACTAACAATTACTTTTCTGCAAAAAAAAAAACTTTTTGTTTAGTCATTTTTGTGAAAAAAAAACATTGTGTAAAAAAATGGGTTATTTTTGGAATGGATGTTTTTTTGAAATGGACAAACTTTTGAACACTATTTAAATTATTTTTGCTTACCCGGTTAAAAATTGTCACATATGTACACTAGGGTGGTTTTTTATTTTATTTTTTTTTTGAATTTCGAGGAGCGCGCAGCGGATTTTTGTGCTATTTGATGTTAAAATAATTGTGTAAAAATTTGAGCTAAATCGGATAAAATTAACCCGAGGCGCAAGGAGGTCAAAGTTTCGAGAAAAAGCCAAAATGGCCAAATTTTGAAAAAACTTTAAAAAATGTAAATTTTGTAGAAATAAAAAAAATAAAATATTTTTTATTTAACTTTCTTGCAATAATACTCAGAAAAAAATATCTTTACTTTTTATGACGGCAGTAACACTTTCAAACATGAAATACAAAAATTACCATGCATTTTGGAGGGTACCTGATATGAGTGTTTTCGATTTTTTGAAAATTTTATTAAACAAAAAAATTAAATCTTACTATTCTATAGCAATGGATTATTAAATACATCCTAAGGCTTAAATATTTAAAAAATTGGGGATATCCATCGACTCAATTTTTTTTTGAGTTATTTGACTCCTTGAAATCCGCAAAACTCAAATGACTCCAAAAAAAAATTGAGTCGATGGATATCCCCAATTTTTTAAATATTGAAGCCTTAGGATGTATTTAATAATCCATTGCTATAAAATAGTAAGATTTAATTTTTTTGTTTAATAAAATTTTCAAAAAATCGAAAACACTCATTTCAGGTACCCCCCAAAATGCATGGTAATTTTTGTATTTCATGTTTGAAAGTGTTACTGCCGTCATAAAAAGTAAAGATAATTTTTTCTGAGTATTATTGCAAGAAAGTTAAATAAAAAATATTTTGTTTTTTTTATTTCAACAAAATTTACATTTTTTTAAGTTTTTTCAAAATTTGGCCATTTTGGCTTTTTCTCGGAACTTTGACCTTCTTGCGCCTCGGGTTAATTTTATCCGATTTAGCTCAAATTTTTACACAATTATTTTAACATCAAATGTCACAAAAATCCGCTGCGCGCTCCTCGAAATTCCAAAAAAAATAAAATAAAAAACCACCCTAATGTACACGTATGAACACATATGATACCCCATATATCTGCATGGACGAAAATTGAGGTAATATGTAGACATATGAACATATATACTAATGTATGTTCGCATGTATTCGCATATTATACGTTCATATTATTTTGTATTCTAAATGATTTAAAAAATATTATTTAATATTTAATAAAATAGTTTATTGTCAAATAAAATTAATATTAAAAAAATCTAAACTAGAAGATTTAATTTACGCGACGCGTTTTAAAGTTTAATAAGAAATTTGCTGTCGTTATTTAAGATTCCATTGCGTTGTGCAGCAGTTTATCTTACTCATCCTGTCAATGGAATATTCACAGATTTGTATTGTTTTGAACCTTTGATATCGCGTACAATTGTAAGTGGTGCCTTGCTTAAGTTTTGGCTCTTCAAATGTTGATTCACGAAGCTGCTGTCTTTTTCCAAATAAAAAATGAAATTGAGCTGTAATTAATAAAGACAATTATTACAAGATTAATCTTAATTTATTTTGCATATATTTTACCTTTTATATTCCGCAAATTTTGTATGAAAAAGACCATATTATTTTGCTTTAAAATGTTTCAAATATTTTTTTTGTTTGAAGTTTCAAAATTTTGAAAGCAAAAAAGAACTAACAATTTTTGACAACTGTTACAAAGAAAAATAAAACAAAAGGAATAAAAATGCAAACATTTAAATTATTTTAAAAATAGTTTAGTACCAAAAAGAAATCTAGAAAATTATTGCAAAATTTGTAACAAAAAAATCAAGATTTTTTAAATTAATACACGCTTCCAAAATTTATCATGCCCTTTTTTTTTAGTCGTATACACAAATATGCCGATATTTTCTAAGAAAAATTATTCCGTAGCGGATATTGATTTTCAGAAATGGCTTTTATGATAAATTAATGGTTCATTTGTTCGTCTTTTAAGGTTTTTAGGAATTGAAGCCATTCAAAGGAAAACATTTTGTTTAACTTTTTCTAGGTGGGAAGTTCTAAAAGTTTCCTTATAATGGCATCACAACTGTACCTAAAAATAAGAATAAAATCTATAAACAATTCCATGTTCTCCTATTTTGCTCCCAAAAAGCAAAGTATCCGAACTTATCACTACAATTCTTAAAAATCTTCTTGTTCAACTCGACTAAAAGTAATGAATGCCTGCAATTTTGTAACGCAATCAATATTTGATCATGTCTGTGACAATAAAAAAAAACAGATATGTTGTTATAGTCTTCGTTTACGACTTCAAACTTTACACGTTGTAAGAATGTATGATTCCACATATGATGTTATATGAAGCATTCATGTTCATATATGTTTCATATGTCATCATACATGTTCACATATGAATCCATACATGTCCATATGTGTGCATATGTGACGATTTTTACCTGGGTAATCACAATTATACTTAATAAATATTTACTAAAAATATATTAAATTTTATTTTTTTTTTTAATTTTTTATTTATTCTTGAGCGTCCGTGCTTTTAACTAACCTAAAACTTGTCTATTTAAAAGGGATACCCGGGGCGTATGATTAATGTTAAACTATGTATAGTATATAAACTAACAATAAGAATATTTATTAATCATACGCACACAGCAATATACATTCGTGACAGTAGAGCGTCATTTTTTCTTTAACTTTTGATTTCCCTAAAACTATGTGTTACAAATTTGTGGTACGAATTTTTAATAGAAAATTGTCAGGTTTCGATACCCTATCGGAAATGACTCAAATTCTAAGACTTTTTGCCTTTCTCAGTTTCTTAGAGTCTCAGATTCTGAGACGTGTGCCCTCCTCCCTTCCCGGGAATTCCAGTGAAAAACTGTAGAAATGAGTAAAAAACAACAATATGGATTTTTTTTTAATATTATTACACTGTAAGTATAATTTTAACTTTTGAAATGACACACCAAAACGCCGAGTTACGTAAATATAATTCTTGGTCGTAGAATCCGGTGGCATTCTCCGTTTTGGTGTATCAATTCCTCGTACTTACAGTGTTATCATATTTAAAGTATAGTATTAAGTATTTTTTGTTCTCTCTACACTCAAAATAATTCTACAGTAAAAAAATTAGTAAGTGCGTTGGTAACCCAAATCTACTAATAAGTTACCAATTACCAGTATTAAGTACAGTAGTTTTTTTAGTATCTTCAAAGTGCTAAATTAGTATTTCTTACTGTTTATGAGTAATTTTTGTTGGTAGTTGGTTTTACTAATTTGTTTACTATTTTTAGTTCATAAAAGTACTAATATATAGTAATTTATTAGGTTTTTAATTTATTTTTGTTAGTAATAATTCCGTAAGGGGGCGCTTGTTTACAAGCAGAGCTACCAACTGTTTTTTTTTGCAAAATCGTTAAATTTTAATTCAGTGTTGTCACTATGTTACATTTCGGGTATTTGCTGGTGCTTTTTTGGTCTTGCCGTTTTTTAAATACGCGTTTTTAAAAATAAGGTATTTATGGTGTTTTCCATTTTTTCGCGACATTTTTTTTTTAATTTGTGATTTTTATATTATCAATTTTTATATTATACTTACGCCTTTGACCTAATGTAATTGGAAAAAAACAGTCCCCTTTAAATTTGACTCAAGGTATCCTTTCAAAATTGCAGGTAAACGTGTTTTGTGTTCACAAATCAAGATCCCAAACGTTCTCTCAAAATTCATGAAAATAAAAAATAATTGATTTATACTTTATTAGTATGCGTGAGCAGGTTACCAAGCCGACTAGGAATTTTTTGCGGTGGCGGGCCGCTGGCCACTGGCCCATTTTGCTTGCCGACGGCGGATTTCTTATGGAGTTGTATTTTTCTAATGATGCAATTAAAATATGTATTTTTGACAGATTTAAATAAAGAAAATTTGGGTTTATTTTCGAAAATTGTGTAACAGGCAAAACGCACAAAACAGTGACTCAAAAAGCGCTAAATTTGAATAAAGTAAAAAGCGATAAAAAAATAATTTTAATTCAAGATTAAAAAAAAATTAGAAAATCATCAGGCCTATTCACAGAATAAGTCTAAAAATTGTGAAATATCTTTTTTTTTTAATTTTCAACAAAGTTTTCCATTTCTTAGATTTAAAAAAATGCGCTTTTTTGGTGGTCGGATAGCTTTCAATCCAGCACGAAACGCGCTGAATTGGCATCGCTGTTTTTGGTTGTTATTTGATTCAAAACTTAAATAAGTTTTGTACCGGTCGTACAAAAATTAAAATTTTTCGCAATTTATTTTTTTTTTGTTTCATTTAGCAAATTTAGTTTTTGGATTATATTTTTTTTGCTTCATCAAGACAATTTAGTTTTTGGATTATAACATTTAAATATTGGGATTCCCCACGAAAGATATGAGTAAAATATTTTACTAAACTACCTGTATAATATCACTTCATACGGATTGGAAATACTAACAATATTTTTTAAAGAAAATGTATTATATTATATAATATTTTTTAATGAAAATGTATTATAAACTTTTTGGTACATATTTTCTACATTTTTTTACAACTACGTATTTTTTAAAATATTTAATGACTGTTGTTTTTTGAAACAAGTTTGTTTACTGTCAAAATGAAGTAAAATGCATAAAAATTAAACTGATAAAATATCCAAACATTTCATTAAAAAAGATCTGTGGCGTGTTGATTGAATGTAATACAAAAGTTTGTATTAAATTTATTGTTTTTTTAAGTAATATGAATGTAATATTATTTTTACTCGTGAATGTATCAGCTTATTTATTTAATTTATGATAAAAACAAATACTTTTATTATCGTTTTTTCCGCTTTTTATCCTTTTAACCTTAAAAAGCACATTTTCCATTTTTTTTTAATTTTCTCTTTTTTTTCTTGTAGCTGATTTTTTTTTGTAAATTTTTACCCTTTTCTTACGATTTTTGCGTTTTTTTATTATATTGGTAATGGCAACACTGTCTGTAATAGCCACCAAATGCTTCTTCACCGTTCAGCAGCAAGCAGCAGACAGAAAAAATGATGTGTACTCTATTTAATTATAATTTCACTAAAATGACGCATTTTTTATTTCTTAACATTAAAAGTGCATACCCCTAGCTGCAAATACAAAAAGTACTTATTTTTTAAATGTATAATTTATAATTAAACACAGTTCTTTATATTTCTTGCCGTCTGCTGCTTGCTGCTGCAGTGTGTGCGACCACCACGTTTTCTCGCATTTAACTGCAGTGCTACCAACAGATTTTTCTGTTTGTTTAGTGCGAAAAAGAATTAAAACCGAAACAACGCGATACCCGGTCACGGAGTGTTTGTAAAAAAATATATATTATAAATTTATTAAATTAAATTGTGTTAAAGTAATTGAATATATGTTTTTTTGTTTATTTCAATATATTCATTAAATAAAATAACATTTCTATGTCAGTTTTTTTGTTTAATCGTTTTTTATTTCAATGGCTGTGTGAAAAAAACTCAAGATGAAGAGAATTTATGGATACACACACGAATACAAAAAAATTTATGTAAAAAAAGCACCCTCTGTGGTAAAATGTTTGTACATACATTTGAACATGTATTGATATTATTTCTTTTTTATATTTTTAGCGATCGTTTGCAAAGTAGATTTCAATGGTATGGCGACATCAATCATTTATTTTTTCAAATGTGGTACAATCAACGCTAAATTTTTTTTTAACAGCTTAAGAAGACATGTAATTAAGTATATCTTAAACCCGAAGTAAAATAAAAACCATTTGCATATATATAATTTTTTTCTGATTTTTATTTACTAAAATTGATATAGGTAGTAATTTTATTCACTAAAATTAGCAATTTTATTTACTAAAATTAGTAATTTTTTTTACTAAATAGGACACAAATTTAAAATATTTATGATTTTTTTAGTAATTATATTTACTAAAACTGTAGTAAATTGCAGTAATATTTACTGTTTTTTTAGTATTTTTCATGTACTACATATTAGTAACAAATTTTAGTATTGATTACCAATTCCTGCACTAGGTCCTTTTGGACTAAAACATTAGTACTCGTAGCTAAATTTTTAGTATTGAATACCCACGTTTTTTTTTTGAGTGTCGCATTTAGACATATATTCATTCATGCGTAGGGTGACCATATTTTTTTCTCAGGCTTCTTCGGAAACGACTTTAAGCTCAAGTTGCAAACAAAGTAAACGACTCGACGAAAATCTAAATTTTAGCCATAGCCGTTTTTAAAAAATTCGCGTCTAAACGCAATGCAATGTCATGTTTTTTTTTGCCAAAAATTGTCGTTTTTAATTTCGGGATACAAATTTTGCGTTTTCTTTAGATTTCATTTGAAATAATTTGTTTCATAAGTACTTTTTATATATCTCTTTCGAGATTATTGTCGAGAATAGCTTGATATGTCCATTTTGTGACATATAAACGCGATTTAAAAAAAAACGACACTGGCGACGATTTTGATGTTAGTTGAAACAAACTAGTGGGGAACCCAAAATATATAATCTTAAAAGACATTAACAGTATTCTCAACTTGAGGTTGCAGTCGTTTCCGAAAAAGCTTGAACTCTCTGAAAACTCTTTCTAATGGGAAAACACTGGCGAATTTTTCTAACACTTAAAAAATTTCGGTTAAACTAATAAACTTGTGGTCAATTAGTAATTCAGTAAAAACAACTGCCATAAGCTGTTATTGTCGTTTTGCACAAAATGCAGTTGACTTCAAACAACTTCATTTGAATGTTTTACCGACCAAAGCGTGAACTATCTGAACTCTTTCTTATGGGAAAACAGTGACGAATTGTTTTAACACTTAAAAAATTTTGGTTAAACTAACAAACTTGGAATTAATTTGTAATTCAGAAAAAGCAACTGCCATAAGCTGTTATCGTTATTTTGCACAAAATGCATTTAACTTTAAATAACTTCATTTAAATGTTTAACCGACCAAATGTTTTTAGCGTAGAAAAAATAACAAAATCCCACATGTTTGGAGAATAGAAAATCCGTCAGATTCTGAGGACTTTTTCCCTCATATAATTAGCACATGTTTTTTTTTAAATAGGCCTGGTGTTCTAAGCGTTTTTTTTTTTTAAATTAACTCTGATGGCTTTGCCTCATCTATTATATCAAAATCATTGGGATTAATTCAATTACATTATCTTCCTAAAATATTGAAAATCAATCACCAGTACAAATCAGTACATCGTTTTTTGATCAGTACACGTGACCAAAAATCAAAACAAGTACTGATGAAATCAGTTTATATGGTCAGCCTATTCAAGTCCATCTGTACTTCGTTACATAAATCCTATTAAGTTTCAGAGATTATACTTTTTTCTATTTATTGCACATACAATTTGGATATACTGGTCTAAAAATATACCTATTATAAATTGTAAAGCCTATAAAATTAAAGCCCATAAAATTAAGCATGAATTGACATTGAATGTAAGAAACGTTAGGATGAGATTTCAAAGTACTATTAAATAAAAATAGAATGTTCTATTTTAATACACCATAAAATTTCGTTGTTTATTTGCTAAAAAAATTCTGTTTAAGTTTTAAGGACACACAAATGAAAAGATGAGAACATTAGGAGTATAACCAAATTGAGGCCAGATCGCAAAACAGAATAAAAAAAAATGAGTAAACTTATAATCTATATAAATAAAAGTCAATTGTCGTTCGTTGGTAACCGCATCAGTTGAGAACGGCTGGACCGATTTGGATAATTTTTTTTTGAAATGTTCGTCGTAGTCCAACTTTGGTTTTTACGTAAAGAAAACTTGACCACGCCCGCTTTAACGCCCACTTTTTTCAATTTAACTAAAATCGGAAAACAGCTGCACCGATTTGGGTAATTTTTTTTTAAATGTTCGTAGTAATCCAATTTAAGTTTCTGCTGAAAGAAAAATCGACCACGCCCACTGTAATGCCTACTTTTTCAATTTATCTAAAATCTAAGAATGGCTGGACCGATATGACTAAATTTGTTTTAGATAAATTTTCATTATATTTCAACTTTGGTTTTTACGAAAAATGAAATTGACCACGCCCACTTTGTTTTTTTTTTTTGTTGAAAATGTTTACGGAATATCCCACGCCCACTTTTTTATATGTATCGAAAGAACTTTAACGGCTAGATCGATTTGGTTATACACTCAAAAAAAAACGTGGGTATTCATAACTAAAAATTTAACTAAAGTACTAATTTTTTAGTCCAAAATGATCTAGTGCAGGCGTTGGTAATCAATACTAAAATTTTTTACTAATATTATTCAAAACCAGTAAAAATTACTAATTTTAGTACTTTGAAGGTACTAAAAAACTACTGTACTACTGGTAATTAGTAACTTATTAGTAGATTTAAGTACAATATCACTTACTAAATCTTTTACTGTAGAATTATTTTGAGTGTAGTCCGCAAACGATTTTTTAAATTAGAAAAATTGTCTACGCCTACTTTTATGCTCACTTTTCCCGATATATATATGTTTTAAATCATGGAATGGCTGGATCAATTTGTCTAATTTTGTCTAAGGGTTTTCGGAAAGAACAATTTTCCATTTCTACGCCCATTTTTTAATGGATGGACAGAGTTGGTTAACTTCTAATAAGGTTTTTACGATAAGAAAAGTTGTCCACCGACTCTTTTTTCGATATATATAAAATTTGCTCTATAGAAAAAGAAAATATAGGATAATAAAACATAAATAAAAATCAAATGTATTTCGTTGGTAATCGAATCAGTTGAGAAATGAGATGAGAAATAGCAGGGCCGATTTGGCTATTAGTAGTATTTGTTAACGTTCGTGATAGTACAACTAAGGTTTTTACGGAATGAAAAAAATGCCAACTCCCACTTTTTACAATACATTTAAAATCGGAGATCGACTGGCCTGATTTGGTAAATTTTTTCTTTAATGATCATTATAGTCCACTTCAAAGCCCACATTTTTCAATATCCTTAAAATTTGCAACACTTTATAACCATATATATAACCATAATAATTGGTCGGAAAGAAAAATTGTCCCCGCCCATTTTTTTTCGATATATCTTAAATTAATTTTTACTCCAATTCGATCTATTTAAAAAAATATTTTTTAATAGATTCCGCATAAACTTTGTACAAATGACAAGTTTAACTTACCACACAAATTTTAACGCCCACTTTTGTCTTAATAAGTCGACTACTAATGACCGTACCGATTTTTTTATATTAATTATAGTTTTAATTAGGTTTTTAGGGAAATATAAATGCGACAAGTGTCCTGAAAAAATGGAAAATTCCGGAAAACTGTAAAGGATTGTTTGAACTCAAGACAATAGCTCACAGTAACGAAGGATATGCGTAATTCATTGTTGTGTTGTTCATAATGATGCTAAAGAAATTTTAATTTGTACAGTTCGCAAAGTCGAAGACATGGTAATTTTTTTTTTTTTTTGTTCTTAAAATATAATTTGAAGATGATTATCTGCCTAATCGGGTCTTTAAAACCACTCCCACAAATGTTTCTAAGCCAAGAAATTCATTACATTTTTTGCAGGGCTATATATTTAAAGCGGGACGAAATATAACACTGATCTTTTATTTGGGCCAGCAACGCGGACCGGGCCAGCTAGTAATATTAATAAAATGAAAAATTAAACTTAAAATAAAACGTTATTATCAGGGAACCCAAAAATATGCTCTAAAAACTCGTTTTATGCGCTAAAAAAATGCCCTTAAAAACGGAAAATATGCTCTAAAAACAATAAAAATATGTTCTTAAAAAAATGATGTCCCCTTTTTTGTTGTGTTTTTTACAATTTGTTAGAGAATAGACCCTCCAAATACCGTTATGTGCGATAGTAAGAGGGTTAAATATGTTCTACAAAAATATTTTCCTTAATGTTTTCTGCCAAGTTGCTGAATCTAAAGAATGCTCTAAAAATTAAAAAAAAAAATGCTCTAAAAATGTAAAAATATGCTCTAAAAAGTGGAAAAATGCTCTAAAAATTGAAAATATGCTCTAAAAATATGCTCTTATGCTAAAATATGCTCTTAAACCTAAAATATGCAAAAATATGCTCTTAAGGCTAAAATATGCAAAAATATGCTCTAACAAATCGATGCCAGATTTCTTAAAAACTTCTGAAACGGATAAATACCTTACCTATTTATCAATAAAATGCACAGGAAAAAACATGATACTGCATATTTTTGGTTTTCCTGGTTATTATACATTATACTTAAAATCTTATGTTGTTTTTTTTTTTATTAAATTACTCTGTGATATCGCAAATTTTAACAAGCTGGGCACCTGGCTGGAAGCTTTTTCGAGCTTTGTGTTAATTTCAAAGATCTACTGAACCTACCATCGGATATACATATATGGACGTAAATGAAATACTTTAAAACGTTATAACTTCTGGGTGGGTAAACGTTACAATTTCTGGGCGGGTATTTCATAAAAAAAGGATTAAGTATTTTTTAGCAATATTCAACATGACACATATTGCTCATCAGTAGGGCAACTAAAAAATGTTTTAAGCTCATAAAAAATCCGAAAAAGGCATCAAAATAAATACTAAAAAGTAAAAAAAGCTCATTCCTTTAGTAGATTTTCATTAAAAACGTAAGATATTATATTTATTTAAAAAAAATATAATTTTTTGTTGATAAATGAATTATTATTAAATATTAATGCCATATTTTGTCAATTCTAAGGACGTTTTGACTTAAATACCAAAACCTATGTTTCGAAAAATGCCTATATTTTCAAGTTTTTGCTAAAAGTATTAAAATAATATGTTTCTACAGATGGAGTGTTAAATTTCTATGTTGGTTTCATACCAACCGCTTTTTATATCCTTCAACCACAGTATGAGTTATACTCCAACCACAGTATTCCGTATGTATCGCATCGAAATATCGGTCTAGTCTATATATATAATTTCCCTATTTGTGTGTTCCTCTTTTTTTGTCTATCCAGAGCTTTTTGAAGCCCACTGATGAGATACAAAGCTGAAAATTGGCATACATATAGTAAAACACCTGGGGCAGATCCTAACGTAGCCGTATTTTCGATTTTTTGCCTGTGGGCGGAGAAATAAGCGGAAAAGTGGGCGTGGCAAAATTCAATTTTTTTACATTTTTGCTTAATTTTAAGCCCCCAAATGACTTAGGAAGCTGAAAATTTCTTAGAATATAGTCCTAACGATGGCGCATATCCCCAAGTAGTCGGTTTTAACATATTCGCAATGTGGGCGGAGAATTGAGGGGAAAAGTGGCGTTGCAAAATCGGGATTTTTTAACATTTTTACTGCTTTTCAAGCCCCCAAATGACTTAGGAAGCGGAAAATTGCATAGAATTTAGTTCTAATAATGAAGCATATCCTGAAGTAATCGGACTTATATTTTTTAGACTGTGGATGAAGAATTAAGAAAAAAATGGGGCGTGGCAAAATTGTGTTTTTTAATATTTTAACTAATTTGAAGACCCCATTGACCTATGAAGATGAAAATTGACATTTTTTGCTTATTTTAAAGTCCTCTGATGCCTTAGGAAGCTGAAATTTCCTAGCATTTAGTCCTATCGATGAAGCATATCCTGAAGTAGTCGAATTTTAAATTTTTGGACTGTGGGCGGAGAATTGAAAGGAAAATGGGGAATGGTCGAAATAGGGATTTTTAATATTTTAACTTATTTTGAAGCCCCCAAAGGAAGCGAAAATGGATAGCGTATAGTCCTAACGATGTAGTATATCCTGAAGTAATCGGATTTTAAATTTCTCGACTGTGGACGGAGAATTAAAAGATTAAAGAGCGTGAAAAAATTGGGTTTTTTAATATTTTAACTAATTTGAAGACCTTGAATGACTTAGGAAGATGAAAATTGGCATGTATAGAGAAGGTTTCATGGGGAAGATCAACACGAACCTGGATTTTTGATATCCAGTGTATGGGTGGAGAATAAGAAATAAATTTATTTCCATCTATTTTCTGAATATATATTTTATTTTCTTTGTGTTTCTCTTATTTTTTGTGTATCCAGCGCCTTTTGAATCTCATTGATGGACTTAAAAGCTTAAAATTGGCATGTATATAGTAAAACACCAGGGACAGATTCTTACGAAGCCGGATTTTTTGCCTAAGGGCGGCGAATTACAAGAAAAAGGGGACTTGGCAAAATTATTTTTTTTTAACATTTTAGAGTATTTTTAAGCTCCGCCCCAATGAATTAGGAAGCTGAAAATCCCTAACATGTAGTCCTAACTATTAAGCATATTCTAAAGTAGTCCGATTTAACATTTTTTTGGAATGTAGACGGAGAGTTGAGGGGAAAAAGGGGTAAGGCAATATTGTGTTTTATTTTTTTAATTTAACTAACTTTAAATCCCTAATGACCTACGCAGCCGAAAATTGGCCAGCATATTGTCCTGACACTGGACCATATTCAAAAGTAGTCAGACTTAAAATTGTTGGACTGTGGACGGAGACTTAAGAGGGAAACGGGCGTGGATACGAGTCATGCGCGGGTACAAGGGGGGAAGGGGAAATTTCCCCCCACACCAAATTTCAAAAAGAAAAAAAAGAGGAAAAAAAAGGAAGAAAAAGGAGACAAAAAAAAAGAAAGAAGGAAGAAAGAAATTTTCGAAAAAAATTTCCGAACGAAAATTATCTCGAAATCCGAAAATTTTACATAGAAAAAATCTGAAAGTTTTTATAGGGAAAATTTTTAAAGGAAAAAATGTGGATCAATCTGAAAATTTTCTGTGAAAAAATATATGTCAATCTTATTAAGAATTTTGGTATCTTTTAATAGTACTTATATTTTTAAAAATTTTCCTACAAAAATCCCTAAAAAAAAATATTTAAGGATTGAAAAATTTTTCTTTGTAAAAAATCTGAGACTTTTTCTAACGAAAAAATGTGTCGGAGTTCGAGACTTATTCTATAGCAAAGAGGTCTTAGAATCTGAGACGTATTCTATATTAAAAAGGTCTCAGATTCTGAGACTTTTTTTATAGAAGATGTGCAGAAAAACTCTATTACTTTTCACATTCTCAAAAATTTTCTTTTTCGGATTTTTGTAGAAGAATTCCCAAATTCTAAAAGTCTCAGAATCTGAGTATATTTCTATGGGTCTTAAAATTTGAGACTTATTTATAGGAAAAAGGTCGCAGAATCTATTACTTTTTTGAAAAAAAAGGTATAAGAATCTGAGATTTTTTCGAAATGAAAAAGTTATAAGAATCTGAGACTTTTTCTATGGGAAAAAGGAAAAAGGTTAAAACAAAAAAAAACAAATCTCAGAATCAGAGACTTTTTTCACCAAAAAAAAAGGTCTAAGAATCTGAGACTTTTTCTATAGGAAAAAGATCTGAGAATTTGAAACTGTTTCTTTAGGAAAAAAATCTCAGAATCTGAAACTTTTTCTACAGAAAAAAAGTCTCAGAATATAAATTTTTTTTAGTACGAAACAAATATACCAACCTGAGACCTTTTCTATAAGAAAAATATATTAAAAATGCTTTAAATTATGAGATACTTTCTATAAAAGGTTTCAGAATCTAAGACTTTTTTGTGGAAAAAAGTTCTTAGAATCTGAAAATTTTTCTATACAAAAAAAATCTCAGATTTTGAGACATTTTTTGTAAAGAAGAAGTCTTAGATTTTGACTTTTTATTTATCAAATGTCTTAGAATCTGAGACTTTTTCTATGTTTATGAAAATGTACAATTTTCTTTTTAGACAAATAAAAAAAAAAATTATCTACACAAAATACTTATGATCATGAAAAAACAAACCTCCTTCAGCAAAAACTTTTGAATTTGATGATTTTATAGGTTTCCATAACCTTTTTTTGCAAAAAAAAAAACGAATCCCTGTTTTTGGCCGTCCAAAATATGTGAATTTATGATTTTTTTTCCGAAGTAAAAAAAAAAATTGTCCCCCCCAAACCAAAAAGCTGTACCCGCCACTGATAGGAGTATAGTACTAACGATGGAGTTTATCCTAAAGTAGTCAGATTTAAAAATTTTGGAATATGGACGGAGAATTAAGAGAAGAAATGGTCGTGGAAAAATTATGTCTTCCCATCTTACCTAATTTTGAAGACACCTTATGACCTTGAAAGATAAAAATTGGGATGCATATGGTACGGACTATGGCAAAGATCAACACTGACCTGGATATCCAGTGAAAGGGCGGAGAATTATAAGGAAAAATGTATGTGAAAAAATTGTGCTTTTTAACATTTTAGCTAATTTTAAAACCTTTCATGACTAAGAAAGATACAAATTTCCATGTATATAGGAGTGACCATGGGACATATCCACACGATGGATTTTTGATATCCGGTTTAAGGACGGAGAGACGAAATGGGCGTGCTAAATTTAGTTCTAAAATTTTATCAATAAAACCTTTTATACTCATTAATTTTTTTTCCAGTTTTGGAAATATATTAATGTAACTTAATGTAGCAATAAATAATTTTTGAAGCACAAACATAATTTTTTAAAAAGTTTGGTAAAAAATTAGAATTATTGAGAAAAGTGATTTGGTGTTCCGCCTGGCAGGGACAGGCTATTCGACTAGTACCCAATAAAGTACATATATTATTGAGCAGTGATCGATTCTAAAACATTCTAGCGATGTCCGTTCGTCCGCCCATCTGTCCATCTGTAGAGGACACGATACAGTCCAAAATAAAACAGCTAGACTTTCGAAGTTTAGCACATAGATGGGAATTTTTCATTACCATTGAAATTTATTTACCATTGGTTAATATCAATGGTAATGAAAAAATTTTCATTACCATTTAATGGTAATTAAATTTTTTTAATTGAAAAAATAATTACTAATGGTAATGAAATGCACCAATTGTTGAAAAACACCAATTATAATTGGTTTCAAAACCATTGGTTTGCACATTTTTGTTTTTTTGAAAAGTTAAAAATTTAAACATCAAAGTATGTTTTTACAAAAAAAATATGAAAATGTTAAAGACAAAAAACAAAACGAAAATAAAAATTTCAAATATTGTGTTATACAAAGGCAATCAACGTTTGTTTGGTTTATAAAATGTGAAAAACTAAAACACCATATAACAAAAAACAACAGACTTTTCCAAATATTAACGATTTTGACAATATTGTGACGACTTTTACTAATGGTAATTATTTTTTTTAAGTGATGCAATACCAATGGTAATTATTTTTTTTTTTAATTTTCATTAGTAATTAAATTGATAAATAATTTAATTGGTACAATTGATACAACCAATGGTAATGAAAAAAATTTCATTACCATTGACATCAATTAAATGGTAATTAAACCATCAATTAATTGGTTCCTTTAATTAATTAGTCCCATCTATGGTTTAGCACGAGTATGTCTTATGGTCATAGGCTAGTCAAGTTCGGAAATCGGACCAAGGGAAAAAAGTTCCCCCTTGGAGAACTAAACCGACCTATAAAAACGGTATATTTTTGTAAGGTTTTTGTACTTTTGTTAAGCAAATGCAACATTTTTATATCAGTGGAAGCTCAAAACCCTGCATGTGGACCCAGTGGATAAAACAAATAAAAATTAATTTGACCCGTCCCCTTTTGTGGGCGTGGATATAAAAAAAACAAGTAAGAAAGTTATAGTCGGTCAAGACCGACCATATGATACCCTACACCAGTGTTTTCCGGAAAATGGGTCCCAAGTCCAAACATGGACCGATTGTATCTGTCTTTTGTTAGATCTTTATTTTGTGTAGAAAACACACACAGATCAATTTTAAGTGGAATTGGTTAATTTTTTTTGTCAATAGAACAATTTAACTGAATATCGGTCGAAATTTTTATATGGGGGACTAAGTCCAAAAATGGTCCAATTATATTCCGATTTGATAAGGTTGCTAAAGCACACGTTTAGCACCTAAAAATAAATTTTTTATCAAATATTTCCTTTTTTATGAATTTTGAGGGAATTATGTGAATATCGGGAAGGTGGTTTGTATGGGGACTACCAGAAGGACTGACCCGATTCCTTTGAAATTTGGAATGGTGATTTGTGCATACAAAATTTGATTACTTGCTGAATTTCAAAGCGATATCTATTATAATACGGTTATTAGAGTCATTAAAGCCGAATCCAAAGGGGGCGTTTGTATGGGGGCTAGGTCTTAACATGGACCGATTTTCTCCAATTTCAATAGGCTTCGTCCTTGGGCCAAAAGATGCTTAAGTTTCAAATTTCAGGTCAATTGATTGAAAATTGCGACCTGTATCGTGCTTAAACCGATAGATGGACAGACGGACGGACGGACGGACGGACGGACATCGCTAAATCGACTCAAAAAGTTATTCTGAATCGATCGGTATACTTGAAGGTAGGTCTAGGACCAATATTTCGGGTAGTTACAAACATCAGCACAAACTCAATATACCCTGTACCACAGAGTGGTGTAGGGTATAATTATTTTAATAATAATTAGTTGGCAAGATTCATAATAAATCCATTTGATAACATCTAAAGCTCCTTGTTACGCGCGGGTTTTAAGACTCATAGTCCTCACTTTGACAAAAGTACACATCGGCATGTTTGACTGTTCGTCGACTAGCTCTGTCGGCTAAGGCGGGGGTTTTTGGTACTCTTGTTCAAAGAACGCGTAAGCATAAAAAAAAATTGTCATGCCATAAATAAAAATCGCCTAATTAAAAGAGCTACAAGGAATATACTTTAAAATTCAAACTTTCACTTAATATTTAGAACTGGTGTGATGTTAACCAGTGCGAGTGCATTTTTCCCTCCCGAATTAATCAAAACGCCAATGACGATTTGGACACTCGGTATTTTGAAAATCGTCCCTAAAAAAAGTTGTGACAAAACTTATTTTGGTTTACATTTTATGGAATTCAACATTCCCTTTTTATTTAGCAAATTTAGCAATTCATTTTTAAAATTTAATTAAGTTTAGAAGAAAAAAAAATATATATATTTCATTGTTTTAATTTATAAAAGTTTTAAGAAAAGTTTTTAGGTATAATTTATGTTAACGTTAATCTATTTTAATAGTTCACTATATATGTAATTCTTTTTATTTACTTAGATTTTAAATAGTAGATTAAAAAAAAAAACTTACATGTTTTGATTATAATCAAAATAAATGTAAATATATAATTTTGGTTTAAGAATTAAATTAATTCAATTGAATTTAAATATTAATGAAATTTAAAAAAAAATATTTAGTTATAAGTCTAATGAAATAATTGTTTTGAAGAGTTTACAAAAACGTTAACCTATTTGCCTAATGTGTTTGCCGTACGTAGGGTATTACTATTGGTTGAGTACATAACAAAAGAAATTGAGTTTATGTATTCATTGAACTCTTGTGGATCGTATTTGATAATGTACTTTTGGGTTCTGTTTTGTATTAAAAAAAATATAGAGTAAAAGGAAAAGAAAAAAACTTACATTCTTTTTGTTTAGTGTTTACCTCAGTTAATCCAATTTTCAAGGTTTTTCTGTTGTTGTACCAAATATTTAAACAAACTGTTGTTGTAGTAATGATGATTTGCAATATGTTAATTATGATGTTTCCAACATGATGATCTCGATGAATGTACATTTATCGGAGTCACGTATTCACTAATAAAAAAAACTTTAAACCTTTGGAAAAGAAATTGGTTATTAATTAAATATTTTCACATTTATGCTATTTACACTTGATAAAACTTTTCCTCTTTTTTTTTTTTTTTTCAAATTTATATAAATCTAAAAATTTTTTTTTCTTCTTTTACTCTATTAATGAATTAACTCTTTTAAACTTGTTGTTTTTTTTTTTTGTCAATTGTCCGTCTGTCTTCTCCTAATTTTACAAATATTAATATTCTTTTTTTTATATATGTAGGTATAAATGATATTATTCTAAATTATTAAGAATCTTTTTAAAGATTATTTTAAATTATTTTTTTTTTGTTTTAAGATAAATTCACTGCACTTTTCTATTTAATATCAATTTTTATTTTATTTTTATGTTGGTTACCACAATTTTTATTTTTTTTGGGGTTTTGCTCCCTTCTTCGATCAACACGTCTTTCCGTCGAGTTAAGTAAATCGAACTGATGGGGAACTGCAAATCCCAAAATCAAAAGGGAGAAACACAAAATTTCCTTTGAGACAATTCCTGTTATTTTTAAATATTCCTTTATCGTCTATTTTTACTTATGGACCTTTTCGTGGGAATTATTTATCTGGTCTATGTATATAGAATTTCACTCATTAATCTATAATGGAATTTTTTTTTGTTTCTTTTAAAATTTTATATAGTAAATAATAAAATAAAGGGGGTATTACCTTTTTGAGGAAAAATTCAGACAAATTATTTAAGGATACTTCGGAGTTCCCAAACGTTTTAATTTAATAATGATTTTCCTAATAAAATAAAATTAATTTATGAAAATAAAAATATTCTTTTGACCACATGGGTAACTTGCTTACCAAGCTGTTTTCTAATTAATCGATAAAAATCCGTAATAATGCAAAAAAATTAACTATTAAATGAAAACCTTTTAAGGTTTTCAGAAGATTTTTATTCTCCAGACAGAAGTATTTTGAATATAATCTTTAATTAAAATCTTTAATTTTTTTATGCAACTTTTATTTTAAGATAACTTTTATAATAATGTAACTTTTCTTACGACTCGTCGATGGAAAAAGGAAGTTAAAATTAATCACATGCTACAATCTAACTCTTAATTAAGAGAGGAATGAAACATTTAATGTTTTATTTCAGAATTCAATCAGCTGATACAGGTAGAATTTACATAGCTATTGGGGGGGAAAAAAAAATAACAGTGTTGGCACAACCGAATTTGTTAACATGAAATTTGACAATCCTGGACATGAAATTTGACATTCCCATTTAAAGGTCAGCCAATATTTCTATAAGGCTTCTAATAATGACAATTGCTTGAATATATTAATAAAAATAGTTTAATGTTTTGAACAATAAATATGGATTTTGTTTTACCCAGAAAAATCTGTAACAGACCTGCTTCATTATAAAGTTTTACTGAAATAATGAACAGGAACGATTTTTATAATGCAATAATTGAAAAAAAAATAAAATTTGTTTTAACGTGGGGCTCGACCCATATATAGCCGGGCAATGGAACTATTTTAAAATTGATGACAATCATGTTGCTTAAACGTGGGGCACGACCCATAGCTAGCCGGGTAAGTTAAGGCTTAATATCTAGTGCATGAAACCTGCCTATGAACGATCCTTTTAAATCTTCTAAATCATAAAGATTACTTCCTATACGTTTCTTTACACGACACTTTAAAAATTTGGGCATAAACTTTGAATTAATTGATTTCGCCTGGTTACTTAAAATGTGGTTTTTTCTAAAAACTATCTGCCCTACATGAAAGCTTCTTGGTCTTGTTCTCAAATTGTAGTTCTTGCTTGCTTTTTCATGGGCGGTATCAAGATTTTGGCGAATCTTTTCGCGGATTCTAGACATTTTATCAGCGCGATCTAAGATATTTAAATCTTCGCCATTAATAAAACCAAGCTTATCGAGTATTTTATACGAAGAACCATGTTGACACATGTTTTGCCCAAATGAGGCGTAATATGGAGTACATTGTATAGCAGTATGAAAGTCGCTTCTCAACACAGACAAAATTTGAGGAATATATTTATCCCAGTCAGTATGATCTTTATGATCTTCTAAAAAATATCTTATCTTAGTGATTATCTCACGATTTGCCCGCTCCGAGGCGTTGGATTGTGGAGCATAAAAACCTGTGGTTATGTGAGCAATATCGTATAAAGCAAAAAACTCCTTCATTTCCTTAGAGACAAACTGCTTTCCGTTGTCCGTATGAATGTATCTTGGTACGCCAAAAGTCGGGAAAATTTATGTTTGA
Source organism: Pegoplata infirma (assembly GCA_963921195.1). Classification (NCBI taxonomy): domain Eukaryota; kingdom Metazoa; phylum Arthropoda; class Insecta; order Diptera; family Anthomyiidae; genus Pegoplata; species Pegoplata infirma. The sequence continues at coordinate 119,674,600 of OY992536.1, read as the reverse complement.
AAATATAAAATTACATTCGAAGATGTGGCTGTACGAAGTGGTTTCAAAAATACAAACTTAGTCAGGTGATCTAAGCATACAAATAACGATGTGTTTTTGGCCTTACTTAGCGGATAAGGCCCAAGAAAGTCGCAGTACAAACGTTCATACGGTCTTAAAGTTTTAAAAGCTTCTCCCATAGGAGGTTTAAGGCTTTGATTTGGCGATTTAATAATCTTACACGTATCACAACATGCAATAAACAACCTAACGTCCTTTGCCATAGCAGGCCAAAAATATTTTTGGCGAATGCGGCATAAGGTCTTAGCATAACCACCATGGCATGCGTTATCAGAAAAATGATTAGCTTTTAAAACATATTGAACTAACGACTGAGGAATCCATAACCTCCATAACGATTCCTCCTCATCTTCTGCACCTTCCCTAAATTTTACTCGTTTATACACTAAATCATCTTTTAAACAGACATCGGGTAAGAATTCTTCATTTTTCTTTATGGTATCACGCAGTTGAGTATACTCATCGCTTTTAAAATCAGCTGATCCTAAATCTATTTCTGCTTTAAAATCTTTAGGAGAGAGTTCCTCCACGTCCATTCTAGACAGCGTGTCGGGCACAATATTCAAGGAACCCTTACGGTGCTCAAATGAAAAATCATATCTTTGGAGTTTCAAGCTCCACCTTGCGAGGCGACCGCTAAGATCCTTTTGAGACATTAGCCAGCGTAAACTAGAATGGTCAGTTATAATTTTAAATGGTAAGCCTTCTATATAAGGCCTGAACCGATTAACACATACAACTGCCGCCATGCACTCAAGCTCCGTAACTGTGTAGTTTCTTTGTGCTTTGTTGAGCTTTGGAGATACATAAGCAATAGGATGCTCCTTTCCATCGTCGTCGTATTGGAAAAGCACGCCGCCTACTCCAACTTTCGAGGCATCACATTGTATCATAAATTCCCGTGTAAAGTCAGGCTGGGCAAGTACTGGCGCTGTTGAAAGTGCTTCTTTAAGCTTGACAAATGATTCTTTAGCAGTTTCTGTAAGTTTAAAAGGCTTAGGGGTCTTTTTTAAGCAATCCGTTAACGGTCCGGCTAAATTCGCAAAATTATTTATGAATGAACGATACCAATTCGCCATACCGACAAATCTTCGTATTTGACGAGGTGTTTTTGGGATTGGAAAATCTTTAATACTTTTAACCTTTTCAGGATCAACCTTTAAACAACCATTACCGACGATATAACCGAGATATCGGATTTCCTTTTGGCAAAATTTGCTTTTGCTGACATTGATAGTCAACTTAGCAGCACGTAAGCAAGAAGCAACTTCACTGAGGATCTGAATATGTGTATTAAAATCTGAACTGCATATCAACAGGTCATCTAAATATATAAAAACGTTTTCCCTAAGGCGGGATGGTATTACGCGATCCATAAGCCTGCTCATGGTCTGAGGACCATTACAAAGGCCGAAAGGCATCTTTTTATAATGGTATAAAGGCTTGCCTGGCACAGCGAATGCTGTCTTTTCCTTTGAAGATTCTGTCAATTTTATTTGAAGGAAAGCGTCTTTCAAATCTAAACCTGTTATAAAAAAAGTGTCTTTCAGTCGACTCAATAGACCGCTTATGTGTGGGAGGGGGTAAGAATCCTTTTTCGTAACAGAATTTAATTTACGAGAATCCACACATAATCTGACCTTTCCAGGTTTTCTGACGAGGACCACTGGTGAGCACCAGGGAGAATTCGACTCTTCAATAACATCCATGGAAAGAAGTCTATCGATTTCCTGATATGCCTCTTCTTGTCGAGGCGGTGACAAAGGGTAATGCTTTGATTTTATTGGCACCGCATCGCCGGTATCAATGTGGTGTTCAACCAAATCTGTGCATCCTAATCCTAAGTTTTCGTATGATGGAAACTCAAGAATAGTTTTTTCCAATAAAAGGTTTTGTTCGGGCTTTAAAATATGAAAATTAGATTTATCATCTGTGATTGTAACTGAATTTACAGTTTGCACAATATTTGGGGCTAAGGCAAACTCCTTCCAAAAATCAATGCCGAAATAGGCATCCTGTGTTAACGAAGGAACTAAGTAGAAAATAATGTTCTTCGTTACACCTTTAAAATCTACAGGAAGCTCGCAGAAACCTAAAATAGTTTGCCTTTTACCATCTGCTGTCGAAAGAGAAGATCTTAGTTTTCTTATTTTTATACCGTAGCTGTCAATTAATGAACAGCAGTTTTTACCTAGTACAGACACACTTGCACCGGAATCAAGTAATCCTATCAACGTCTTACCAAATATGTTTACCTTCGCGTAGGGTCTATCATCAGATCCTGACAGAATAGTACTCTCAAGAAGTTTTCGTACTTCTCTTCTTTTTCTAAACCTCATTCTACATTTTAAAATTTTGTGAGGTAGATGAGAATACTTAAATGTAGGATTCCTTGATTTAGTTTTAAAAAAAATTTTTGAAAATTTTCCCGTTTTTAAGTTGGTTGAATTTGTATTTAAAACAATTGATGAGTTTTCATTAATAACGTAAGTTGAATTTGTGTTTAAAGACATGGGTGAATTTTTATTTTCAGTAATAAAGTTGGATAAATTTTTGTTTGAAGGCATAGTTGCGTCTTCAGTTTGAGTAAATCTTGTACAAAAAACAGGTATATTTTTTTTGTTTAAAATTATTGTTCTTGACTCGGGATCTGAGGTATGGAACGAGTGTCCCCGGTAAACAACTCGCTCACCTTGCGGTTTCCCTGATGTTTATTGGGGCATTTTGGAGTCACGACTCCTTTCTGACCGCATTTATAACAAAATTTCCTACGTTCCTCATCAGGACAATATATGTAAGAATGTCCAAAAGCCTGACAGTTCCAGCATTGAATTCTGGAATAATCAGGTTTGTTACGTTTTGAAAAATCCATAGCCTCCAGTTGAGGATCTAAGTCATCTGAATCAGAGTTTTCATCGATAGAAGCTTCTAACTCATTAACGTTACGACTTCGAAACCAAAAGCCTAGCTGGTTTTTGTTATCGCGAATTACCTCCTCAGCTCTTCTAGCTGTTTCTTTTAAGTCTTCTAATAGTTCCAGTTTGGAATTAAATAATAAAAATTGATACTCTGGCAATAAATTCTTTTTCATAATATCAACAATAATATTTTCTGGAAAAGGATATCTCAGTCGAGAATTCATTGATACGATTGCAGAATGAAAGTCATCGTAACTTTCTTTAAGCTGTTGCTTTCGCTTTGAAATTCTTAAAAGAACTTCAACGTCAGACTCAAGAGTGCCAAACTCTTTAGTTAAAGCCTTTTTGAGAACGGTGTATGAAACATTAGGGTTTTGTTTCATAAATAACCAAAACCAAGTCTCTGCTTTGCCGTTTAAAAGAACATGAAAATTTGACAGTAAATGATCCTGGGAACAGCCTGAACGATTAGATAATGTTTCAATCTTAAATAAAAAATCCGAAACTGAGCTTGTACCATCATATGATACTTTCCACTTTTCCAATTTAATATTATTTGAATTGTTTGCAACAGAATTGTTTGCAACAGAATTGTTGTTGTTAAGAACACTCTGAGTGTTCGAACCCACATGAGAATTACTATTATTATTTCCAGTATTATTTAATCTTGGAAGTTCAAACTGGTTGTGATTTGTTGGGAGTCTATTACGGTTAGAGTTATTATTTTGTTTTTCACTTCCTATTTGTGAAATACTTTCTTTTATATTTGAAAGTTCTTGTCGAAATTCTTCTTGTGTGGCTTTCATTGTATTTTGCATAAGTGCTATCAAAGAATCAAAGGAATTAACTTCCGTATTATTTCGATTGGAACTTGTACTTGCAACTGTGGGTACATATGAAAAGAATGTTGCTCCTGTTTGTAAATTCGTATTTGAAGTTAAGTTTTCTGAAGGAGTAGTTCGAGTTGAAACAAAGGACGCAGCACCTGCATCTAAATTAGTGTTTTGAGCAAGTTGAAAATTGTCTAGGAGAGATGATTGATTTATATTTTCGTTCTCCATTGTAACGAGATTTGTATTAGATGTTATTTCAATTAAATTTGGGGTTCTATTTCTTTGATCAGGTGTATTTATTTGAGATTGTTTGGCAGAATCTTGTGAAAAATGATTTGATTGATTTAAGGAATCTGTTTGAGACCTATTATATTGATTTAAATGATCTGGCTGAGAACTTTTTGATAGACTTAAATTTCCTGTTTGTGATGCGTTAGATTGATCTAAAAGAGTTTGTTGAGAGCTTTTCGATAAACTCAAGGTTTCCGATAACGATCTATTTGCCTCAGTATCTCTTTGATATTGGTCAAATTGGGAACCAGAATCTCCTTGAGATCTGTTCGAGTTATTTAAAGAACCCGTTCTAGGTATATTTGATGGATTTAACTGATTTGTGGGTTTAACAACAGGTGAATGTACAACTCGTGATGAATTGTTCGGTTTTGATATAGAGTTATCTAAAGCAATAGGAATAATATTTCTAGAAACGGATGGTTTCCTGCATCCGCGACCACGTATAAAAGACGAATTAGGTGTAGTCTTGGGAATAGCTCCTTTAGAAGAGTTTCGAGTTTCCATTACCAGGTAAAAAAAAATTGAATATATATTTTTATAATTTTTTTTTTTTTTTTTTTTTTATTAAAATTGTATGCTTGTAAATTACTTTAAAGGGAATGTTGAATAATCAAAATGAGCCCAAAGGCAATGTCACAAAATTCTTTTTATTTTTTTTTTCTAAGGTAGAGCGGATTTAACTTGAGAATTAAATATCGTATCTACAATTAAAAATTATATAAATATTAAAAGGTAACTATGCAGCAACATTTTATAACTTAAAAAAAATTTAGAATGGACTTGCATAGAACATAACAATGCTCTATATTTGTGGCTACATTATACCAAACATTAGGTTTCAGTGCTTAGGACTCACAAAAAGAACAATGTTATAAGTGAAGTTTAAAGGAATTTTATATTAATACTTTAAGCTAATCGTGGCAACAAAAGAAAACAATATGATTTAGAGTTAGTCTGGACTCACGAAGCTATGAAGTATTGATGGAGTTAAATGTGTAGTATATTCATTTGTAAAAAAACCGTATAAACTTCACTAAAACCTATGTAAAAGATTTGAAATTTAAGATGTTAAAAAAAAGTAATATCAAATTTTGACGCTATGCGTCACGTTGGGCGCCATCTATGTTACGCGCGGGTTTTAAGACTCATAGTCCTCACTTTGACAAAAGTACACATCGGCATGTTTGACTGTTCGTCGACTAGCTCTGTCGGCTAAGGCGGGGGTTTTTGGTACTCTTGTTCAAAGAACGCGTAAGCATAAAAAAAAATTGTCATGCCATAAATAAAAATCGCCTAATTAAAAGAGCTACAAGGAATATACTTTAAAATTCAAACTTTCACTTAATATTTAGAACTGGTGTGATGTTAACCAGTGCGAGTGCATTTTTCCCTCCCGAATTAATCAAAACGCCAATGACGATTTGGACACTCGGTATTTTGAAAATCGTCCCTAAAAAAAGTTGTGACAAAACTTATTTTGGTTTACATTTTATGGAATTCAACATTCCCTTTTTATTTAGCAAATTTAGCAATTCATTTTTAAAATTTAATTAAGTTTAGAAGAAAAAAAAATATATATATTTCATTGTTTTAATTTATAAAAGTTTTAAGAAAAGTTTTTAGGTATAATTTATGTTAACGTTAATCTATTTTAATAGTTCACTATATATGTAATTCTTTTTATTTACTTAGATTTTAAATAGTAGATTAAAAAAAAAAACTTACATGTTTTGATTATAATCAAAATAAATGTAAATATATAATTTTGGTTTAAGAATTAAATTAATTCAATTGAATTTAAATATTAATGAAATTTAAAAAAAAATATTTAGTTATAAGTCTAATGAAATAATTGTTTTGAAGAGTTTACAAAAACGTTAACCTATTTGCCTAATGTGTTTGCCGTACGTAGGGTATTACTATTGGTTGAGTACATAACAAAAGAAATTGAGTTTATGTATTCATTGAACTCTTGTGGATCGTATTTGATAATGTACTTTTGGGTTCTGTTTTGTATTAAAAAAAATATAGAGTAAAAGGAAAAGAAAAAAACTTACATTCTTTTTGTTTAGTGTTTACCTCAGTTAATCCAATTTTCAAGGTTTTTCTGTTGTTGTACCAAATATTTAAACAAACTGTTGTTGTAGTAATGATGATTTGCAATATGTTAATTATGATGTTTCCAACATGATGATCTCGATGAATGTACATTTATCGGAGTCACGTATTCACTAATAAAAAAAACTTTAAACCTTTGGAAAAGAAATTGGTTATTAATTAAATATTTTCACATTTATGCTATTTACACTTGATAAAACTTTTCCTCTTTTTTTTTTTTTTTTCAAATTTATATAAATCTAAAAATTTTTTTTTCTTCTTTTACTCTATTAATGAATTAACTCTTTTAAACTTGTTGTTTTTTTTTTTGTCAATTGTCCGTCTGTCTTCTCCTAATTTTACAAATATTAATATTCTTTTTTTTATATATGTAGGTATAAATGATATTATTCTAAATTATTAAGAATCTTTTTAAAGATTATTTTAAATTATTTTTTTTTTTGTTTTAAGATAAATTCACTGCACTTTTCTATTTAATATCAATTTTTATTTTATTTTTATGTTGGTTACCACAATTTTTATTTTTTTTTGGGGTTTTGCTCCCTTCTTCGATCAACACGTCTTTCCGTCGAGTTAAGTAAATCGAACTGATGGGGAACTGCAAATCCCAAAATCAAAAGGGAGAAACACAAAATTTCCTTTGAGACAATTCCTGTTATTTTTAAATATTCCTTTATCGTCTATTTTTACTTATGGACCTTTTCGTGGGAATTATTTATCTGGTCTATGTATATAGAATTTCACTCATTAATCTATAATGGAATTTTTTTTTGTTTCTTTTAAAATTTTATATAGTAAATAATAAAATAAAGGGGGTATTACCTTTTTGAGGAAAAATTCAGACAAATTATTTAAGGATACTTCGGAGTTCCCAAACGTTTTAATTTAATAATGATTTTCCTAATAAAATAAAATTAATTTATGAAAATAAAAATATTCTTTTGACCACATGGGTAACTTGCTTACCAAGCTGTTTTCTAATTAATCGATAAAAATCCGTAATAATGCAAAAAAATTAACTATTAAATGAAAACCTTTTAAGGTTTTCAGAAGATTTTTATTCTCCAGACAGAAGTATTTTGAATATAATCTTTAATTAAAATCTTTAATTTTTTTATGCAACTTTTATTTTAAGATAACTTTTATAATAATGTAACTTTTCTTACGACTCGTCGATGGAAAAAGGAAGTTAAAATTAATCACATGCTACAATCTAACTCTTAATTAAGAGAGGAATGAAACATTTAATGTTTTATTTCAGAATTCAATCAGCTGATACAGGTAGAATTTACATAGCTATTGGGGGGGAAAAAAAAATAACAGTGTTGGCACAACCGAATTTGTTAACATGAAATTTGACAATCCTGGACATGAAATTTGACATTCCCATTTAAAGGTCAGCCAATATTTCTATAAGGCTTCTAATAATGACAATTGCTTGAATATATTAATAAAAATAGTTTAATGTTTTGAACAATAAATATGGATTTTGTTTTACCCAGAAAAATCTGTAACATCCTTAAATTCGCGAATTTCTTAGTTTTTTGCGGTTTTCACGAAATTTATAAATAAATTGGTCTTTGAAAAAAAAACTTGCTTTTAGTGGATCATTAAGGCATCTCTAACACTGCGAATAGTGAACAAAGAACATCTACGTGATATGGACAATTATGTTCAAAAATGTGAAAAACTGTTTGTTTATATGGCAGCATCATTTTACAAGATAATTTTAATAGTCCATCTTTTAATATATAATGTGCATATATAAACTATTGACTGACCACAAATTTGGTCAAAAAAAGTTTTCATTTGGAAAAGTTATCTTAACAAAAACTATTATTTAAGTGCTTATCCTACAATAATTTTGGAAATATGATCCACTTTAAGCTTAATATGAAAAGCTTAAAACAAAATTTGCATAAGAAATATTGCTACAAGGCATATCTTTGTTTTCCATGCCACAAAATTTAAAAATGATTAACTTTGAATTTTTTTTTGTTAAAATCCCGGCTGGAAATCAGCCAATCTTTAACGATATTTTGCAAGAAAACTGTACAAAACATCGAAAAATGGACCAATTTTTTTTTAAATCGAAGATGTGTTTTGTTATATACTCGCAAAAAAATAATGTTTTCGAATTTTTGCAACACTTCTAAAAAAAACACTGTATGCTTTTGAAAATATTTCCTAAAAGAAGAAGAATTAAGCTTTCACATAAGCCATTGTTTGTGCTAGTCGGGTTACTAGTTAGAAAGTTAGAGCACGTTAAACGTGATGTATTTTTTTGACTTTTGCTAAAAAGTCGAACTTTGTCCGCGACAATTTGATAAGTACACCAAATTTTGAAAATCCAAATATGCATCATATCTCATAAAAACGTGGATATTTATGAGCCAAATTATCAGTGACGTCGAAAGGCATGTTTACGAAAAGTGGGGCGAAATTTATTGAAATTGCGTCCCTTAATGTACAATGCAAAGACGTATACTGTAAAGGTTTGGTCATTTTAACATTATAATTTTAAATTATATTAAAAAAAAGGTCTATTTACCAGTGCTGTATGCTATGATTGAAATAACGAAACAAATAAATAACAATATTTTTAAAAAAATATTCAAATAAGCGATTATTCAAATATTTTGAAAATGAATAATATTTATTTGCTATTATTTAAATAACGAAAAATTTAAATAATTTTTTCTGATTGATTATTCAAACAAAAAAAAATAAATTTTTCTTATTATTCAACAAAAATTTTTGAATAATTTTGGTTATTCACAAAAATATCAAATAAATAACGTATTATTCAAACAAAAAAAAATAAATATTCTTGAAAATTTTGTGTTTGAAAAAGAAATGTATTTTTTTATTTTGTCATTTATTATACAGTGAAACATAAAATTATTCATACAAAATAGTTTTGTTTAAAATTAGCTTCTTTTAAAAAGTTTTATTTTTGAATTTTTAGGAGAATTGTTGTATAGAGAATGCTATTAAAACTATAAAAAGCCCAATTGAATTTCAGAAAAGCTAAGTTGTAATTTATAAAAAGTCAATTGAAATACAAAAAAGTTATGTTGTAATTCAGGAAAATCCAATTGAAATCCTTCTTTTCTGTCATCCTTCTCTCCCACTCTATTTTAAACTTCACTGGTGATATTATTGTAGCTTTAATTTGAGGCCCCCAATTCATTATTAATACTCCTTCGCCAAGTCTATGATGGAGCACCAGGGGAGGGAGCCGGGGGACATTGAGGGACACCTTCCCACTCGTGATAAATGTTAGCAAATTCATTTATTATAATTTTTACAATAAAGCAAGGATGGGTACCAATACCTTTTCAATACCAATACCCTTTAATAACAATTTTAATTGAAAACCAATACCGAAGAAAAACTAATACCTTTATTTGGGCGTGAGTTTGCGTGATTTAATTTTTGATTTTACTTATTTAATTAGAATTTTTTCATTTCTTGCAAAAAAAAAAATTTAGCTGTTTTTTTTTTTTTTGTAAGAAAATTTGTTTGCGTGAGTGGAGCTTGCAAGACTCATGCGTGAGCGTGTTTGAATCTGGCGTGAGTTACGCGTGAGCGTGAGAAATTTTAATTTCAATCACGTGATTGTGAGTGAGTGAAAAAAAATTGCGTTAGTGATTAGTGAGTGATAAGTTTTTTTTTGCGTGAACGTGAGTGAGTGTGAGTCAAAATCCACTCACGCGCCCATCTCTACTGTCAACGATATGTTTTTGTTTTTATCCTTGATCGATTTAAAGACTTCCTAGTGATATCCGCCTGTATCTACGTCTGTCTGACCCTATTTCTGCAGAAAGTACGAAAGAGAAAAACTAAAGAAAATTAAGAGCTTAGGTGTTAGGATTCGAAGAAGAAATCAACACTTCATTCCCCATTTCAGGTATTAGGATTCTTTGAAGAAATCAACACTTCATTTTCATAAGAAATGCCTAAAAGTATTTAAAATATTCAGCGTACATTTTGACCATTAAGGTTTAGTTAGCCTAAAAACGTCAACTTAACGTTAACTCTATGCAATCCCGAGTAAAAATGAATACATATAAATATACATTATTTGATGTATGTATATTAGAGTGTCCCTTATTTTGGAAATGTTGGAAATCTTGAGACGGTACCCGCTCATTTTTTTCCTTTTGACTTAAAAATAACTCAGGAAAAATTTTACGCCCCTAGGACCACGCCTTCCCTACGCGACGGGGCCTTAAAGAGCGGGGCCTAAAAAATCATTTTTCCATACAAACCAAAAAAATTTTTTTTTGATTTTTAATTTTTTTGTTATTAATTATTATATTACTTGGTTTGCTTATTCACGACAAAAAATTTGATTTTGGAGGGATAAGTCTTTCAGCGCTAAAAAATTTTTCGCAAAAAAAAAATTTGGGCGGCCGGGGTCCTACAGTAAAAAATTTTTAAAAAATATTTTTTTTTAGTTTTGACCAGCAACGGTTTTAGCTGCTATGTTGCTTTAAATGATATATATTCCAAAAAAAAAATTATTCATATCTGTGACATCTTTATCTTTTTCGAAAAAAAAAATTTTGAGCCGTAGGAATCCTACGGTAAAAAATTTTTAAAAAATATTTTTTTTTAGTTTTGAAAAGCAATGGTTTTAGTTTTTATGTTGTTTTTAATGATATATATTCCAAAAAAAATATTATTCATATTTGTGACATTTTTATCGTGTATCGAAAAAAATCATCAATGCATTTTTTACCCTTTTTTAGAACACGATTAAGATGTCACAGATACAAAAAATATTTTTTTATGAATATATATCATTTAAAGCAACATAGCAGCTAAAACCGTTGCTGGTCAAAACTAAAAAAAAATATTTTTTAAAAATTTTTTACTGTAGGACCCCGGCGGCTCAAAATTTTTTTTTGCGAAAAATTTTTTAGCGCTGAAAGACTTATCCCACCAAAATCAAATTTTTTGTTGTGAATAAGCAAACCAAGTAATATAATAAATAATAAAAAAAAATTAAAAATCAAAAAAAAAATTTTTTGGTTTGTATGGAAAAATGATTTTTTAGGCCCCGCTCTTTAAGGGCCCGTCGCGTAGGGAAGGCGTGGTCCTAGGGGCGTAAAATTTTTCCTGAGTTATTTTTAAGTCAAAAGGAAAAAAATGAGCGGGTACCGTCTCAAGATTTCCAACATTTCCAAAATAAGGGACACTCTAATGTATATATAGCCATATGAAATAATATGTTTTCATATCAAACAAAGTATATAATTATATCTCGCATTGAGTTTTTCCAAATTTTTTAAATGGAGTTATATAAAATTACATCTAATGATAACCATATTAATATATAAATACATGTGGGAGACATAATCATATGTGACACATATAACTTAATCTGATTGCATACATATTTATATGTGACTTAATATCAAATAACGTATACGAGCATATTTAAAAAAAATCCAATATCATTATATATATAATTATATATGACTTACAAGAAACCATTTAAAATTATATATGACTTACAAGAAACCATTTAAAACTATATATGGTTCCATCTTAAAAAACTAAAATTTTTTTTTTCAAATATAATTATATATGGTCGCACATGTAACTCTATATACAGTTATATAAAACAATACATGGCATCAAACATTTATTTTTTTAATATTATCAAAGACATAATTGTAAATGGCTTATGAGATACCGTATATAGTTTTGTAAAGTACCATATAAATACAATTTTTTTAAAACTCTATATATAATTTTAAATATTGGCACATGTAACGCCATATAAAATGTTATACAATTGTATAAGGTAAAAAATATTTTTTTCTTTCACAATATTTTATATATAATTATGCATACTTTTATATGACAGTATTTCAATATTTTTTTTTAATGTTGCATCATATATATTTTTATTTAAGTATACAAGAGAGCTTGTATAATTATATATGATTCTCAAAGCACCTAAAATCAGTACACTCATAAAAATTTGTTAGTATTCCTTACAAAAAAGTCTGTTACCATTACTAATAAAGTTTTCAATTTGTGCCCGATAACTTTTTCAGTTACCATTACAAATTTTGGTTTTCAAAAATTAGTAATCTTAAAAAACACTAAAAAAATTAGTATTACTAAATTTTTTTGTAAAAAAATTGTAAATTGTGTATTTTAAATTTTTGGTATTTTTTTACTATATGTAAACTGCGTATTGCGCTTGTTGTCGCCATTACTATTTCAATGCAAGTCAGATTTTGTTTCATTTTTTGACCTGAAATATGTAAGAGAAAATATTGAATACATTTTTTTTGTACAAAATATAAATTACATACCACATAAAATAAATGCTTTGAAAATTGTGTTGAATAAATTGGTGTTCTAGAATAAAAAATACATTATATTGATATTATTTAAATGGAACACATAAATATACAGTTGTTACCTGCTTTCATCATTTTCTATTTTGTTTTATTTATTGTCCTAAAAAATAAGTTAATTTTAAACAAAAAATACTTTAACATTTGGTTGTGTTGTAATATTTTGTTGTTTGTACATTTTTTTATTTCTTCCGCTCCGCGACGTTGTCCATTCAAATGCTATTTTCCAACTGAATAATAGAAAGAAAGGCATGAAGAAAAGTACACAAAATTACCAATACTATTCTGAGTATTAAGAAATCAACCCTTTGTGTACACTGTACACAAGAAAAAAAATCGCAGATAGCGTAAAACAAAAAAGGATCGCAAGTGGAGAAGAAAGAAAAAAGAATTGAAAAAGGTCTATGTTTTTTTGAATTTTGCATATCTTCTCTTTACTGCATTTTGTTCCCTTTTTTATATATTTTTTTATTTGAAAGAAAACAAAGTAGTTACAATGAAGCAGACAAATAAGTGTAATTCAATATGGAAAATAATAAACACATTCATACTCATCAAAGCGCAGTTTTACCATTAAAATAAAAAAATAACTAACTATATATTTTTTTTAAATGCTCTTTTTAATTTCCAAATATTTTAATAACATTTTCTTTTTGTATTTCATTGGTGCATTACTTTTCTAGAAAAGAAAACCGAAAAGTTAATACGAAATTTTTAAAAAATCAACTGAAAAAATTATTAAAAAATCAGTAAAAAATTAATAGTTTGTAACGCGAGTTTACTAAAACGAATTACAAAAAAATATTTTTTTAGTACAATTTAGTAAAAAAGTTGTAAAGTTGGGATACAAACAATTTTACAAACTTTTTTACTGACGTATTTTTTTGAGTGTAAAAAAAAAATATATAAATTCTATAAATTTTTAAATAGAAAAAAAATCTGTTTAATCCATTGTATTTTAAAACTTAAAAAAATGCATATTGGATTTTAAAAGTTAAATTTTTAAAAAATGCATATTACTTAAATAGTTGTGTGTAATTTTATATAAGATCATATAAGATAATATATGATGCTTGGGGACCCCGAGTTCGATTCCCGGCTCAGCCCAGAAAAAAACTATTTTTTTTTTAATTTTTTAAAAAAGAAAATATGTTTTTAAAACTTCTTGTTTTTTCTAAACTTAAAAATATTGAATAATGAAATTTTTATGATAAAATCTAAAAATAAATATTATTTATTTATAGTTATATAATTTTATATATAACATCATATAAGTAAATATATGGTTCCTAGGAACCCTGGGTTCGATCCCCGGCTGAGCTAAGAAAAAAAGTTGTTTTTTTAATTTTTTTTTAAAAGAAAATATGTTTTAGAAGCTTTAATTTTTTACTAAACTTAAAAATATTGATTAATTTATTTTTTATGATAATATTTAGAAATAAATATTATTTATATATAGTAATATAACTTTCTACATTGCATCATATATGATAATATATAATTCTTGAGGACCCTGAGTTCGATTCCCGACTAAGTCAAGAAAAAAATAATTTTTTTTTAATTTTTTTTTTAATCTAAATGATTTTTTAATGCGTTTTCGTTTTTCAAATTTAAAAAATATAAAATCCCTGAATTTTAACAAAAATATTTCAAAAATAATTATATTTTGATATAATTATATATTATTTAATCCGAAGAAAAAAATATTTTAAAACTTTAATGTTTAACCATCAATATCTCTGGTTTTAAGAGAGCTAAAGTCCTTAGATCAAGCTCAAATCAAAGCTTAATTTGTTGCCAATAATTAAAAGTGTATTTGGTTCGAACTTATGTTAGCAATATTTTCAGATAAAATTATTTTTGTCTGAAAAAACTTCCGAAAAAAACATAAAACTCATTATTTGGCCGTTGGTGAGTAAAAAAGTTTATACATGTTTTATACCATTTTATAGGTATTTTTATTAAATACACAACGGCAGAAAGAAAATTTGGATCCGATGAAAAATGTGAAGCTCATAAGCCAAAAACCTTTTTACTTTAAAGCTTTATAACTTGGAAAGTTAAGAGCATTGGAAGATGAAAATCATGTTGTTGAACTCAGTATTAAACCCCCTATTAGCTCAGCAAATAAACTTAAAAAAAAAAAAAATCACAAATTTTAGCAAAAATTTTCTAAGTCTTTTTTAAAATTTTGTTCAAATTCAAATCGAATATAATTTGATGCAATCATATACACGATAAGATAAACTGGATTTAATTATATATAAGTTAAACTTGATATAATTATATATGATAAACTATTTTCAAAAATTTTCTAAGTTTTTTTAAAACATAGTCTTTTAAAGTTGTCATTTATTAACAACGTCCGCTGGGTCAGAGGGTAGAGATTGCGATTACAAAACAGTTGGTAGCTGTTCGATTCCCCCGCCGCTCGAAGTTTTTTTTTTTTTTATACCCTCCACTTAGTGATAGAGGGTATATATAAGTTTGTCATTCTGTTTGTAACTCATCGAAATATCGATCTGGGACCCCATAAAGTATATATATTCATGATGCCCGATCGATTTTAAGACATTCTAGCGATGTCCGTCTGTCCGTCTGTCTGTCTGTCTGTCTGTGGAAAATGCTGTCGCGGACAAAATATTGCACAAAGATGACTCAAACTTAACATATTTATTGGAAGTACTCCCGAGAAGTTTGGTATTGCATTTCAGCGATATCGGTTCAGCGGTTCAAAAGTTATGAACGAAAATGTAAGCACACCTCAAAAATTTCAGTACATTCAACATAACCTAAAAATACAAAATGCTTTAATTCGGCTTCTGGTTGGCATATATGAACATAAATGAACACCAAATGGTATTTAAACAAGTACGAACATATTTTTTGACAAAAAAAGAAAAAAATCGCGGATTTTTTTTAACAAAATTTTTTTTCGCGGAAATTTTTTTTTTCAAAAATTTTTTTTTTTTTCAAAAGTAATTTCCTTTTAAATAAAGTTTTTTGCAATAATCTTTTTGAAATTGTGGAGGGTATCACTACATTCGGCAAGGCCGAATTTAACTTTTTTACTTGTTTTTAAATAAATTTTAATTATATATATTTATATCTTAATATTGAAAAAAATTGTTTGGATAAAACTTTATCAGTTCTAAAAATAGATTTTATTGTTCGGATAAAATTATATGTAGTTCTAAAAATAGATTTTTTTTTCGGATGAAATTTTTTGTAATAATTTTTTTTTCTTTTGTATAAAATTTTATCTTTTTTTATCCAGCTAAAAAAATCTTTCTTTTTTGTCTTGATCTAATAAGATCCAACCATTTTTCGGATGAAATTGTATCCCACCGATTAAAACTGATCTAATTAGATAAACCCACTTTTCGGATCAAATTGTATCCGTCCGGTTAAAACTGATCTAATCTTAGCGATCCATTTTTCGGATCAGTGCTGATCTTTCAAATCTCGGATCTATCAACAGATCTGGAATAATATAAGAAAATATATTGCTCCATACAAAAATTTTTACTCGGGATGTTCATTAAGCAAAATAGTACAAAACATTCTTATTTATGTTTTGTTTTTTTTTTTTTTTGTTAAGTTAGAGAAATTTTATTCCCAACAAAACTTTTTTACGTTTTTACTTGACATAGAAGTAAGAAAAATAATAAAGACTAGGTTAGCTACCCGTTACCGTCACCTAACGTAGCGTAGCGGTCAAAATCATATACAAAATCCCGTAACCTTCTGCAAAGAAGAATAATTGCTCTCACTTCTTCCCATCTAACAAAAACCTCTCTACGCTACGTTAGGGTACGGTTACGGGTGCATTTAAAAATAGAATAATACATTCAAAAATATTTTTTTTTTTTCTATAGGAAAAATTTTTAATTGTATACATATGCATTTTTTTTATTTAAATAAATTTTGTGTAGTAGAAAGATTTTAGAGTTAATACTAAAGAATATTTTCTTAAAAATGTCACCAAAGCCAAAAACCTTGAAAATCTGAGTAAATATACATCCTCACAGGACTTTTTGTTGTATTTGAAAAATATCTGAAAGTATTTTAAAACTTCAGTATTTTCCATAGGAAAATGTTTTAACAACATTTTAAAATAGTAAAAATCTAAAGATTTCAGTTCGGGAAAATTTACAAAGAATATTCTAACTAATGTTTTAGTAAAAAAACGCTTTGTTAAGAAGTTTACTATTAAACAATATTAGTTTGGACTGGTTCCATTTAAAATAGCATAGGCAATCAGCCGATGGTGGTTCAATTTATCCAAAAATTAACATATCCATTCTTCAGATTTTTATTGAATTTTGGTTTTTGTTATTTAGTCTTAATTGTGAATGGTTCGCGTTTTATCGCTGTTCAAAGTTGGTATTTTGCCACAATTTTATGAGAAATACACAATGTTTAAATGATCGTATCTTTGGAACGCATCATCCGATTATCACGAAATAAAGCGCAAAATAATGGTTATGTCCTGTACTTAAAATAGGATTTTAAAAAAGGATAGGATGCTTAGCAAAAAGGATATTGAAATTAAAAAAATGTCCTTAATTTGCAAATATCTCAAAATGCGTATCTTTAATTTTCCTTTATTTTTTTGCACATATAGCCCAAAGTGTACTTAACAACATATTCAAATCCCAAATTGGGGTGATAAGCGGTTTAATTGTAAACGCGGTTTCATGAAACGCCTTATTGAGTTTTGTTAATAACTCTCGTTTACAAATGAAAAACAATTTCTGCGCACTAACCGCGAATAATTTTTTTATATGTATTTTTGATCGCTAAACTCAAAAATTTCACTAAAACAACATTTCGCGAATACATTTTTGTTAAGTGAATTTTTTAGCGATTTTTGGAGGTATTTTAACTATTTTGCTTATATCTTAAGTTCTGTTTATATGATCTTCTCGCAATAAAAACCAAACTAAAGACGATCAAATTTCCAACAAATCCTACACTCATCATTTTTTCATCAGTTCATAGCTTTACGCGCAAATAATTTTTTTAGCGTTATTTGGAGGTATTTTGACTATTTTTCTTATATCTTGAGTTCCGTTCATCTGATCTTTTCGCAATAAGAACCAAATTAAAGACAATCAAATTTCCAACAAATCCTTCATTTATTATTTTTATATCAGTTCATAACTTTACGCGCAATAGGCAAACAAGGAAAAACTATTTTTTATTAACAAAGCTCATTTTTTTAAAATTTTTAAAACCTTAATTGTAAAAAATTACCAATTTTTTTTGTATTTAATCATGTATATTCACTTCGGAGTAAACCTATAGATTTTCATCAAATCAACTTTATTATATTTCTAAATGTTCAGGCTTTGCAGATAAATAAAAAGATGTAATTAATTGCAAAGATTTCTATTTCTTAAACTTTTTTTTTAAATGATTTGTTAATCAAAAAACTTATTTTAATGATATGTTTGCCTATTGAACGGAAAGCTTTGAACTGATATATGATGAATGTATGACTTGTTGAAAATTTGATTGTCTTTAATTTGGTTTTTATTTCGGATGGATCAGACAAACGGAACTCAAGATATAAGAAAAATAGTCAAAATACCTCCAAATAACGCAAAAAAATTTGTTTGCGCGTAAAGCTATGAACTGATGAAAAAATTATGAATGTAGGATTTGTTGGAAATTTGATTGTCTTTAGTTTGGTTTTTATTGCGACAAGATCAGATAAACAGAACTTTAGATATAAGCAAAATAGTAAAAATACCTCCAAAAAACGCTAAAAATTAATTAAACAAAAATGTATTCGCGAAATGTCGTTTTAATGAAATTTTTGAGTTTAGCGATCCAAAATACATATAAAAAAATTATTCGCGGTTAGTGCGCAGAAATTGTTTTTCATTTTTAAACGAGAGGCGTTTCATGAAACAGCGTTTACAATTAAACCGCTTATCACCCCAATTTGGGATTTGCATATGTTGTTAAGTACATTTTGGGCTATATGTGCAAAAAAATATAGGAAAATTAAAGATACGCATTTTGAGATATTTGCAAATTAAGGAAATTTTTTTAAATTCAAGATCCTTTTTGCAAAGCATCCTATCCTTTTTTAAAATTTTATTTTAAGTACAGGACATAACCATTATTTTGCGCTTTATTTCGTTGCAATCGGATGATGCGTTCCAAAGATATAATCACTTAAACATTGTGTATTTATCATACAATTGTTGCAAAATACCAACTTTGAACAGCGATAAAACGCGAACCATTCACAATTTTTACTAAATAACAAACACCGAAATTCAACAAAAATTAGAAGAACATATGGGTGAAATCAAAAAATGTCAACCAAACCATGTAATCGTGTAATATCTCATACATGGGTTAAAGTATTCGCATATATTTTAATGTACAACGACGCATAGATTGGCGTTCTACATAACTAACAACAATCCGGATACTAGTAAGCTATTTTAAACAAGTTATTTTCATTTTTGTAGGCCAAATGTAAACTCCGTCGCCAGTAACATTTTCAATTTTTAAACTTTAACCGGTTATATCTTAAAAACCAATAACCCAAACTCTTAATAATTAACTACATTTTTAAAGAGGGCATGTTGACGTTCTTAAAAAATATTTTTGTATAGTCATAACTATCTCTTTTACCCATACAAACACGGCTTCAATTGTGTAACGATTTTTCGACACTTTTTTTAGACATTATGGAACCTGACAATTTTGTTGTTTTTGACGTATTGTGTTTAGAAAAATAATAGGTTATTGCCCCATTTATTAAACGCGAGGCTATAAAGTATCTTTTTGCATCATTGTTTCAAGTTTGCTCCCTGCATATTAATTTCCCTTTATGAAAAGCTAAATCATAAATGAAAATTCGAAAAATGCTGTAAACTCCGTCTCCACGTTTACAACAAAACTACTTAGCGTGAATCTGAAATATCGTCATATTTTGACGTATCTAGTTGACATCTAATGATTTTTTTTCGGAAACCAATTTCCGACAAATAGTTTTCGAAAAAAAGGGCAAAAAGTGTCGAAATGTAAACTCCGTCTCTGTAAACTCCGTCAACTTTTTTTTTTTTTTGCAGATTGCATTAAAAAACCTTATGAAGTTGTTAAAACCGACGCAAATATTAACACTAGTCATTCAAAAAAGTAAAAAAACTTATTTTAACAGAAATAATAATAAATTTATTTTACATTTCCTTAGAAAAATCCTATTAAAATAAAAAATAATTGTAAAATCTTTAATAACAAAAACCAGAAAAAAATCCTAATTACAAAAATTGTTAGCAATCACATAAATAAGTGTTTTAAATTACAATAAAATGTTTTCAAAGAAAATTCAAAAAATTTAATGTATTTTTCTAAGGTGAATGTAAACTCCGTCACCAAAAAAATCATAAAAATGTCGATAAAATTAGTTTGTACAATTTTGGCTCAAAAACACTGACATTTTTTGATTTCACCCATATATACCAATTTTTAAGACAAATAAAATAGGTATGGCCGAAAAAGTGTTTTTTTGTAGTCAAAAATTTTGGAATTCTTCTTTGTAAAAATAATTTTCTGTTTCACTGTATAATAAATGACAAAATAAATAAAATACATTTCTTTTTCAAACACAAAATTTTCAAAAATATTTGTATTTTTTTGTTTGAATAATACGTTATTTATTCAATTTTTTGTGAATAACCAAAATTATTCAAAAATTTTTGTTAAATAATAAGAAAATTTCTTTTTTTCCTGTTTGAATAATCAATCAGAAAAAATTATTTGAATTTTTTGGAAACAAATATTATTTTATTTATATGAAATTGAATAAAATAAAATTGTATTTTATTCAAATCAAAATAAATAAAATAACAGATCATTTTATTTTTTGATAACCAACTAAAATATTAAAGTATTTTATTTTTTCCAAAAAATTCAAATAAAAGTATTCAATAATACAGCTTTGCTATTTACCAACAAGTGTTGACACGTATTTAATACAATATTTTAAAGAAAAGAACTTTTATCTGAATGTGACACGTTGTTTTATGTATACACTCAAATTTATTGGCACTCAAAAAAAATTTTGGTTATAAAGTTCTAAAATTATAAATTTTTAAAAGTTAAAAGTTTACTTTCAAAAAGCAAATATATGACATTCCACTCCAAATGTCCAGCAAAAAAAAAAACATGTGTCCACAAATTTGTGAATTGTATATGAAACTAAGAATATTGCATTTTTGGTTTTTCAATTTTTCAAAACCTGAGCTAAAGAGGCGTTGCTAAATATGGAAAAAATTGTCAAATTAGTGTCTAATCGCTTTGATTAAATATTTATATATATATATGAGGAGGTCCATAACAAAAAGCAGCAATTCTACTTTAACAGTTTTTTAGATAAACGCAAACAAGTAAGCAATGTCAGTAGTGAGTTTAAGTGTAATTACTGAGCTTTGAGATATTTCATAATTAAAGTCAGTAGTGAATTGCAGTGCAAATATTGAGCTTTGGGATGTTTTTTTATTAATTACACTGTGCTACAAAAGACCAAAAATAAAATATGCAGGGGTTCTCATATGAAAATTCGGGTTGGTTGGAGTCCATAGAGTACTGATATACTCATAGTTTTTCTGGATCACTTCGTTAAGTACTTTTTTTATTGGCAAATGTGTTGAAAAACGGCAATTCCTAAATTAGAATTTTAAAAAAATATTACTTTGTTAGTTTGCAACCGATCTTCGATTTTATGGATTTTTTTTAAAGGTATAAATCTTACCTTTTAAACAAAATAAAAATATTAAAAATCGATCAAGAATTGGCTGAGCTACGATCGCTTAAGAAAAAAAACTGAATTTTTTGAAAAATTTGTCATATTCTTTACACTCTAAGTTGAAAGTGCACCATTAAACAATTTTTTTTGAATTTTTTGTACAAAAGTATAGTAAAGTAGCTTTCCAAAACATCAAAAAACATAACAATCGGGTAAAAAATGAATGAGTTATGCTAAGTTTTGTGATAGGACATTTTTATTTTTTTTTTCAGAAACGCTTGTAATTCAAGCATTATTCATAAATCTTACTACTAGTAGTTATTTTATGTGCATATGCATATAAACAAGAGATGGGAACGTAATTAGATTTGTGCGTGATTCACACATGATCACAAGTGAGCGTGATTGAAAATTAATTTTACTCACGTGGTTGTGAGTGACTGTTAGTGTGAGTGGAATAATAAAATGGGCGTTTCAGTTACTTCCAAATCCTATTTATAATTTTTTGGTTTTGTTTGAAAAGTATGACAGTTACTTCTTAAACAAAAAAATATTGAGAATCGGTTGAATATAGGCTAAGGTGCGCTCGTTTAAGTAAAAACCCTTTTTTTGAAGAATTATACCTGCAACATTTTTATGACAAAAAACAAATGACATATTTGAAACGAAATTGGTAAAATTGTGGGATCATTTGATGTAAATTGTACCTATTTATAAATATACGTATGAGCCATTCCACACGAAATGTTCAACGAAAAAAAAACATGTGAACCGTAAATTTTTGAACGGGTTGTATGGATAGCCATATATGGAGCTAAGAAAATTGCGTTTTTGGTTTTTCAATTTTTCAAAAACTGGGATTAATTGTACTCTAACGTTGACTCACACTCAAGATATTCTTGTTTATACAAAAAAAAATTTCAAAACTAAAGTTTCAAAAATCTTTTAAAAATTTCAGCAAAATCTAAAATTTTGCATTTGTTTTGATTTTTTCGGGACGAAATCTGAAGTTAAGCAAAATTTTACATTTTTTTGTTGCTTTTTTTTTGGAATGAAAGGAAATATGAAGAGAAAATAAATCACGCAAACTCAAGCAAAAAAATCAACTCACGCACACTCTTTCACGCAATAATCTTACTCACACTCACTTACAATCACGTGAGTAATATTGAATTCAGTCACACTCACGCTCTAATCTGCTCATGTTCCCATCTCTAGTTTGTCTATCCACACAAAAAAAATGTAATGGGTTTTTCGTTATTTTCGAGAAATCGCATTTGAATTTCATAACAATTTAGTAATTTGCTTGGTTCTACGTATGACTAATGCAAATATTTAATACTCATTCGCTACGTTGAAACAAGAAAATACAAGCAAATTTTAAAATTGTTATAAAATTTAATATTCAAATGCTAAACTTAAAAAAAAGTGGCCGAATTGTTGATAAATTAACTTTTTTTTAAAAAATGGAAAATTTCAGAATGGGTTCTGAAAATTTTCCAAAAAATGTTTTATCTCAAAAATTTACAAGAATGTAAATTTTTGAAATTGTGGTGCATTCTGTTTTAATTTGATAAAAATTTAAACATGGCAATTCGACACAAATTTGACCATTTTTTCCATTATTTGACCACGCCTCCTAAGCCCAGTTTTTGAAAAATTGAAAAACAAAAACGCAATTTTTTTACATGACTATCCATACAACCCATTCAAAAATTTACGGTTCACATGTTTTTTTTTCGCTGAACATTTGGTGTGGAATGGCTCATACGTATATTTATAAATAGGTAAAATTTACATCAAATGATCCCACAATTTTACCAATTTCGTTTCAAAAATGTCATTTGTTTTTTGTCATAAAAATGTTGCAGGTATAATTCTTCAAAAAAAGGCAGCTTTACCACAAGAAAATAAAATAAATTTAAAATGAGCTTTTAATTTTATTTCCATACAAATTGTTTTTGTTTTTAAAATCGACTTTCAAAAAATGTATTGAAAATTTGAAATTTAAAATAAAACTTTTGTTAAAATAGCCTTTTTGTTTTCTTGTGGTAAGGGCCACGGTTTTTACTTAAACGAGCGCACCTTAGCCTATATTCAACCGATTCTCAATATTTTTATACCCTCCAACCACAGTATGGGGGTATACTCACTTTGTCATTCCGTGTGTAACGCATTGAAATATCAATCTAGGACCCCATTAAGTATATGGGGCATTCCATGTGAAATCGGACACTTTGAAAAACTTTTTTTTTAGATTTTCCCAATTTGCTTACAGTTTTTAGTACCCTTCGAAAACTCCTTCGTGGTAAATTTTCAGATTTTTTTGATGACCCGTTCAAAAGATATCGAATTTTTAAAAATTGGTAGTTTGTTCCTTTACTCAAACTTCTTTTAATCATAACTTCTTCAATAATGGTCCAAATTTCAAATTTTTTTTTTCAATATTTTTGTTTTTTTACGTACTTTCTAAAAAAAAATCCCAAAAAATTCTTAAAAGCGCTCTAGTATGCGATTTTTAAGTTTTAAAATTTAAATCTCATTTTTGAAACTGTTTGTACTCTTCGATTTTTTTGTAATTTTTTTGTGTAAAACTTCTATTAATTCTACAAATTTTTTGCCCAGGACGATCGTGGGATAACGATTATTACTATTTTTTAAAATTTTTTGAAAAAATTTTATTGTAATTTTCCAATCTTAAAATCATTTCTACTGCTCCAATGGTGCGTCATAGAGGGGTCCTTTATAAGACCGACCCCCATTAATTTTTACGTCTTAACATTTCTTTGGAACAAACTAATACCCTATCTCCAATTTCTAAGGGGGCTCCCACACAAAACGACATTTTTTAAAATTTGTTCCAACCGCTCTAACTGCCCTAATAGTGCCCTTAGAGCAACAAAATGTATGACCGACCCACAATATTTTTTTCGTCCAAACATTTTCTCTGAACACACCTACCCTCTATCTTTAACTGTTAAGGCGGTCCCCATACATTTTTTTTTATTTTTTGTAAATTTGTTTTATTTAATCAGCTTCTACCGGTCCAATGGTGCGTCCGAGAGGGGTCATTAGTGAGACCGACCCCCATTTATTTTTACCCTACAACATTTTTTCAAAACATACCTTCGCCCTATCTCCACTCCCTAAGTAGGCTCCCATACAAATAACAGTTGGAGCAAATTTTATAAAAATGTAATTTTGTATGGGAGCCTACTTAGGGAGTGGAGATAGGGCGTAGGTATGTTTTGAAAAAATGTTTTAGGGTAAAAATAAATGGGGGTCGGTCTCACTAATGACCCCTCTCGGACGCACCATTGGACCGGTAGAAGCTGATTAAATAAAACAAATTTACAAAAAATAAAAAAAAATGTATGGGGACCGCCTTAACAGTTAAAGATAGAGGGTAGGTGTATTCAGAGAAAATGTTTGGACGAAAAAAATATTGTGGGTCGGTCATACATTTTGTTGCTCTAAGGGCACTATTAGGGCAGTTAGAGCGGTTGGAACAAATTTTAAAAAATGTCGTTTTGTGTGGGAGCCCCCTTAGAAATTGGAGATAGGGTATTAGTTTGTTCCAAAGAAATGTTAAGACGTAAAAATTAATGGGGGTCGGTCTTATAAAGGCCCCCTCTATGACGCACCATTGGAGCAGTAGAAATGATTTTAAGATTGGAAAATTACAATAAAATTTTTTCAAAAAATTTTAAAAAATAGTAATAATCGTTATCCCACGATCGTCCTGGGCAAGAAATTTGTAGAATTAATAGAAGTTTTACACAAAAAAATTACAAAAAAATCGAAGAGTACAAACAGTTTCAAAACTGAGATTTAAATGTTAAAACTTAAAAATCGCATACTAGAGCGCTTTTAAGAATTTTTTGGGATTTTTTTTTAGAAAGTACTTAGAAAAGCAAAAATTTTGAAAAAAAAAAATTTGAAATTTGGACCATTATTGAAGAAGTTATGATTAAAAGAAGTTTGAGTAAAGGAACAAACTACCAATTTTTAAAAATTCGATATCTTTTGAACGGGTCATCAAAAAAATCTGAAAATTTACCACGAAGGAGTTTTCGAAGGGTACTAAAAACTGTAAACAAATTGGGAAAATCTAAAAAAAAAGTTTTTCAAAGTGTCCGATTTCACATGGAATGCCCCATAAATATTATTGATCAGTGATCGATTCTAAGACATTCTAGCGATGTCCGTCCGTCCGTCCGTCCGTCAGTCCGTCTGTCCGTCTGTCCGTCTGTAGAAGACACGATACAGTCCAAAATAAAAGAGCTAGACTTCCGAAGTTTGGCACGAATATGTCTTATATTCCTAGGCAGGTTAAGTTCGGAAATGGGCAAAATCGGACCATGGGGAAAAAAGTTCCCCCTTAGAGAACTAAACCAACCCAAGAAAAATCGCACTTTTTGCAGGGTTTTTTGTACTTTTGCTAAGCAAATGCAACATTCTTATCTCAAAAGAAGTTCAAAATCACAAGAGAAAGGTGCCCCCTAACGTCTCCCACCAACCCCCCTTCCCAAAAAAAAAGACGCCCCTGGATTTTTTTTATATTTTTTTTTTTTACATTTTGGAGGGTATAAAAGATTCGGCACAGCCGAATTTAAAACTCTCACTTGTTTTGTTTAAGAAGCAACAGTCATACTTTTCAAACAAAACTAAAAAATTATAAATAGGATTTGGAAGTAACTGACACGCCCATTTTTTTCCACTCACACTGACACTCACAACCACGTGAGTAAAATTAATTTTCAATCAGGCTCACTTGTGATCATGTGTGAATCACGCACAAATCTAATTACGTTCCTATCTCTAGTTTATATGCATATGCACATAAAATTACTACTAGTAATAAGATTTATGAATAATGCTTGAATTACAAGCGTTTCTGAAAAAAAATAAAAATGTCCTATCATAAAACTTAGCATAACTCATTCATTTTTTACCCGATTGTTATGTTTTTTGATGTTTTGGAAAGCTACTTTACTATACTTTTATACAAAAAATTTAAAAAAAAATTCTTTAATGGTGCACTTTCAACTTAGAGTGTAAAGAATATGACAAATTTTTCAAAAAATGCAGTTTTTTTTCTTAAGCGATCGTAGCTCAGCCAATTCTTGATCGATTTTTAATATTTTTGTTTTGTTTAAAAGGTAAGATTTATACCTTTCAAAAAAATCCATAAAATCGAATCGGTTGCAAACTAAAAAAGTAATAATTTTTTAAAATTCTAATTTAGATATTGCCATTTTTAAACACATTTGCCAAAAAAAAACGTACTTAACGAAGTGATCCAGAAAAACTATGAGTATATCAGTACTCCATGGACTCTAACCAACCCGAATTTTCATATGAGAACCCCTACATATTTTTGGTGTAGCACAGTGTAATTACATAGATTTTTATATGTAGAATAGGATTCAGTGCGTTTTGTTATGGATCTCCTCATATATTATTACCCAGCAAAAAATAAACGAAGTGGTTCAAAAAGAATTAGTGGTTTCACTACATACAAAGTAGCGATAGGTGCCGAACTTCATATTCCGTAGGAAGTACTTTTAAAATCACTTCCAAAACTGCTACAAAATAACAATAAAAACATCTTTCACCAGTTATTTGCTTAATTATTTTGAAGTACATTTTTCATATGTTCTTAGGAATCAAATCAAATCACCACAACATATGAACTTCTTTTTCAACTGAAACAATTAGAATGAGGGTGATACACGAAGTATGCAATTTTTTCTACGTCCAGCTTCAAGTAGAAATAGGTTTTGCAAAAATGGTGACAAAATTTGGTAATGTCATTTCATTTCTCTTTATTTAGAGCTTAAAAAATCAAAAAGACGAAAATCGATTATTGATAAATTTTTCAAATTTCATAT
This sequence comes from Pegoplata infirma, assembly GCA_963921195.1. Classification (NCBI taxonomy): domain Eukaryota; kingdom Metazoa; phylum Arthropoda; class Insecta; order Diptera; family Anthomyiidae; genus Pegoplata; species Pegoplata infirma. The sequence goes on along the minus strand of OY992536.1, from coordinate 119,647,327 downwards.
CTTATATCAAAAAAAGTTGGTCCTAAATTAAATAAATACATTTACGAACTAAAGCGGATGTTGCTGCATTACATTATTAAAGATTGTTTAAGCTTTTTAGAAAATTGAGGTATAGGCTTGTGGTCAAAACAAACTTGTGAATCAATTCGCCGTGAATTTTTATAGTTTTGTGATCTCTATAAGTACTCCTTTTTTAATTCACGTAAGGTTTTTAAGATATTCGCGTTTTAATATTGAAATATTTGGATCTCCTCTGTAACGTATTCTTAAGTTGCTCAAACACAATAGAACTCGATTTAGTAAAAATACGGCATCTTTATTCCAAATCTGGCATCCAAATTTTTCTATCGCGTACTGTATAAGTTAGAAATTTCACTGGGAGTTTTTTGCTGTCGAACAGTGTTTTTAGTGTAAATATTACAAAAAAATACTCTTCCAATTAATCTTACAAAAATAAGTGAATAAAGAACTTCTAATTTAGAAGTTCTAAATCACCAAATATAAATGACATAATCACACCCAAAATGCGAAGAAATATGTACTTCTAAAGAAGTGACGAAAAAGTGCTTCCAAAAGTTCAAGTTATATTAACATCCGGATCACTACTTCAGAAGTTGTGATAAAAACACTAGTGATATATGTTATACTTAAGTGTCAATCTTTCGCCACTGAAAAGTGGCGATAAAAAGAACATACTTTGTGTGTCACGCCCATATTAAATTCATCAATGTTTCAGTTGAAGAAGAAGTACATCTGGTTCATAAGTGGTGGTGAATTTTGTAGTGAATGGTAAGCTCTTTTTTTGCTGGGTATATTAATCCTAAAAATTTACATATTTGTATATTATATTTTTTATTGGGTATCAATTTTTTTGGAACTTTTTCAGAACCCGTTTTGAAATTTTTTAAAAAAAATTCCGCCACTTTTTTTTAATATATTTTTAGAATTTTAGATGTTTGTCTATCGTGCTACAATATAGAGATGGGCATAAGCGCGTTTCACCAAAATTTTTTTTTATTTTTTTATTTTTGCAACTCTTATGGCCTAAAAGATTTTTGGAAATTTCAGATTTTTGTAAGGTTGGGAAGAACTCGCTCAAATCGATTTTATCCAAAAAATGAGGATAAAAATAAGTTTTTCTCTTTAAACAAGTATTCGCGATAAAAATTATAAGTTCAAGGCGCACTTATTTCATCTTAAAATTCATAATTCTGAATTTTCCAAGATCCAACCGTAATAACTGGGCCATTCCAGAAAATTTAGCTCAAATTTTAGTCATTTTTGGAAATGGTGTCTCAGATTAATTTGAACATTGACACATAGATAGCCCTTATAAATATGATATATGTACCATATATCGTTTTTTTATATTTGGTGTATTTAACGAATTATGGCGGGTCAAAGATTGACTTTTTAAGCAAAAGTAAGAAAAATACATCACGTTTTAAGAGCTGTAACTTCTTAACCAATGGCCCGATTTTCACAAATTTAGGCTCACGTGAAAGCTGGGGTTCGTCTTGTAAAAAATATTTTTTAAAATAATACAGTTTTTTTTACAGAAATGATGCAAAAATGCAAAAACATTTTTTCTTTTCGAATATTTAAAAAAACACATCTTCGATTTTTTTTAAAAAAATTCTGGTGAAAAATAATAATGTTTTGTATAAGATATTCAAAATTCAGAGTGGGATCTCCATGGGATCAAAAAATATTCTGTTTTAAGTACGATGTTCTCATATTTTTCCCTTAGAAAATTTAAATTTCTAATGTTTTGAATGTTTTTCAAAATTTTAATAGTATAATTTTCTTTGAAAATTTAAATTTTTATATTGAAGAAACATAAAATTTTAATTTTCTAAGGTAAAATTTAAAAACTTCGTACTAAAACCAGAATATTTTTTGATCCCATTGGGATCCCACTCTGAATTTTTGATATGTTGTACAAAACAGTATTGTTTATCACCAAACTTTTTTTTAAAAAAATCGAAGATGTGTTTTTTTAAATATTCGCAAGAAAAAAATGTTTTTAAATTTTTGCAACACTTCTGAAAAAAACCGTATGCTTTTGAAAATATTTCCTAAGAGAAGAAGAATTAAGCTTTCATATGAGCCATTACTTGTGATAATCGGATTACTAGTTAAAAAGTTAGAGCACGTTAAACGTCATGTATTTTTCTGACTTTTGCTAAAAAAGTCGAACTTTGACCCGCGATAATTTGAAAACTACAGCAAATTTTGAAAATCCAAAAATGCAACATATCTCATATAAACGTGGATATCTATGAGCCAAATTCTCAGTGGCGTCCAAAGGCATGGTTCCGAACAGTGGGGCGAACATTTTTGGAATTACCCAACTTGAGAAATATGCGATGTGTGAACGTGACATGGTGCCCTGGATAGGATTTAAATAAAGTTTTGGTGTTACTCCGATTTTTAAGTGGATTATGTTTTTAGACGATAAAAGAAAAAACTGAGCCAAAAAAGAAAAAAAAGTACTAGCCGCTTTTTTTTTGGCGGGCAAAAAGAAGAATTTCTAAAAAACAAAAAATAATTTATTCTTTTAAATGCATTAAAATTTATTTATACAGTTGTAAATTCATCACATATTTACTTATCAGTGATACTTAAATATATATCTAACATATTTTCCAGATATGAGACTTAAAAGAATAATTTCACTATTAATTGAAACTAAATGAAATATGTCCTTGTAAATTATTTAAAAATGAAAATTCTTAAAAGTTTTCAGTGTACTACTCAGAAGGACAGCAAAACTCAAAGTTCCCTCAATATAGACATTAGTGAGTCATATCATTTTAAAAGAATTTATTATTTTTTTTTAAAAATGTTTTTCAAAACTAACAAAAATCAGAAAACGATAGTAAAAACCATTGAAAAATGTTGCAGTGTCTAAGGAAGAGTAAAACAATATAAATAGTTTGAAAAGAGATGAAGAAAATGGTTGGGACTATTTGTTTATTGTCAATCTTATGGAGCCGCTAAATATCCTTTTTTAATTTTTTTTATTTCGCCAAAAATGCTTTGAAAATTTTGTTTGTATTGTTGGGGTAACTTCCCTCCTTCAAAATCTAGAAACAGGATCAGTATTAAATGTGAAATAACTCCAAGACTTAAAATTTTCATTAAATTAAAGAAGAAATTTCATTTAGTATCACTATATAGTGAAATTATTCTTTTAAGTCTCATATCTGAAAAAATATGTCACATATATATTTAAATCTCACTGATAAGTGAATATGTGATGAATTTACATCTGTATAAAAAAATTTTAATGCATTTGAAAGAATAAATTCTTTTTTTTCTTTTTGTAATTCTTTTTTTTGCCCGCCAAAAAAAAGCGCCTAGTACTTTTTTTTCTTTTTTGGCTCATTTTCCTTCTTTTATAGTCTAAAAACATAATCCGCCTAAAAATTGGAGTAACACTAAAATTTTATTTAAATCCTCGCCAGGGCACCGATGTGATGTTCCATCCGTTAGATACATAGGTCTTCCAAAAGCCTTTAATTTGAAATAATAAAAACAATAATAACAAAAAAACTAGGACTGACTCACGTTTTTCACCATTTTATCGAAAATTAAAGAGGATCCATTAGGAGTTTTTTTGTAAACTTAAAATAAAAATTTTTAAAAAAGTTATTTTTATACCCTCCAATCACAGTATGCGGCTTCGAAATATCGGTCTAGGACCCCATAAAGTATATATTTTATTTGTCAGTGATCGATTCAAAGACATTCTAGCGATGTCCGTCCGTCCGTCTGTCCGTCTCTAGAGGACACGATACAGTCCAAAATAAAGAGATAGACTTCCGAAGTTTGGCACGAATATGTCTTATATTCCTAGGAGGGTTAAGTTCGGAAATGGGCAAAATCGGACCAAGGGGTAAAAAGTTCCCCTTGAAGAACTAAACCAACCTAAGAAAAACCGAATTTTTTGCAGGGTTTTTTGTACTTTTGCTAAGCAATTGCAACATTCTTATCTCAGAAGAAGTTTAAAATCGCAAGGGGAAGGTGCCTCCTAACGTCTCCCACCAAATTATATTTATTCAAGGTTCTTCTGAAAAACGTTCAGGCCTCAACAAAAAAAGCAAACATCCTGGGCTTACGATATTGTAATATGACAGTAGCAATGCACACAGAGAAGATTGTGGCAACCACAATTTAAGAGCTTTATATTATAATTCAAAATTGTATCATAATATGTTTATAGCAATCATAAAAGTTTTGTTGAAATCATATTATAGTCCCTAGTTATAATTTTTGGAATATTTAGAATCATAGCATGATTGCTGCAAAATTGTTATGGTTGCTACAAACAAGTTATGATCAAAATTTGAATCATAATATGACGCTCTCGGGAAATCCCGGGACGGGAATTCCCTGGAAAAATCCTAATTGTACTCTATATGTGAAAATTATTAACAGATCGCAGCCTACACGGTTTGAACCCATGCCCATCTGTAATATTTGTTATTAAATGCTTAGCACACGGTCGCTATAGACCGAAACGATAAGTTGGCTACTTATTATTTTTATTTGTAAGAATAGACCCTTGAATTTTGCTTTATGAAATGTTTAGGGTGTATATATGTATAATAATATATATAATAAAAAATAAAAAGAATTTATGTAAGTTTGTATATATTAATTGTATGTATGCTCAAGAGATTTTTCGTATTTTTCTTAAAAATTACTTATGTAATTATACTCGTACAACTTGTTCATATAGTACTTAATATCAGAGGCGTATGCAGGGACAATAAGAACTTGCTGTGGGGCAATTCAAACTTTAAAACAATTTCTGTATAGGGGACGCTTGTATTAGGGCAAGATTTTAAACATGGACCAATTTTTTCGCCAATTTCTATAGGACTTATCCACAGGTTAAGAGATACTTAAATTTTTTTAATTTTAAAAAATTTTTGAACAAATATTTCGTGTTTACAACGTTCATTTATATGGTGTAAAAAGGTAAGTAAAACTTTGAATATATTTGATAAAATTATTTTGGTTGTAATAAAGCCGGATTTTTAAAATTTTTTTGGGGTATCAAAATATTGAATTTAATATCTATAACAAAAAAATTAAAAATAAAAAAAAAATTTTTTGGTTTAAATGGAAAAATGATTTTTAAGGCCCCGCGCTTTAAGGCCCCGCACAGTGCCACATTTGGCCAATCTAGGACGACAAAAATCCAATTTTATTTATATTGACTAGAAATTCGGTATAAATGTTAGTTTTGACTTCAAAAACAACATTATGAAAAATATGGGAGGCCAGTTAACGGCCACGCCCACCTTTTAAAAAAATTTTAATTTTGGTTGTAATTTCTTTAAACTTGGTATATAAACTCTCAAGGACTGTAGAAATAATATCACAAAAAAAGGGGCGGTCAGACAACTGCCACGCCCACTTTTTAAAAATATGTTTAAAAAATATGTAAAAACAAGGTTTACATATCGTCCCACTGTAGTCGGCGTCGCAGACGGTCGCAAAAGTTAGCCGTTGAAATAAGTACTATGGATATTGGTCAATATGTCTGAAAAAGTCCGGCGACCAATAGAGACCAAACACAAAAGTTCTATTCCATCAAAAAAAATAAATATATAATTTTCTTTCCAAAAATTTTTATTATGTTAAAAATTTAATAAAAAATAGAAAAAATTGTTTAAAAAAAGAAGAAAAGATATGACTTAAAGCCCTTAAATATCCTTTAAAATTACCAAAAAAAAGTGTATACATATCTTTTTTTGTTAAAAAGTTACAACCGTTTAAAATCGACTTAATTAATGGGAAATGATGAACACTACTTTCAGGCTTTTACAAGATGCAACTTTATGCACCCACATCTTAATAACGAATAAAATTATAGTTCTTATATGAGTATTTCCGTGTTATTAGGAATGTTTTATAATACATACAAACAAATTATAAAAATCGGGGAACTTTTTTTTTGATTTTTGTCGTGCTAGATTGGCCAAATGTGGCACTGTGCCCCGTCGATTAGGGAAGGTGGGGTCGTAGGGGGTACCATTTCAACATTTCCAAAATAAGGGACACTCTAATCCTTATATAACACAAATAAAACGTGCGTTTGTTTAAATAGCTAAAATATTGTACAACAATTTTTTTGCATCAAACTTCATTAGGGGTTGTCAAAGATCAAAAGCTCGTGCGAAAAAAGCAAAGTGCTTAAAAATGTAAAATTGTAAATTATCACATACTATTTAATTGTTTTTCACCCAAGTCATGTGAAATAAGTCGAAAAAACGTTATTAATCTGCTTCTGAGCTAAATAACGTTAAAAGCGTTATTTTGACACTTTTTTTAAATACCCTCATAGCACACGACTAAGGCGTGGGTTTAAAGTCTTAAAATATTTCACAAACATTCTCTGCATCAAATTTTACTAGGGGTTGTCAAAGGTCAAAAGTTCGTGCGATATATGCAAAATGTTTAAAAAAGGAAAATTTTAAATTATATTAAGATGTTAAGGATATTAAGGGTTAATAGTATGTGATAATTTACAATTTTACTTTTTTAAGAATTTTGCACGAACTTTTGATCTTTGACAGCCCCTAGTGAAATTTGATGCAGAAAATTTTTGTAGAACATTTTAACCCTTTAAACGCACGTTTTATTGGTGTTCTATAAACATATTTAAAAAAAGAACCAAAATTACCCCTAGAAATAGAATATAGAGGGTTAATATGTTCTAAGAAAAGAACCGCCATCAAATTTCATTGAAGACATTTTTTAACATAATTATATGGTACTTGTTTTGAATATGCTGAAACAGATATAAACATTGAAATTTTAGTTCGGACCTCTTAAGAAAGAAAGTCACATATCCATTTTAGTAGTTTTGAGATATATATAGGCTGTCCATTCGTACTGATTTGATCAGTACATGTACTGATTTTTGATCACGTGTACTGATCAAAAAACGTTGTACTGATTTGTACTGATTTTTTGAAATATGTACTGATTGTACTGATTTTTGAACATTTCAATTAAGCTATTTCTATACAAAAATTTTTGCAAAAACTAAAATTTCCATAAAACAAATCGTGAGAGTAGTTTTAAATAAATTAAGTCTGACAATGATGTAATTTATAATAAATTAATTCTAAGGAGATTAGAATTCGGGTATCAAGAGGTTGTTAAAGGCAAAAATGTATCAGAGCATGAGCATTAGACTGGCATTTTTTTCTCAACTTTCGATTTTCCCAAGTGTCCGGGCAAATTTTTATTGGCCAAGGTCTAAAACTTATGGATTAAATTAAACCGTGGCGCCCGGCGCACTGTGGTCAATATTTTGAGATAGCGGCCAAAACTCCTTTTGGTTTTTGTTCTCCGATTTTAAAGTTATTAGACTTATATGAAAGTAGACAGTAGTAAACCTCGGGAGCCAAAAAATTAAAACTCTATTTCAACTATTTCACTGAGAACAGGGTGGCCCAAAATTGGCTTTTTCAGAATTTAGTAAATTTGTGATATTTTTAGTTAATTTTTTAAGTTTAAATGATCATAATTTTTTTGTTTTTCAGGATTTTTGGACGAAATAAATTTTGTGTTGTAACTTAACTTATTTCCTATTACTGGTAAAACAAATTGAAGCTCTACTGTTTTTAGAACAATTTAAATATTTTTTTTAAAAAAGGTCAAATTTCTCGGAAATTTCCTACTTCATAGAGCACAACTCCTGTGAGTCAAGCTGAGTCAAAACACAAATTTACTATTTTGTAGTCCTAACTCTCCCCTACATTCCTATATATACATGTCCATGCATCGGCACTGCACTTTTTGAGCTACAGCAATTTTTCTGACCCATGGTAAGATATTCGGTACAAATGCACGTCATATTTTTTGTGAAGTAATTTGTATGTGAATTGAATTATGCATATATTTTGATGAAATTTTGTACAAGAGTTCTTATTGACCCAAAAAAATAATTCTGTTGAAATTAGGAGAAGTTGGCCCATATTTGGACCTAGTCCACATAGAAGGGTGTATAAAAATTTTGACAAAAATGACAATAGAACTCTCAAATTATGTGGTATCTGGCAATTCATTTGGAAAAGGTAAAAAATGATTTTATTGCCATCTAATATTACATAACTTAAATACCTGAAAATTGCAAATAAATTTAAAACCAATGGAAATAACTGGTAAAACCAAGTACCTGTTATATTATTACCAGTATCTGTTAACTCTCAAATTATGTGGTATCTAGCAATTCATTTGGAAAAGGTAAAAAATGATTTTATTGCCATCTAATATTACACAACTTAAATAGCTGAAAATTGCAAATAAATTTAAAACCTATGGAAATAACTAGTAAAACCAAGTACCTGTTATATTATGTTTCAAAGAGGTAAAAAAGATCATGTTTAAACTTCGAGCAATAGTATATTAATCCATGCATTCATTTTTTTCTTCATTATTGTTTAAACAATGGCTAAATTCAGTTATAGTGTTCTATCTGATATATATTTTGAACGGAAAGATGAAAACGACATTATTTTACATATAATGAATAATCCATTCTTCAAAATATGCGACAAACAAGAAATTAAAATTCATAACTTAAAAATAAAAAACGTTTTAAATACTTTAAGAAAACGGTACAATCAATGTTCCAGAAACAAGAAATTGTTTTACTCGCGCAACCAAGAATGGCTAAGAAATAAACTTATTTTTAAAAAGCCATCAGTAACTACTACGGAAACTGGAAAAGGTGGTCGACCAGCAAAGCCAATTGATAATTGTAGTGAGAGATCACGAAGACGCAAGCTTAAACATATCAATGAAGAAGTTTCTTGTAGCATCATAAAGGATTCATTTCTGCATCAAATTCAACCATCGAAAACCAAAAAGAGTAAAATTGCTATCATTGAAAAAATAGTGGAAGCAAGCCCCAGACGCACAAAAAGGATTTTAGAAAGTATGCCGACACCAACTGAAGAAAATAAATTTACTCCAGAAGAAGCATTTGCACTATTTTTGGATTTGAAAATGACTAAAAACCAATATACAGAATTGCGGAAGCGAACCAATGAAAAAAATTGTGGAATTTTTCCATCATATCGAGATATAGTTTCTGCCAAAAAAGATTGCTTACCTTCACCAACTGCTATTAGTGTAACTTCAAGTTCAGCAGAAATAAAATTGCAGGATTTTCTTGAACACACTGCAGAACGATTATTAAAGGCATTTGATGCTGACTATTTAAAGAAGTTTAAAAATTGTATGACTTTAATTTCTAAATAGGGATGTGATGGGTCCTCTGGCCAGAAACAATACAAACAATGTAATGCGGAAAATTCATCAGATGCCAATTTATTCATGATTTCTTTCGTTCCATTACGTTTAACAAAAACTTATATTGGTTCAGAGCCGTCAACTAGTAGAGCTGCAGAGATAGATGTATGGAAGAATGAAATTCCCTCGTCAACAAAATTTTGTAGACCAATAAAGTTTGCTTACAAAAAAGAAACTAAAGATGTCATAACTGAAGAAGTTGGCAAAATAAGAGATGAAATTAAAGAACTTCAACCAGTGATATTTGAATTTAATGACCAATGCATCGAAGTTAACTTTAAAATGTCACTTACAATGATCGATGGAAAAGTTGCACAAGCTTTAACCGAAACAAAGTCTTCGTCAAGCTGCACCATATGCCAAAAAACATCAAGTCAATTGAGCCAACCACCAACACAAGACGATAGTTTTAATGAAGCATATGAATTTGGAATGTCACCTCTTCATGCTAGAATTCGTTTTATGGAGCATATTCTTAAAATGGGATACGATTTGGAATTTGGCCCGTTAGGCGAAATAGTGAGAAACAACAAAGAAAATTTGGAAAAAAGAAAGCAAAAAAAAAAGATATTCAAGAAAAATACCGTGAGATAGGCCTTATAATTGACCAGCCAAAGCAAGGAGAAGGAAATTCTAATGATGGAAACACAACAAGGAGATTTTTTTCCGATCCAGAAACTGCAGCTTCTATAACTGGAGTAGATTATGATTTAATACGACGATTCCAAATCATATTAGAAGTTATAGCATGTAGCAAAAAGATAGATGCAAAAAAATTTGGTCAGTATGCTAATGAGACAGCAACCCTTTATAACCAAAAATAATCTTGGAGACATATGCCAACCACAGTTCACAAAATTTTGTTCCATGGGGAACAAATAATTCAGCACAATATGCTTCCAATTGGAGATCTCTCAGAAGAAGCGCAAGAAAAAAGGAACAAAGACTAAAGATTCTTTCGCGAGCACAATACAAGAAAAATTTCCAGATATTGTACTAATGAAGATCTTATTAATATTTTGTTGTGCACATCAGACCCATATATGTCCAGTATTCGACAAAAATGGAAATCAACCTCATTAGAGTTAGATGAAGAAGATAAACCACTACTGCAAAATGAAAATCAAAGCTATTTGGAAGAAATTTTTACTAATATTGTTTAATTAATACTAGTTTAAAGATTATAATTTGTTTCTAATTTTAGTATAAATTTTTATTAATACATTTAAATAAAATATATGTGCACTTTAAATCAATAGTAAAAGTTTACTTAAAATTTTATCGATGTTGTTTCTGTATATAATATATCCAAATGGTATTGATATTGTTGGGAATTTCCGTGTTATTTTTCAGTTTAATCCTCACAAGAATTAGCTTTCTTCCAAAAAAAAACCAACCTTTGGCCCCTGTGAATATTGAGACTAAATAAATGTCAGGGGCCAAATGTTGGCATTTTCTGACCAAAATTAAGTTTAGGAATAATAAATAAGTATTGGTTGTAAAATACGATTGAAGAAAATAAGAAATTATAAAAAAAATACCTATTTAAAATGTCAAAATATTCAACTTTTACATGGAAACTCAACAAAAAATTAAAATGCATTTTTAACTCCACATTACTTACGTTCCTATCAGTCGATTTTTACGTTTGAACACGCAAATTGAAGCTTAAAGTCCCTCCTATTAAACAAAAGAAATTGCGTAAAAAAATACCAATCCGGTCAAAAGTTATAGAGTTTTGACCGCTATCTCGCGAAATTGACCACTGTGCGGCGGTCAAAGTTTTGGATTTTTGAAAAATTTAAAAAAATAAAATTAAAAATTTTAATTTCTTTCGACACATAATATTTGTTAATTTTGATGCGGTGAGCACAAAATTAAAAAAAAATAAATCGGTCGAACGGTTTTCGAGATATCGCCATTTGAAATTTGCAAAAAATGGCGGTTTTTTCCTACGTTCAAGAAATTTTTTAAAAAACACAACAATTTTTTTCCCCTCGGCCATTTCATAGAGCTTAAGACAATCTTTTATATAAATCTAATTTGAGCCAAATCCGATCATTTTATCCCGTGGTGCCCTTCGGTCAAAGTTTTGGATTTTTGAAAAATTTCCACCAAAAAAAAATAGATTTTATAAAAATTAAAAAAAAAAAAAATGTTTTTGATACATTATTTTAATTAATTTTGGCATGCTGAAAATGAATGTCATAAAATTTCTTGAATCGGTCTAACGGTTTTCGAGATATCCCCATTTGAAATTTTCCAAAAAATGCCCAAAATGGTGGTTTTTTCCTACGTTCAAGAAATTTTTAAAAAAACGTCACAATTTTTGTTTCCTCGGCCATTTCATAGAGCTTAAGACAATCTTTCATTTAAATCTAATTTGAGCCAAATCCGATCATTTTATCCCGTGGCGCCCTTCGGTCAAAGTTTTAGATTTTTGGTGGAAATTTTTTTAAAAATCCAAAACTTTGACCGAAGGGCGCCACGGTAAAAAATGATCGGATTTGGCTCAAATTAAATGAAAGATTGTCTTAAGCTCTATGAAATGGCCGAGGAAAAAAAAATTGTCATGTTTTTTAAAACATTTCTTGAACGTAGGAAAAAACCGCCATTTTTTGCAAATTTCAAATGGCGATATCTCGAAAATCGTTTGACCGATTTTAATTTTTGTTTGATATTCGTGCTCACCGCATCAAAATTAACAAACGTGATGAGTCGAAAAAAATTTAAATTTTTTATTTTTTTTTTTAATTTTTCCAAAACTTTGACCGCCGGGCGCCACGGGTTAATTTAATCCGATTGACCTCAAATTTGTACAACATCCGTTTTAGTCCTAGTAGAATAAAAAAATGCCCGGACTTTGAAAATTGGAGAAAATTTTTTTTTGCCATACTGGGAAATTTTCCAAAATGCCAATTTACCAAAATTTGAGGAAAAAAACAAATCTCTGGGAATTTTTTCTTCTGAAAACCTGTGGGGGTTTGTTATATATTCTGCACTGAAACGATCCAAACACCCAAATGAAGTTGTTTGAAGTCAACTAAATTTTCTGCAAAATAACGACAACGTTTATAACAGTTCTTTTTTTAACAGTTATTTTTACTGAAATACTAATTTGGTAGCTTAATTGAAAAATTTCGAGTGTTAAAGGAATCATAAGTGTTTCCCATAGAAAAGAGATTTAGAGAGTAATTTCTAGAAAAAAATTTTTAAAAACTTTGGCGTACTGATTTGAGTTCAGAAAAAAATGGTCACCCTAGATATATAGCTTTTACGATTTTTATCTTTCGCGCCTTAAAATTTAATATATTTGTATATCTCTGTATATATAAATAATATCATTTACAGTTGAAAATGGGTCTTTAAAGCTTTAAAAGAAACTCATTACCGGTACCGAATCTGCCCTTGTCTCAATTTTGAAATTTTGGCACTTGGGACTTCTTTCTTAGGACGTCAGTATTCGAATAAGGAGTCAAAAAGAACTAAAACTAAAAAATCCCAAATTCATATTTTGGCCATATTTTATACTTAATGGACGTTTGATTGTTTGCTCCAATATTAATTCCATTGAGTTACATTTATAGCGTTATCAAAAAACTACACCCAAAATATATGAATATAAAGTTGAGCCCCCATCCTCCAAAAAAAAAAAAAAAACTACATACAACCCTGTTTTTGCTTTTATCCCAGCGGTTACCAACCTATGGTACGCGTACCACTAGGGGGTACGCGAAACTGTCCGCGGGGGTACGCAAAATTTTAAGTAATTTGGACATTCGTTTTAGATTAACCTTTCAATCCTGGTTTCGCATCTGGCTTCCAAAGTTTTATATAACCCCGAGTAAAAAAAAACTTTAAGATCTAATTTGATCTCAAAATTGGCTGTATCAAGTTGGATCATATATTGATCTAAATGTATTATTTTAGATACACAAATATAAAAAATGATACAATTAGATCCGAATGTTGGTCACATCCAATTAAATCCACTTGATCTTATTTTATATAAATTAATATAGATTTATATTATTACATAAAGTCAGATATATTTATGTATAACCTCAGATAGGAAAATGGAACCGCAATAAACATTAGATGAAATTAGATCTGAGCATATAAAAAGTCATATATAATTTAATATGATTGTATAAAATTATACTACTATATTATTATATCAAAACTTTTTTACTAGGGACGTCAGGTTTTTAAGAAAGTTGAGGTCAAAGTTTACAAAAGACGTATTTTTGTGCAATTTAGAGAGCTTTTTTTGCGATATTTTTGGATGATATTTTGAGATCTGACCACTGGTTTTCTATTAACCATTCGAGTCTGATTCCGAATATGGTTCCCAAATTTTTCTATTATGTCAGGTTTTTGAGAAAATTTATGTCAAAGTTCTCAAAAAACGTGTTTTTGGGCATTTTTGAGACCGGTTGTGATAGAGTGGAAATTTTGGTACCATTTTGATAAGCTCAAAATGCCCTTTTATTGTATATACGAGGGTGTTTCATTCGAAAAGTCACGGCATTATTGATCTGCCCTCGTATTATACGTCCGCCCTGTGATGGGTTTTTGGAACTTTTTAAGAGTTTAAAAAAGGTCCATTGTTTTAATTTTTGGTGTAGAATCGAGTGGTGAAATCAGATTTGCAATATTTTCAGCCGTTTTTGCTCTGCAGAAAAATCAGCTCAAAATCCGTGTTTTCAATTTTTTTGCTTTTCCTAAAAAATACCACCATTGTTTTGATCTCCCCTAAGCCCTTCAAAAAAAATATAATACCCGCAGATCAAAAATTTCATAATTAACTCTAATATTTATGTATATGTGAAGTTTTTTAACGAAATCAAAAAACTCGTTAGGGGGTACGCGGCTGATAAAATTTAAAATTAGGGGTACGCGAGCCAAAAAGGTTGGTAACCGCTGTTTTATCCTATTGTACTAACATAGTATAAAATAGTATTGTGCTTTATAGCACCGTACAGTATTGTTTGCTGTAGTTGTACTTAAAGTAAACAAAAAATAAAACAAAAGTTAAATACTCTTCTTTGTACATAAACCACTACAAATGAAACTGTAGCGAACAATTAAGAGAAAAATTGTCCGAAAAAAGCTCTGCTATAATTTAAAATTCTGAAATTGACTTTAAAGTTATCGTAAAAATATAGTCAAGCGCCTATACCCATTAAAACTTGGTAATGAGCCTTACTATGAGCCTTATGAGTCCTTACTAACCGCATTTTTAATACCTTTCAAGCGAGTGGGTATGTGATCATTACTCCAGAGACATCGCCTTGGTTAACTAATGAGCTAGTAACTGGCGACCGGCATTAACTTTAACGCCAACTCCTCATTACTTGGTAATGGAAAAAATATACTTGAATATAATTACTTTTGCTGTAAACTTGTAGCGGAGCGTCGAGTTATTACCGCCGATATTTCGTCCTTAATTATTTATAGGCCTCGAATGCCCGATTTTTAATAGATTATATCTAATTATCTTAAAATTGGTATACTTTTGTTTTGAGTGCTTGTGGTACATGGTATAATGTTTTTGTGCTGATGTCTGTAACTATCCGAAATATTGGTCCTAGGCCCACTTTCAAGTATATTGATCAACTTAGAATAACTTTTTAAATCATTCTAGCGATGTCCGTCCGTCGATCTAAACGTTGTAAGCACGATATAGGTCGCAATTATCAATCTATTTGGCTGAAATTTGAAACTTAAGCTTCGTTTGGCCTAAGGACGAATCCTATTGAAATTCGAAACATTTGGTCCATGTTTGATTTTTTTTTAGTTTTTTTCATGTAAAATGTAAATGAAAAAGCAGGCATTGACATTGTTTTTTCATACAAAAGTAATGATAGGTCACAAGTAGAGTTTTTCACGGGAATTCCCGGGACGGGATTTCCCGGGAATTCCCGTAAATTTCCGATCCCGAAATCCCGGGAATCAGAGCGGGAATTCCCGGGAATTTTTATTTCTTTAAAATTGTTGATTTTTCGACTTCTATTGGTTATTTTGTATGTGATTTTTTAAAGATTTTATTAAAATTCTTAATAATTGATTACAGAAACGTACGCACGGACCAGTAGGGCCCAAAAAGTATTTAAAGAGAAGGGGTCTCTTTAACTAAAATATGTCATAAAATCTGAGACTTACAAAATGAAAAAGTCTCACAATTCAGAAGCTGAGAAATTTTCTTTCTGACACGTGCATTAGAAAAATTTGCAGTATGATTATTTGTTTCTATAGCAAATATTTATGTCTCTGGACATGATTCTTTTTAAATCGATATAAAATCTGTGTAAGGAATGACTCTGAAATTAACGGGTTTTTCTTTAGAAACCAGAATTTTTAATTTTTTTCAATTTTTTGAATAATTTTTTGCATTGGCGTAGATAGCCCTGTCTGGGGGGGGCTTAGCCCCCCCAGAATAATTTTAGCCCCCCCCCAGAATTTTAATCATTCACAATTTTTTTTTTAATAATTTAATGATTTCATTAATTTTTGCAACAATAAATAATAATAATGAGTCTTTAGGACTCGTTATGATTATTCTACGAGTCTTAATGACTCGTTATGATTATTATACTAGATCTAATAGTTTTTCCCATTGAAAAATAGTCTGAATTATTGCAAAAAGTTTTTATATGAATCTGATGTTTTTGTCAGTAATAAAAACTTCACCAAATCTTATGATTTTAACTTTAGGAAAACGTTTTAAGTTCTTTAATTTAAAAAAGTTTATAAATTCTAAGTGGTTTTTTATAGACAAAAGTTATTGGTAGAAAGAATCTGAGAATTTTGACTTATAATCATCAACTTTTGCAATCATCAGAACTTTTTGTTGAAAAAAATCATAGTAATCTAATAATTTTACTATAGGAAAAACATTAAAAATCTTTCATTTTTATAACATATCTGGGAGTTCTAAATTTCCGAAAAATCTTCAGAATCAAAATTTGTTTAAAAAAAATATGAATTTTTAACCGCTTTCGGAGGGCATTCGTTTCTAGGACACCTAGACACATTATGAAGGGAACGCTTCAGAAATAGGTCTGGGGTTTTCTATTAAAAAAAAACAAAAAATTCAAAAAAATCTGGGGGGGCTTTAGCCCCCCCCCCCCCCCAGAAATGTTGGCTTCCTACGCCAATGATTTTTTGGGGTAAATTTTCTTATAATTTCATTTCTCTGAAACAGTAACATTCAGTTTCAGTGACACAATTGCGAAATTCCTCTGAATCAGTTTCATTGTGTTTTAGAGGCAAAGCGTTGAGAACCAATTGTAAAAATGAGCTGAGATGAATTAGAATAAATGATAAATTTTTATTATTAAAACAGATAAAGCGGTGTGAAATAACATATTTTCTAAAAAATACTTTTAAAAGACTTCGACATATTTGGGCCGTTTTTTTATAAAAACTGGGTAGCAAAAATTGTTTTTTTTCTCGAAACTTATTTTTGTTTTTTTTTTTTTTTGTTTTAAAGATACTGAACAAGATTTTTATAGTGTTAATAAACATTATAAATAGTGTAATCGCAATCATAAGATTTTTATACATTTTTTTTGACAAAAATTTTGGGTTTATAGTTTTGCGGGAATTCCCGGGATCCCGGGAAATTTGAAAATGAATCCCGCTTTCCCGGGAAATGAAAAAGTCCGGGAAAAGAAAAACTCTAGTCACAAGTATGGTTCCACCCAATATTTACTTAAATTAACAAATTGAACCATATTTTACTCATACTTTTGTATCATCTGAAATAACACAGGCCAGGCCGAAATTTGTAACATTTTGGATCTGACTACTTGTTGTCTATCAAACTTTCGATTTAAAATCTCTAAATTTTGGTTTCTAGAAAATTGTCTTCAAAAAGATACGTCAGGGATAACACCGCTCATTTTCGATTAACCTTTCGCTGCGGATTCGAAATATCATCGCTGCGCCTAAAAATGGAGTCATGTGTTTTGGGGCAAGTGTTCAGGAGAGCAAAAAAAATTTTTATTTTCGTCCCTTCGCGATTTTATTTAAAAGGTTGTTCTATAAAAAATTCTTCTACCGATATGCTATCCACATACTACAAAAAAGTATGAAAGATTTAACGGTTTTCCAGTGGTTCAGAAATGTTCAAAAAACATACACATAACTCCTTTTTTAAGTACTTTTTTGAACAAAATTTAAATAAAATGGAAATATTTTTTACACATAACTCCTTTTGTTTATGAAAACATTCTTATTGTTAATTTCTTTTCGAGAGGGACAAAGACCAAATAAAGTTTGTTGGTGGTTTAAAGCGACATAAGTTAGACAAGGTCTTTGAAATTTTGATATTATAAAGCTCTTCATTAAACAGCGAACAACAGATTTTTCGCAAAACAGGTGATATTTTTTGTTTTTTCCTGTAACTATTCAAGAGCTTCGACATAAATTGACATCTGTGAAAGATTCTGTACTTTAGATACTAAAATTTTCCGTCAATATATTCAATATTATTCAATTTACACATTCAGAGTAAAATTAGCCAATTTATAGTAGGAGTCCAGTTTCCTACTATAAATTGGGTAAATTTCAACAAATTTTGATTAGAGTGTATTTTAAGAGCTTGATTGGTGATATTTTCGTTTGCTTCTGGAATCGGCTAAACTTCCGATGATGATTCCGAATCTGCTTTCTTAATTTTTCCCCCACATCAGTTTTTAAGAAAATTGAGGGGAAAGCTCTCAAAGATCGTGTTTTATGCATTTTTGAGAACAATTTTGGGAAATTTTTATTATAGCGATTCAACAATTCATGTGACATTAATTTTGAGCATGACGTATTATGGTACAGGGTTCACGATTTGATTTGAGATCTATTAAGGGGTTTTACGTCATTTTACGGCATTTAAGCTCTAAAAATGGTCAGAAAAACGTTTTTGTGAACTTTGACTTCAATTTTCTTTAAAACCTCACGTTGTAAAAAAAGGGGAAACTAAACGTGGTGGGGAAATTTAGAAACTATATTTGGAATCAACAGCGAAAGTTTAATTGAAAATAAGTGGTCATATTCCAGACGCAACCAGTGTAATAAAATATTAAAACAAACACTGGGACCATTTTTCCGGCAAACTGAACCCTTTTATAAAAACTTTCGCCAATTACGATCTGTTTTGGGTGGTGGAGTTTCACATTATCTGTCTTAATACTACTGTGCCCATATTCGTAGCACCAACCATTTAAGTTTCATATTTGCGTTTTTATATAATAAAAAAATAAATGAAGAATAATATATGTATGTGCATCAGTATTTAAACATATACACATACATAAAACAACAATACATAAATAAGAATTCAAGTTAAATATTTACCCAAAGGATCCACACGGTAAATAACTTCTGGTGAGACGGGATTTAGCGCACAAATAAAAAATATCCAGAATGTTAGCCAAACGGATAGCATATGATGCCAGTTGTGATGCAGCATGTGTTGGACTGTCTTTCCGGGATGATATTTCGTCGCCATATTGCAATTGCAGTCGAGATTTGTAGTCGTAGTAGTTGTAGCAGCAACAATATTGTATACAAATGTCTTTGTCGTTGTTACTATTGCTCTGTGATGTTGATGAGTTGATATTGTTGCCTTTTCTGTTGCTACTCTGCTGCTGTTTGTCGTTGCTACTGCTACTTTTGTTGTTGAAGCAGCTTTTGTTTATTTTATTTTATGCTTTTTAATTTTTATTGCTTTTATTTTAGTTGTTGCAACTTTTGCAACTGTTATTGTTGTTGCTGCTGTTGCTATTTCTGTAGTGGCAATTGTTGTAGTTTTTTCATTATTATTTTATTTATACATTCGTTCTCCTTTAGTTGTTATTGTTTTATATATATATTTTTTTCGGTTTCTGTTTTTTTAATTGCAAAAATATTTATAAAACAATTCGTCGTATACATTTTCACAGTGAGTAAGTCTGTTTGTTTGTATGTATTGTAGTTTTTAATTAAAGCAAAATATTAAATTCCTATAAAATGAGATGGCAACAACAAAATTTTTTATTTTAATATTACTTTTCAATTTAAATTTAATACGCAACTAATTAAAATGTTTGTTCATAATTAATTGACCATAGAGCTTTGTGTCTGTGTGAGTGTATTATATGGAATGTGTGTGACTGTGTTTGTATGCGTAGTCAATGTTATTAATTTTTAATAAATTTTTTGAAAATTATCATTTAAAATGCAAAACAATAGAATAATAAAACTAATAAGGAGGACAATATTAAAAATTGAGAGACAAGGCGTGTTGTTATTGCGAATATCAGTTAACCAATTTTGGATTATGTAGTGTATTCTCGAGAGAACGTCTAATATGGGCTATAGGATCCTACATACTAGTTTGATATCACAATGGACCTTAGAGTCTACATGTACTGACGTAAAACGTGAGCAGCCACTTACAACCTAACCTACAAGCAATCCCAGCAAAACTTTAGTAATGGGTAGTGATTATATAACACATTACCAGGTAATGTATATACCTTATTTGTAGCATTATTTTAGGATGTCTTACCAAACATTTGTTCCACAACGTATTATTTTAAAGTGAAAAATAATGCATTACTAATAATTTGCTACGTAATGCATGATTATTGGAAAAAATGTACTTCATATTTATTATTTCTAAACATTAAATCATGGATGACTTTTATTTGGTTACATTATGTATTATTTGAAAGTTTGAAATAATGCATTATTTATAATTGGATGCATAATGCATTACAATAACATAAAAAATTATTATTATGTAAAAAAAATGCATAAGTTTAAATTAGAGATGGGCTCACTACAGGAAACACACTCACGAGCATATTTTATCTACTTACACTCACTTACAATCACGTGAGTAAATTTAATACAAAATTACTTTTTCACTACTCGTAACACCTTATATATTATCTTCTGGTATGCTATATTATTTCATTTCTCGTAACCTATAAAATATCATATATTTTACACCTTACTCGTGTTCTTCGTTATAAATTTATGACTTATTTTATACCTTACTGGTATTCTTTGTGATAATGTGGATGTATTACTTTGAGTCTCATCGCCTGTTAAAATCATCAATGCTGCAATGTATAAAATAAGAGATCCTATACCTTATTTTATACCTTATTTGGTAATCTAAGTTTTGCTGGGATGCCTCAACATGCCGTAAATGAGATTATCTTTCACTTAATGTAAATTTTTATTGTTTGTTTTCCACATTCGTATGTTCCGCAAACTTGAAGAAAGTCTATTGCAGACACATAATGGCAAAAAACAGCAGGTCGATTAGCCTATCATATTTTATTTTTAAAACTCTTGAACGTATTATGGACATTTTCAGGTAAGAAATTCTCAGTTTTCACGTTCTACACGGCTAGTCTGAACCAGCTTTAACCTAAAAGTGCGACTACCCCAACTTTTTTTTTGGATACCTAAGAAAAAATTAGCATCAAAAATCAAAATCTTCGATAAAGCACTTTTTGCTAAAATCGCGTTTTAATTGCAAAAAATAAAAGAACGTTTAGGACTTTTTAAAAGTCAAATATATGGACTTAATAGATTTTGACCTCCTGATTCCAAACTTTTTAAAAGTCAAATATATGGGCTTAATAGATTTTGACCTCTTGACCTTCTGATTCTAAATCTGGTTTCAACATTTTTCTAAGTTACGTTATTTTTAATATACATATTTGCGTTTGAAGATTCCAAAAACGGCTAATCTACTACTATCTGTAATGTATTAGAAAGTTGGCGCCAACACACTTAATGATAAATGGACTTCCATTCAAACTTTTCTATTGCGTTCCATTTTCGAGATATTCACGTGTGAAAATAAAAAAACTCCCGTATTAAGTGGATTTTATCTCGGCACTGAAACGTTTGCATGAGCAATATCCACAAAATTTAGCATGATTTTATATAAAATGGACCTCGTCATTCAAAATCCGCCCTCGAAATTTCTCCTTTTAGGTTACAGCTTGTTTAGACCAGCCGCCTCTGTTTGAAACTGCCCTTCCCTCTGTAGTTAACACTGCACACTGGGCCGAGATGGTAGGTTTTTTGGCCAAAAGTCTCTACAGGTCGTAAATGTTAATCGATTTTTTTGAAATTCAGAATATAAGCCAATATTAGGCTAATAAATAAGTGCCTTGAAACTTTTTGGAATCGGACCTACAAGGAAACTATTTCAGGGTGGACACTTCATTTTTAATAAAATTTACAGATGTTTTAAATGTAACAAATGAAGAGACACTTGTCTTTTGTTTATCTGTTTCAATCGGAGAAGGTCTCTGGTCCCGTGATTTGCGTGAATCAAAAATACAACGTGATTTACGCGTGAGCGTGAGTGATTTTTATTTAAATCACGTGATTTAAAAGTTTTCAAAAATCATTTAAATCTCGTGAATATACCGTTTTCCAAAATCGAATTGAAAAAAAAGTTTATAAAAAATTGGGAAAAATTAAGTTTTTGTTTTGAAAACCCCCTTTTTATACTCATCGTTATCAAAAGTTCCATGCCCTTTTAAAAAACTGTCTGGGCCAGAATTATCCTTTCTATCCACACTTTCCAAAAGAGTTGCCCGCTTGTGCCCGTTTTCAAAAATGGAATTTAAATAAAATTTATAAAAAAAATGGAAAAAATTATTTCTTTTTTGAAAACCCCCCTTTAAAAAGTCATCGTTATAGAAAGTTCCACGGCCTTTCAAAAAACTGTCTGGGCCAGAATTATCTTTTGTATCAGCACTTTCAAAAAAAGTTACCCGCTTGTGCCCGTTTTCAAAAATTGAATTGAAATAAGAGCATATAAAAAATTGGAAACAATTTTTTTTTTTTTTATTTAAATCACGTGATTTAAAACTTTTCAAAAATCATTTAAATCTCGTGAATATACCGTTTTCCAAAATCGAATTGAAAAAAAAGTTTATAAAAAATTGGGAAAAATTAAGTTTTTGTTTTGAAAACCCCCTTTTTAAACTCATCGTCATAAAAAGTTCCACGCCCTTTCAAAAAACTGTCTGGGCCAGAATTACCCTTTTTATCAGCCCTTTCCAAAAAAGTTGCCCGCCTGTGCCCGTTTTCAAAAATTTAATTCTAATAAGAGCTAATAAAAAATTGAAAAAATTAGTTTTTTTTTTTTTGAAAACTCCCTTTTTAAACTCATCAAAAGTTCCACGCTCTTTCAAAAAACTGCCTGGGCTAGAATTATCCTTTTTATCCCCACTTTCCAAAAAACTTTCCCGCTTGTGCCCGTTTTCAAAAATTTAATTGAAATAAGAGTTTATAAAAAATTGGAAAAAATTTTTCTTTTTTTGAAAACCCCTTTTAAATTTTATCGTCATCAAAAGTTCCACGCCCTTTCAAAAAACTGTCTGGGCCAGAATTAGCTTTTTTAACCCCACCTTATAAAAAACTTATCCGCTTTTGCCCGTTTACACAAATGGAATTAAAATACCAAAAATTAAAAAAAAATAAAAAAAGTTTGTGAAAACACTCTTTTTTGAAATTCATTGTGATCCAAAGTTCCACGCCCTTCAAAAAACTCTCTGGGTCAGAATTATCATTTTTATTCGCACTTTCCATAAAATGTGCCCGCTTGTGCACGTTTTCAAAAATTTAATTGAAATAAGAGTTTATCATTTTTTTTTTTTTGTTGTAAGCCCTGTTTTTAAACCCATCGTTATCAAAAGTTCCACGCCCTTTCAAAAAACTGTCTGGGCCAAAATTATCCTTTTTATCCCTACTTGCCACAAATGTTGTCCGCTTGTGCCCGTTTACGGAAATGGCATTGAAATATTAAAAATTTAAAAAAAAAAATATTTTTTTATGGAAACCCCCTTTTTAAACTCATCGTTCTCAAAAGTTCTACGCTCTTTCAAAAAACTGTCTGGGCCAAAATTATCCTTCCTATCTACACTTTCCATAATAGTTGCCCGTTTTAAAAAATGGAATTGAAATAAAATTTATAAAAAAATTAGAAAAAATATTTTTTTTTTTTTTTGAAAACCTCCCTTTTAAAAACTCATCGTTATAGAAAGTTTCACGCCCTTTCAAAAAACTGTCTGGGCCAGAATTATCCTTTTTATTCCTACTTTACAAAAAACTTGCCCGTTTACACATGGAGTTGAAATACCAAAAATTGAAGAGAAAATAATAAAAAAAAATTTGTGAAAACTCTTTTTTATCAAAAGTTACACACTCTTTCAAAAAACTGTCTGGACTGCCTTACCGGGTACTTATTTTTTTTTTCAATGTATTGAAAACTAATTTTAATACGATTAAAAAAAACTATTTTTCATGTAACCGGTTTTTTCTCGTAACCGGTTTTTTGTGTATTCGGGTTTTTGGGTAACCGGGTTTTATCCCGTATTAATATAGAAAAACACTATGTAAAAACTTGAAAATTGTTAATTCATAAAATTAATTTAATTCAATAAATAGGATCATTTTAACAACTTTAGATTTGTTCATCTCCCTTTATTTTGATATTTTATACGCAGATGAAAAAACGGGCAAAAGCGGGCAGGTCAGTTTGAAAGCTAGTAAACCAACGAACATTTTGGCATCCTAACTTTTGGATTAAGTCGCGGAACATTTTGGAAAAACTATTTCAAATGGAACAATTTTTCAAAATTTACATAAAAATATCAAAAAATCATCAAAAGAAATAGGAAAAAAGAGCTGTTCATACCCATTTACATGTTGTACTTCCCTTTGTCAAAAAAATTAATCCCAAAAAAAAAAAACAAGGTCCCACCTTAATAATGTATATATTTGTTAGCTTTTTTGATTACGGTATATGGAGATTTAAAAATACATATTTTATCTTTGATGGATCATTCCAAGAGAATGGGTGTACCGATTTTTTAAAAAATTACAGACAAAGTGCACTATTGTACTTAATACAATAGTGCATTCACTTTTTTCAATTTAATAATTTTGTTTTTTTTTAGTTTTGGCCAAAAAAAACTACCATCTCGGCCCAGTGTGCACTCTAGAAAAATCTTTGCAGTATAAAAAATTCGCACTGACCCCTTTTTTGTGGACATTGAAGGTGCTTTCACCAATGTTAGCAATAAATAATAAAAAACGCAACGAGATGGCATTGATCAACCAAATGGATTGGTGGCTTGATATCTTGTCGTAAGGTCACAAAAGAATGGGGAACTGCGACGATTACTAGATACACGACAAGAGAAATGCCACAAAGCGGTGTTTTGTCTTCAGTGGCTTTGAGTAGTGGACTCCATTTCAAAGAAATTGAATTCGCAAGGAAATATCAGTTGTTTGTTATAGAATTTTTTTGGAAATAATTCTTCCATTCAGTAAGTACTGTACCAATTACAGTGAAACTTTTACCGGTTACAGCTAACGTAATTTTGAGCTTAAGTTTGTACGGTGGACCCCACATTTCCAATAGGGCCACCTCCAGGGGCCCCTAAGTTAGGACACCTTTTGCATGCAATGGCTTTAAGTGCTTGCCAATTTGTTGTCTACTATCCGATTTTTATGAAATTTGATTTTATAAAGCGCTAGTAAATGTCTAAAAAACAAACCAGTGCTTGAAGTAGTCGTTATCTCTTTTACTTATTGATTCATAGCCATTTGAATGAGGAAATTTTAATTTCTTCCCGATCCTGTCCCACTTTTTCGGGATACATGATACAAGTTGAAATCTTTGTAAAAGGTGAGGTCTTTACACAAAAAAATGTTTGTCTTGAAATTTTCAATTAAATCTATTGATCAACAAAATTTAAATGAATCATTGTTTTGATAAACATTTTTATTTATTTTTAATGTCGAGTTGGGCAATTCCCATTGGCGTAGATAGGCCCCCCAGATTTAGAATCGCTTAAATTTTTTTTTGTTAATTCAATGCATTTTTTCATTTTTGCAACTATTAGATTTATCTTTTTAAATAGAATTTATCTTTTTAAATAGAAACTTGGTAACATTTTTGTATGAGAATCTAATAGCTTTTCCCACTAAAAATAGTCTTAGTCCGATTTTTTTAACGAAAACAGTGTTCAGATCTGATTGTTGTATAATGGTGAAAGTTATCTGAATCTAATGTTTTTTACAAAAGTAACAACTTCACAGAATTCGGAAGATAAAAAGTGAAAAAATATATAATTAAATAAACATATTAATTAAAAGTGAACGAATCAATGGTAGTAATTCAATAAACATTAAAAATAAAAAAAATTAACAACGTATTAAGTATTTATATTAAAAACCCATTAAATTGTATTTGTGTACGGTATTTTTTTTTTTTTTCATTATTTGTGTTGTGTTTGTTTTTGCTTTGTGTAAAGTGGTGTACAGTTTTTTGTTGTGTTAAGTTTTGTTTGCTCAAAGCAATTGTGTTTTTTTGTACAACGTTGCAAATTGTATTTTTAATATTTGATAATTTTCGGTACATTTTTTTTAAATAATTTAAATTACATTGCATCTTTTTTAAACGTTTGCAGGTTTGTAAGGGAAATTCTTGATTCCTCCCTTATAAACCTGCTTCGCGAAGGCATGATTTTATAAATGCGATCTCCCACTTAAAAGCACTTATTTATGATCCAAAAAGCGCATTATATGGTTGGTAAGACTTTTCAGGCATAAAATTATTAAATATTGTGCTTAATATATGCTTGAAAAGAGGGATGAATGAAGCGCTTCAAGGAAGCTCTTTTTCAGGCATAAAATATTAAAAAAATCGTGCTTAATATATGCATGAATAAAGGGATGAATGAAGCGCTTCAAGGAAGCTCCTTTTCAGGCATGAGATATTAAAAACAAAACCTGCATATACAGCGCTTTTTGGATCACAAACAAGTGCTTTTTAGTGGGAGATCGCCTTTATAAAATCATGCCTCCGCGAAGCAGGTTTGTAAGGGAGGAATCGAGAATTTTCCCTTACAAATCTGCTTCGGTGTATGCACAATTTTTTGTTGGGAAGCTTGTCAGTAAAAATATCTTGTAAACTTCATTTAGCGCATTAGCAATTTTAAACAAAATTTTAACTAATTTTTTTTTTTGCTAAATTTAAAATTGAGTTGACCAAATTTTTACAAGCTTTTTTGCTAATATTAGCAAAAATAAATTGTAATTTTTTTTTTTTAGAAAACTTAAAATGACGCTATCTCGGAAACTAAGCCAGACAGAGCAAAACGGAGGCCATTTCTGGTCCTCGAGCTCACCATAGTATCGCCAGTTCTTTTCACATGTGTGGACCCTAATGGGTCCAAACTTTGGATCCAAAAAAGTTAGCATTCCCGAAAATTTTAAAATGCTCATATCTCGACACGATAAAAAGTCCAAGAGCATTTTTGTAGCTCTCAACACGTAGAACAAGACCACAAAATAACCAAAAGCTCTCCGAGTAATATTTTTGAAGTTATCGAGTTTTTTAATTCTCAAAACCCCAGTGGTCCCCTAAAATCACGTATCTCAAAATCTAAGCAAGATAGAGCGAAACGGACAAAAATTTGGGATAAAAAACTATGACGATTTTTAAGGAACCCAACTAGGTCCAGACTCATCGGGGTTTGGTCCTATCGGATCTGAACCCAATGGGGTCCTCAAATCTGTATGAACTAAGTCGAAATAAAAAAAATTTCAGTTAACTAATTATTGGCAACACATTTTTGCTAACTTTACCAACAAAAATTGTGGGTTCAAAATCAGCTAATTTTCTTGTAGGTTTACAAGCTTTTTTTGCTAACATTACAGTTTTTTTTTTGAGTGCACAGTTGCAAATTAAGTACCACCGTAATACACATGCATAGCAATAAACAACAGTGCAAATTGAAACCAGGTTACATAAATATTTCTAATTAATTATTTAATTAATTAGTTTGCTTTTAAATTCTATGGCATCTTGAATTATTAATACCGTAATAATTAACTAATATTTTAATGCATGTACATTAGACTGGGTCGACCATTAAGAAGAAAAAAAAAGTTCCCATTTTTCGCGCTTAATTTGACGATCGGACAGTCATAAAAAAAATTTAGTTAGAAAGTCCTCAGCGGGTAATAAATTTGACCTATATGTTTCTGGTATTAACCTTAGAGGTAATTTTCCATTAAGATGACCTCTGAGGTTAAAACCAGGTATGTGTGAAATTAAGTACTTTCTAATTAAATTTTCTTTATAACGATCAGACATTAAGTGACAAAGCAACAAACAAATAACGTTTTCGGCGGTACCAAATCGCAACTTAAAAATTTAATATTTTGGCTGTCGAACTTTTTCGAGGTAATCTTTAAAATCAAGAGCGAAAAAATGAGAACTTTTTTTCGACCCTGTCTAATGTACATAATTACAGTATTACCTCTAGCTATAAATAAAAAGAGTTATGTCGAAAAACCTTGATTCAAAATACTTAGGTTTCCAGAACTCACCCTTAGACGACCATACTTTTATGGCCAAAGCGATTTTGATTTTCTTATCATTTTCAAAATTTGTGACCTAAAAATGTTATTCAACAAAAATTTGGACCCCTTCCTGGTGGTGAAATTACTCCCTTCTGGCGAAAGAATTTTGTAGTGGATTTTTTGATTTTTAGTTACCAGAAACCAAAAAAATACCGTACTTTTGGTTTCAGTTCATTTATTTTAATTACTTCTTGGATAAAAACGTATTTCTATGTTTAAAGAATTCACCGTTAACTTGGTGATTTTGATAAAAAAATACATAAAAAAATTTCGGGATATGACGAATCTACCGAACGAACTATGTTAACTTGTTCAGTCAAGTCACTAGTTCAAATCAACTAGTTTGTTAATAAATGATACAACTCTTTTCTCTTGCTCACAAGCCGATAATAATGAAATTTGGAAATGTCTATTAGGATAAAAATCTGTGAAACTATTTTTTCGTTTTAATCTGCCATTATACTGTAATAGCGTAATTGGTAAAAATATTTTCTTAAAACTTTTTTTAGCTGTAAGTGAGAACAGCACATACAAGAACTGAACGGAACGAATTAGGTTAAATTGTTCAGTCAAGTGAATAGTTCAATTCAACTAGTTCGTTCATGAATGACACAACTCTTTTCTCTTGCTTCACAATCCGATAACAAGGAAATTTTAAAATGTCTATAAGGCCCAAACTAATTTGGCCCAACTTTTGTAGAATAACTGTTAAACAGTTGCAGATCTTAAAAATCATAGAAATATTAAAATGGCTTTAGCAAACACTGCGTAATCGGCAAAGGGCAAATTTTTTACCAAAATAAATAAGGGAGGAAGGAGAACAAGAAAATAAAATTCGCTTCACCTGAAAATGTATGGTCATCAAAGGGTTAACAAATACGCCCTATAATTTTAGTATTTTATTCAATATTATGAAAGGTTAAGCATTTTTGGACACATTCACAGATTTTCCAAAGACCTTGCATTTGCTATTGAACATAAGAAGGTTGCACAGAAAAAAATATGGAAAAAAATAATTTGAGTAATCGTGTGTTTAAATTTAAAAAAAAAAAATTGAGTAATTTTTTAATTGACGCAATTAAAAATTTACTTAAAAATTAAAACAAAAATTTGAGTAAATAATTTAATATACATTTAATAGTTTTTTTATTTATTTTTTTTATTTTCTTATTTTTCGGAATACTAATTTAGTTTTTTTGTACATGTTTGTTTATAGTTTTTTGTATATGTTTGTATAAGTTTGAAATCCATGTTATGAGACTTTTCTATGTCTTTAAGACATAAATATATTTGGTAGAGCCTGAAAAAACTGTTTTTGTTTTAAAAAAATAAATTGATAAATTTTGAGTTAATTTTTACTTGACACAATTAATATATTAGTTAAAAAATCAGAAATTTTAATTAGTTTTTTAATTGTGTCCATTAAGAATTTACTCAAATTTGTTGGTAAGCATTTAAAATTTTTTTATTAAAACTTTACTCAATAGTATAAAATCGTTTACTGGTGAAACATTGAGTAATTTTTTACTAAATAGTATTAAAAATTTACTAAATTTTTTGTTTTTCTGTGTACATTCCCCCTTTAAATATACCTCCTAAATATAAAGTTTTAAATCAAGAAATTAGATTCCCGAGTAAAAATAAACCTATATTACAATATATAACTTGATACAAACATAATAAATCATATATGATTATACATCCCTGAGATGTTTTCTAAATTTTTTTAATGCAGTCATATGTAGTAATATATAATTTAATCATGATTCGGATTAAAATGTGTACGGTTGATATGATTATATAAAATTATATGAGGGTCAATACAAAATTTGTTTTTCTGTATAATTTAACATAACATTATATATAGCTTATTCTGTTCCATATAAAACTATATATGTTTCCAATTAACAAAAAATTTTCTAAGTTTTTTAGGCAAACTATAAAAAATTTTTTGAAATGTTCCTAAACATTTCCTTGTTAGGGTTATGTATATCACCTATCTGGTTCGAAGCGTACCCAAACATTTTTTTGTTTTTGAAAATTATATGTTTGGTGAATGTATCGTTGACCTGTGGTGTATCTCAACCCAAACCAAAAAACACCAGGATTTTTATATGTTTTTGTGCAATTAGATCTAATTAGATCCACCAATATAAGGCAATGTCTGGTCAAAACTCGGATGAAATCAAATCATATTTTATACAAGTAGATCTTTTTTAATGCAAAAACATCCACCATTATTCGGATCAAATTGCGTATTAATATATATTGTGTCATATATCATTATATATTGCATCATATAAAAATTTTTACTCGGGTTGTGTAAAAATTATAAATCTTTTGAAATTAATATAAAACTAGTGTTTCCAATTCGGTTAATCGATTAACTGATTCCTCAATTAATCGCCTAAATTTTGGTTAATGTCGAAACAAATAATTTAAAACCCCAGTGAAAAATGTTCAAATGTGAATCATATATATTTCACATATGATTACATATATGAACATATATATTTAATATATGAGCATATACGAAAATTGGCGGCATGTGGACAGACATATATGAAACATATATGAACATATATGCACATATATGAACCCATGCCATATATGTACACATGCCGCCAATTTTCGCATGTGTAACATATATTTACATATATGAACATACATGTCCATATTTGGACCACATATGATTCATATATGAACATTTTTCACCGGGACGCAAATAATTATTCAACCCGATTAATCGGTTAAAATGGTTCGATTAACCGGTTAATATTATTGTCTCAATATTCTACTATAATTTGTTTCAAACTCTTTCTTTTTTTACAATAACTTTCGAAAAAAGGCAAAACTACAGAAAAACAAGTAGAAAAGTTAAATTCGAATTTGCCGAATCTATGAATACTAGAGTTTTTCTTTTCCCGGACTTTTTCATTTCCCGGGAAAGCGGGATTCATTTTTAAATTTCCCGGGATCCCGGGAATTCCCGCAATAACTAAAAACCCAAATTTTTTGTCAAAAAAATATATAAAAACCTTATGAATGCGATTACACTATTTATAATGTTTGTTAACACCATAAAAATCTTATTTAGTACCTTTAAAACAGAAAAAAAATAAGTTTCGAGAAAAAAAGAACAATTTTTGTTACCCAGTTCTTATAAAAAAACGGTCCAAATATAAAAAAAGTTAAAAGTATTTTTAAGGGAATAAGTTATTTCACATCGCTTTATCTGTTTTAATAATAAAATTCATCATTTATTCTAAATCATCTTGTTGTTAGTTCATTTTTACAATTAATTCTCAACGCTTTGCCTCTAAAACACAATGAAACTAATTCACAGGAATTTCTCTATTATGTTTCTGAAACTGAATGTAACTGTTTCAGAGAAATGAAATCATAAGAAAATTTACCCCAAAAATTATTAAAAAAATTAAAAATCCTTGTTTCTAAAAAAACTGTCATCCTTTACGCAGATTTTATATCAATTTATCGATTTAAAAAGAATCATGTCCAGAGACATAAATATTTTCTAAAGAAACAAATAATCATACTGCAATTTTTTATAATGCAGTTCTCAGAAAAAAATTTCTTAGCTTCTGAAAAAAAGTATCAGGATCTGATAACACAGCCCAACAACCAAAATCGGAGTGGGATGAAACAAAAAGCAAATGAAAGCATAATAAAACCCTCGACACTTTTTTTTGGTTTAGCGCTAAATTTTTTTGCACGCATTTGAAGTTGGTGAACTTTTATTATAATTATAATAATAATTGCTTAAAAATTGTATAGGGCGTATGATTAATTTTGTAATTGCCTTTAAATAACAATCATACGCAACGGTGAACAGTGGATTATTTTTATTAATTTGGCTATTCAGTAAATAGGTACGGGACCGATCACAGCGAATTTCATACCGGTTGTAGCTAACGTAATTTCGAGCTTATGTTTAGAACAGGGGCCCCTAATGTAGGACATGTTTAGTACACAAAAGCTTTAATTGCTTTAACATGCGTGTAAAAAATAATCTAGCGCTGAATTAAAAAAACCTCTTGATGGCTTTGTTATGTAAAATGTAAACTTTAATTTGCTTTTCGTTTCATTCTATTCCGATTTTAAATTTAGATTTTTTATCACTGTGTAATTATATCCTATCGAAATTTAGATATTGTGAGACTTTTTTCATTTCGTAAGTCTCAGATTTCATGACATTTTTTAGTTAGAACGTCTCTCTTTTTGGGCCCTCATGGTCCCTGCGTACGTTTCTGTCATCAATTATCAAGAATTTTAATAAATTCTCTAAAAAATCACATTCTAAATAATCAATAGAAGTCGAAAAATCAACAATTTCAAAGAAACGAAAATTCCCGGGAATTCCCGCTCTATTTCCCGGGATTTCGGGATCGAAAATTTACGGGAATTCTAATGAATACCCTCCACAATGCATTTTTTTAAAGGTGAAAAAATTAACAATTTTGATTAGAAATATTTTACTTTGAGTAAAAAACTCTTTTTTTGCCTTTTTTTTTTTTAAAGAAAAATTACTATTTTTTTTTTGAGTGTATTTTTTTTTTCGAGTTTAATGTTTTTTTTACTGTAAAAATATTTCTGAATGAATGCACGTACGTATGTACACAAAATATTGTCATTTTTGTAAAAACAAATTTATTTTTGTGTAATTTTTTTTTTGAGTGTAAAATTTTTTTTGAGTGTAAAATATTTTATTTTGAGTAAAAAACTATTTTTTTGCCATTTTTTTAAAAAAAGAAAACTTACAATTTTTTTTTTTTGAGTGTAAAATTTTTTTCGAGTGTAAGGTTTTTTTTTACTGGAAAAATATTTCTGAGTTAATGCACGTACGTATGTACACAAAATATTGTCATTTTTGTAAAAAAAAAAAATTAAGTTTTTTTGTGTAATTTTTTTTTTGAGTGTAAAATTTTTTTTGAGTGTAAAATTTTTTTCGAGTGTAATTTTTAAGTTACCAATGCTTTTAGAACTAAAGAAGTTTAAAAAGCATTGCTTTAAAATTAAACAAGTTTGAAAAGCATTGTTTAGTTACCACCAATGCTTTTCAAACTTGTTAAAACACGTGGC
This sequence comes from Pegoplata infirma, assembly GCA_963921195.1. NCBI lineage: Eukaryota > Metazoa > Arthropoda > Insecta > Diptera > Anthomyiidae > Pegoplata > Pegoplata infirma. Next base: position 119,614,429 of record OY992536.1, on the reverse strand, counting down.
ATTTTAGATGAAACTAATTTGAAATTCAGGGTTTTGCTTATAACTTTTGAACCACTGGACCGATTGAGCTGAAATTTAATATTAAACAGACCCGGGGAACAGCAAAGATACATGACAAACTTCAGTAGTCTCATTATTGTCTTTCGAAAGTTATCGTGTTTTTTATCTCGTAAATTCGCGAAACACCCTTGCCGAAATTTACTCTTTTGCTCATAACTTTTGAACCACTGGACCGATTTGGCTGGATTGCAATACCAACCTGACCAGGTAAATGACAAACATATATGCCAAACTTCAGTAGTCTCTGTAAAGTCTTTCAAAAGTTAGCGTGTTTTCTACGGACGGACAGACAGACAGACGGACGGACGGACATCGCTAGATCGACTTAAAATCGATCGAGGATCATAAATATATATACTTTATGGGGTCCTAGACCAATATTTCGAGGTGTTACAAACGGAATGACAAACTTATATATACCCTCTATCACTAGAGTGGAGGGTATAAAAATATTCAGAAACCAGCAATTTACAGTTCAGACACGCCAAATTGAAATTTAGTAGACACCAATTGAAATTTAGAAATCCCAACTGAAATTTTAAAACGCCAAAATAAAAATCCCAATTGAAATTCAGAAATCTCAATTGTAATTCAGAAATCCCAATCGAAATTTAGAAACGCAGAATCTTACAAAAGCCCAATTCAAAATAAGAAAAGCTTATTACAATTGTGAAATCTTGATTGAAACTCCCAATTTCACAAAATTGAAAAGAACAACCAAATTTCTGAAATCCCAATTGAAATTTACAGAACCCGGCTGAAATTCAGTAATTTCAATTAAAATTTAGAAGAGCAAAATTAAAATCTTAAATTTTTAAATAAAATTTAGAAGAGCAAAATTGAAATTAAAAATTTTTAAATCAAATTCAGAAAAGATAATTGAATTTCCAAAGAGGTAATGAATTTGAGAAATCTCAATTGAAATCCCATTTGAAATTTAGAAAAGTTAATTCAAAATGTATATATTTATATTGATATTAAAAAGCCACCAATTGAAATTCTGAAAAGCACTATTAAAATTCAAAAATCACAATTGAAATTCAGAATTAACAATTGAAACTTAAAAGACCAACTACGCCATTTACAGATGTAATTCGAAAAAGATCAATTGTAATTCGAAGATTATACTTGTAATTCGAAGATTCCATTTGTAATTCGAAGATTCCATTTGTAATTCGAAAATTCCATTTGTAATTCGAAGATTATACTTGTAATTCGAAGATTCTATTTGTAATTCGAAAATTCCATTTGTAATTCGAAGATTCCAATTGTAATTCGAAAAATATCAATGGAAATTCAGTTCATTTTTTTCGAATTACAATTGGAATTTTCGAATTACAAATGGAATCTTCGAATTACAAATAGAATCTTCGAATTACAAGTATAATCTTCGAATTACAAATGGAATTTTCGAATTACAAATGGAATCTTCGAATTACAAATGGAATCTTCGAATTACAAGTATAATCTTCGAATTACAATTGATCTTTTTCGAATTACATCTGTAAATGGTGTAGAATTCAGAAATCTCAATGGATATTCAGAGTTTAAAAAATCAAAACTCTTAATTTAAAAATTACATTTATAAGTAAATAGAAATTCAGAAATCCCGATTAAAATTCAGAAAAACTCACTTAAAATTTAGAAATTTTTATTATTTCTAAATTTCAATTGGTTGCGTTTTGTTTTACCCTTTTATACATTGTATAAACCTTGAAAATTAAAAGACTGAAAATTAAACTTAAAATACTTTTGTTTTTTGTTACTTTGCTTTTAATAAATCGTTTACTTAAATGCAAAATATCAATTTTAAATTATTTTTGACGATTAACCGATTAATCGCCAATTTTACCGATTAATCGACCCGAATAACCGATTAATCAATTTTCGTCAATTTTCGAATAATGCCCTAACCGGTTAACCGGCAGGGTCGAATAATTGGAAACACTATATAAAACTCATTTTTCAATCGTTTAAATGAGTCTGATCTTTTACATACTTCTGAATGTATAGCTCAAATGGAGTAAAACTGCATTTACAGTTTTTCATTTCGTGATCCTGGTTCCTTTTAAAATGACTTTAAAGTTTTAAAGGATTACATTTTGTAAAATATTTTTAAATATTTGTATTTTGCCTTTAAATGTCACTATTGAAAAGAAATGAAAGAGGAGAATCTTGGCTAAGTTTCCCATCTTTTCGATTTTGTCATATCAGGACAAAGGATGTTAATAAGCGAAATAAGCAAAGCAAATTTCGAAAAAGTAGATATTACTTCTATCCACCAATGCTACTTTTGTGGACCAAGTATGCTATGAAATGTGTAAAGAATTACTTTTCCATCTACTCTTATTTTTCTCTTTGTATAATTTTTCGCTGGGATAACTTTTTCTACCCTCTATTTTATTTGTTAAAAGACAAAAGTCCTTAAAACTTGAAAACACTTGAATTTAAAAACTTTCGTTAAATTATATTGCACGAAAAATAAAGCTAATATTTGCTTTCATAATTTGAAACAATTTTTCGGTAATTTAACTTTATTAAACAAGTCTAGAAAAGCTTAATGTATATTTTCAGATTTTTTTTTGTATTTATAAAATGTATTTGAGGTGTTAGTAAATTTAGTTTTATTTTACTGACGCCTGCAGGTAAAAGTGACCAATATATAAAAATGTCAGCAAGTGTTGTAGCCAAAGCATTAAATTGTGATAATTTTATTTTAGAAAAATAGGTCAAAAAAGAATAAAATACGTATATTTTCTTAAGTAGGGTATAAAAATTAAATTCGGCTCTGCCGAATCTTTTGTACATACTTATAAATATAAACAAATGAAAAATATTAACAAATATTGTGCTCGATTCATTTCACCATTCACCTAATTTTTAAAAAATTGTTATTGTTTCGAATTTAAGATTTTTAAATTTGTTCTTGTAATTCTTAAAGATATTAACTAGATCTTTAATTGTTACAAGAACAAAAATAAAATCTTGGAATTAACTAATCTTTAATTGTTACAAGAAAAAAAAATTGAAATCTTGGAATTTGAAAAAAATATCGATAAAAATCAAAATGGTGAAATCGTATTCCAGAATCGAACACATTAACAAATGAAATAAAAAGTATGTATAGAGACATTTTGGGGGAAGGAAAGAAGGGGAAACGGTGACGTAGAGGTGGTACACCAAAAAATATAAAAAAGTCAACCAAGTATAACGTACAGTGAGTGGTAAGTGGTAAACCAAAAAATATAAAGTCAACAAAGTACAACGTCCAACAACAAAGTACCTCAAAAAAATTATAGATGGCGTCGAGTAGTTTGGTCAAATTTAAGCACCCTGCGACGATTTGAATTGGAAGCATACTGATCATATCGCTTATTTACTTGCATAGTCTCATAACTCAAAATATTTGATTTTGCAACTAGTTTTCCATTGAAAATGGCCGGTTCATAGAAAGTTTAATAACGGCCATTACTCTTCTCAAACGGTAAGTTTAAAAGATTTTAATTTAAATATAACCATGATATAACGAATAATACGCTATCATTAACTCAAAAATCACGTTTTTTGAGTTATGACATTATGCAAGTAAATAAGCGATATGTGTTTGCAGTAGAGTTTTTCACGGGAATTCCCGGGACGGGATTTCCCGGGAATTCCCGTAAATTTTCGATCCCGAAATCCCGGGAAATAGAGCGGGAATTCCCGGGAATTTTCGTTTCTTTGAAATTGTCAATTTTTCGACTTCTTTGATTATATTTTATGTGATTTTTTAGAGATTTTATTAAAATTCTTGATTATTGATGACAGTAACGTGCGCAGGAGGGCCCAAAAAGTATTCCAAGAGAGACCCTCTAACTTAAAAATGTCATAAAATCTGAGAATTACGAAATGAAAAAGTCTCACAATATTCAAATTTTCGATAGGATATAATTTTCAGAACCTGATACTTTTTTTTCAGAAGATGAGAAATTTTCTTTCTGAGACCTGCATTACAAACATTTGCAGTATGATTATTTGTTTCTATAGAAAACATTTATGTCTCTGGATATTAATCTTTTTAAATCGATAAATTGTTATAAAATCTGTGTAAGGAATGATTCTGAAATTAACGTTTTTTTTTTTAAGAACCAGAATTTTTAAATTTTTTTAATAGTTTTTTGGGGTAAATTTTCTTATAATTTCATTTTTCTGTAACAGTTACATTCAGTTTCAGAGATATAATTCAGAAATTCCTCTAAATCAGTTTCATTGTGTTTTAGAGGCAAAGCGTTGAGAACCAATTGTAAAAATGAACTGAGATGAATTAGAATCAATGATGAATTTTTATAATTAAAACAGATAAAGCGATGTAAAAAAAACAAATTCACTTAAAAATTCTTTTAAAAGACTTCGACATATTTAGGCCGTTTTTTAAAAGAAGAACTGTGTATCAAAAATTGTTTTTTTTCTCCAAAATTATTTTTTTGTTTGTTTTAAAGGTACTAAATAAGATTTTTATGGTGTTAATAAACATTATAAATAGTGTAATCACATTCATTAAGTTTTTATATATTTTTTTGACAAAAAAATTGGGTTTTTAGTTTTTGCGGGAATTCCCGGGATCCCGGGAAATTGAAAAATGAATCCCGCTTTCCCGGGAAATGAAAAAGTCCGGGAAAAGAAAAACTCTAGTTTGCAGTCTCCAAAGAAATCTTGTTTTTACAAGAGCAAGGGTGACTTTTGGGTCAACTGCATTTATTTTTACTAACAAAAAGTAAATAACCTATAACCACAAAATTGAATTTTTATGGGCTTAACTACACTCAAAATAATACATAAGTAGATAATTTTTTTTTTGCTAATGCTAGTAAGCTAACCTTTAGCAAATTTTTAGTTGAGATTAGCATGTTAGCAAAAATATCTTGTAAACTTCATTTTGCGTATTAGCAATTTTAAAAAAATTTGAACTAATTTTTTTGCTAAATTAAAAATTGAGTTGACCAAATTTTTACAAGCTTTTTTGCTAATATTAGCAAAAATAAATTGTAATTTTTTTTAGAAATCTTAAAATGGCGCTATCCCGGAAACTAAGCCAGATAGAGCAAAATGAAGGCCATTTTTGGTTCTCGGGCTCCCCATAGTATCGCCGGTACTCTTCACATGTGTGGACCCTAATGGGTCCTAACTTTGGATCTAAAAAAGTTAGCATTCCCGAAAATTTAAAAATGCTCATATCTCGGTAAATATTGCCGACACAACAAAAAGTCCAAAAGCATTTTTGTAGCTCTCAACACCTAGAACAAGCCCTCCGAGTAATATTTTTGAAGTTACCGAGTTTTTTAATTCTCAAAACCCCAGTGTTCCCCTAAAACCACGTATTTAAAAAACTAAGCAATATTTAAAAAACTAAGCAAACGGACACAATTTTGGATCAAAAACTGTGACGATTTTTAAGGAACCTAACTAGGTCTAGGCCCATCGGGGTCTGAACCTATCGGGTCCGAACCCAATGGGGTCCTCAAATGTGTATGAACTAAGTTGAAATAAAAAAAATTTCAGTTAACTAATTCTTGGCAAAACATTTTTGCTAACTTTACCAAAAAAAATTGTGGGTTCAAAATCAGTAAATTTTCTTGTAGGTTTACAAGCTTTTTTTTTGCTAACATTACAGTTTTTTTTTTGAGTGTAAGAGTGTAGTTGATCTCTAAATAACTAACATTGTAAGTTAGTTTTAATTACAAAATATTTTTAGTGTTGCGGTTTAAGTTAAATACAGATTTCGCATTTTTTAATATCCCCTTGTTTGTAGACTATTTAAGAATCAAATAACTTATAATCCTATTTTCGCATTTATTTGTTTTAGGTTTAAACTGAGTACAAATTCAGTTTTTGAGATTTGGTTTATTTAAAGTTTAATTCACCAATGCACAGTGGATCGTGTAGAGTAAACACCCGGTCATTTTTTATTTGCTGTATTTTTTAAAAAAGTAAGTCTTTTTATATGTTGTAGGGGCCTCTAACTCCGAATTTGACAAAAACAAAAAAAAAAAAACAAGTGAGAGTGTTAAATTCGGCTGTGCCGAATCTATTATACCCTCCAACACGTTCAAAAAGACAAGGGCGTCTTTTATTTCCGCGGTAAGACACAACCTTCCTGGATCCAACTGCAGGACTTTGAACTTCTTCTGAGATAAAAAATGTTTCGTTTGCTAAGCAACAGCACAAAAAATATATAAAAAATTGCGTTTTTTCAGAGGTCTTACAGGGGGAACTTTTTCCCCGTGGTCCGATTTTGCCCGTCTCCGAACTTAACCAGCCCATGACTGTTAGACATATTCGTACCAAATTTCAGGAGTCTAGTTCTTTTATTTTGGACTATATCGTGTCCTCCACAAACAGACGGACGGACGGACGGACGGGCGTTACACACGGAATGACGGAATGACAAAGTGAGTATAACCCCATACTGCGGTTGGAGGGTATAAAAACAAAAATGGCCATTTGCTTTGTAATCTTGCTACATTCGCGTTCATTTTAGGCATATCTTGATAATTTTCTTTTAGTACTGCTTCGAATCCAAAAGTTAAATCAAAAAAACCTTAATATCAATACAAATATGTAATAAAAATTCTACACTGAAAAAAAAAAAATTTTTAGGTTAGAAAAAAAAAAAAATTGCCCAAGTTCTTTAAAAAAGTATGAACAGGAAACTAAAGTGGGTTACGTCCTCTTTAGTTCCCATATTGGTTTTATACACATTTTCTTAACCTCGCCGAAATATTTAACGGTTAAAATTTCAAGGTAATTTTTCTCAGTGTATGAGTTGCCGAGTTTGTAAAAAGTCTTGGTCAGATTATTAAGACAGATGATATTAATAATATATATAAAGCGGTATAACCTTTCATTTCTATTTTGCGCGGTATATCGCGTTTTGTGAATTTTTCTATCCACGCAAATTTTTGCGAACCAAACATGCAAGGTCTTAAATTAAGTTCCTACCCAGCAAAAATTGGTATTACTAGTAATGGGTTTTGTAATCCGAATCAGATGTTTATCAGTAGTTACTTATTGAATGAAACACTAATTATTTTAACAAGGGCGTGAGACAAAAATAACTAGTGAAGAGTATGGAGATAAATAAGTAGTTACTGACTCGGATTACTAATAAGGGGTAAAAACCCATTACCAATAAGAAGTAAAATAATTAGTTAATTAAAACATTTTAAATTTAACTTGTTTTTACTAAAACTTAAAAATTGCGTAATTTTTATTAAGTTTTTAAGTACTTTTTAAGTTAATTGAATTGTAAGGGTTAAAAACTGCAAGTTCAAGGAGATATTATTACTTAGAAGTGCTTTTATAACATATTAGGGTCAGTCTTAGTGAAATCAATCAAAAATAGCTAAAAATTTTCGTGACCCCCTCCGATTTTGATGAAATTTGGTTTAGTTGTAACACTAAGTGATAAACTAATGCACACTTATTTTCAGCCCTCTAAGTAAACAGTGGGCGAAAACACGGAGGGTCAAAATTTCCCCCAAAATCTCCCAATCGCGACACTTTGCACAGTAAAAACTTAATATCGTTGGTTCTATTATAGCTAGAAAGCACATTTTTAGTTTGTTTTGAAGCTCATAATATGCTCTATAAGACCTACCATAACCAAAAAATTTTCGAAAAAAATAAGGGTTACCACCCTTATTTTAAGGTCGTGATAAAGGGAGGAGAAAATGGGGATGATGGTATCCTCCGATTTTTTTTTTACTTGATAATATTATAGAGAAAGTCCTAAAGAATATATTCTCAAATTTTTAAGTTGGGACAACAATGGGATCGCTCAAAATCAAAATTTTTCACAATTTTCCCCAAAATCTCCAAATCGCAACACTCTTTAACCTTAAAAATTTAATATCATAAGTGCTTATGTAGCTACAGAGCCAATTTGTTTTGTTTTAAAGCTTATAATACGCTCTACAAGACATACCAAAACCAAAAAATTTTCCAAAAAAAGGAATTGGTGCCCCCCTTATTTGAAGGTCGTGGCAAAGGGTGGAGGAAATGGGGGGAAAGTATCCCCCGATTTTTTTTTTACTTGGGATTCTCAAAGTGCAAGTCCTAATGAACATAGTTTACAATTTTTATGTTGGGACAACAATGGGATCGACCAAAATCAAAATTTTTCAAAATTTTCCCCCAAAATCATTAAATCGCGACATTCTTGCGCCTCCCATTGTAGTCCCAAGATAAAAATTTCAGGATATGCTCTCTAGAACTTACTCTTTAAAAAAAAAAAAAAAGGTAAAAAAAAATTGGGGGATACTATCCCCCGATTTCCCCCACCCCTTGCCACGATCTTATAATACAAGAGGCACCCCTAATTTTTTTTATTTTTTTTTTGTAATAGTAATATTGTTGGGCATATTAAGAGCTTTAAAACAAACCAAAAATGGACTCTGTAGCTACAATACAGTCCATGATATTAAATTTGTAATGGGCAAGAGTGTCGCGATTTGGAGATTTTGGGGGAAATTGTGAAAAATTTTGATTTTGGTCGATCTGATTGTTGTCCCAACATAAAAATTTTAGGATATGTTCATTAGGACTTGTTCTTTGACAATACCAAATAAAAAAAAAATCGGGGGATACCTTCCCCCCATTTCCTCCACCCTTTGCCACGACCTTTAAATAAGGGGAGCACCCTTCCTTTTTTTCTAAAATTTTTTGGTTAAGGTAGGTATTGTAGAGCGTAATATAAGCTTTAAAACAAACAAAAATGGACTCTGTAGCTACAATAGCACATATGATATTAAATTTTTAATGTTCAAGAGTGTTGCGATTTGGAGATTTTAGGGGAAATTGTGAAAAATTGGCGACACGAAATAACTCCCACATGAAATAACTCCCACGAAATAACTCCCAATGAAATAAATCCCACCAAAAATGAAATATGTCCCAATGGAGAAAAAAATGAAATAAGTCCCAACCACAATGAAATAACTTCCACCTACAAAATGAAATAAGTGCCAATGAAATAACTCCCATTAATAATGAAAGAACTCCCAATAACAATATTTAGAAATCTCAACAAAAATTAAACAAACAATAAGGGAAAATATATCAGTTAAGTCGAGAACGAGGATCCTGATGTTACTTTCGGTACAATACAAACAAGTTATAATAACTGCCAAATGCGAAACTTGACGGCTGATTTGTTTGTTTTTCAGAGTTTTTAGGAAACATGCAAAAATACATCGAGTGTTCTATTTGACTTGCTTCGACATTCAAACATCGCGGCGATGTTTTGCAACAATTTTTAATACCAATTTTTCGCTTGCGGTCCTTTTTGCGACAAATTTGTATGTTACCGAAAATTTAAAAGATTTAATTACAACCTGTCGCAATAAGCGCCGTATGCGAAAATTTGGTACCAAAAATCGCCGCGATTTTTGGTACCAAATTTTCGCATGCGGCGCTTATTGCGACAAATTTGTATGTTGCCGAAAATTTAAAAGATTTAATCAGATCTTATTGTAGAAAGCGCCGCAGGCGAAAATTTGGTACCAAAAATCGCCGCGATTTTTGGTACCAAATTTTCGCATGCGGCGCTTATTGCGACAGGTCTTATTGCGACAGGATCTGATTAAATCTTTTAAATTTTCTTTATTGCGACAAATTTCTATGTTACCGAAAATTTAAAAGATTTAATCAGAACTTGTTGTAAAAAGCGCCGCAGGCGAAAATTTGGTACCAAAAATCGCCGCGATTTTTGGTACCAAATTTTCGCCTGCGGCGCTTTTTACATCAAGTTCTAATTAACCCCCAGTTTCTGTAATACGAACGCCATTCGTTCGCGACCAATTTGTGTGTATTTTGTTATTGTAACAAAAACAAAATACATGCAAATTCGTCGCAGACGAATGGCGTTCGTATTACAGAAACAGGGGGTTAATCTTTTAAATTTTCATCTGCAGTGCTTTTTTCAACAATCTTGTATATTATCGAAAAACTTTCTATGTTATCGAAAACACAACACGTTGGATAACTTTCGCGTTCGGCTGCAGTGCGCTCTTCCACAAAAATCCTTGTAAGTTTTGGTAGCAAAGTTTCTAAAACATACAAATTTGTTAAAAAAGCACTTCGTCCTAAAATTTGGTACCAAAATCACAAAAATTTTAATTTATTAATAATAATATTCTATAAGTCAAAATGTTCCAGATACTTTCACCAACAATGAAACAATAGTGGGAGTTATTTCATCGCTATTGTAGTGGGAGTTCTTTCATATGAAAGAACTCCCACCGAAAAAATTATGAAATAACTCCCATCAAAAATGATAAAAGTCCCACTAAATTGGGAGTTATTTCATATGAAATAACTCCCAACTTTGTATGGAGTTTTTTTTGGGACTTATTTCATTTTTTAGGTGGGAGTTATTTCATGTGGGAGTTATTTCGTGTCGCCTGAAAAATTTTGATTTTGAGTGATCCCATTGTTGTCCCAACTTAAAAATTTGAGAATATATTCTTTAGGACTTTCTCTATAAGATTATCAAGTAAAAAAAAAATCGGGGGATACCATCATCCCCATTTTCTCCTCCCTTTATCACGACCTTAAAATAAGGGAGGTAACCCTTATTTTTTTCGAAAATTTTTTGGTTATGGTAGGTCTTATAGAGCATATTATGAGCTTCAAAACAAACCAAAAATGGGCTTTCTAGCTATAATAGAACCAACGATATTAAGTTTTTACGGTGTAAAGTGTCGCGACTGGGAGATTTTGGGGGAAATTTTGACCCTCCGTATTTTCGGCCCCTGTTGACTTAGAGGGCTGAAAATTTGCATTTGTTAGTTTTTTACGTAGTGTAAGTACTTAACCAAATTTCATCAATATCGGAGGGGGTCAAGAATATTCATGATTGATTTCACTAATAATGACCCATTACTGAAAAGTAGTTACTTTTGGGCTTAAAATAATGTTAATAGTAATGAGTACTCATTATAAATAATGTACTTGGTAATGATTACTTTTCACAACTCATTACCATGTTTTTGCTGGGTATTATCATCTATATATATAAAAGAGTAACGTGACTGACTGACTGACTGACTGACTGACTGACTCATCATCGCCCAGCCCAAACCGCTGAAGCTAGAGACTTGAAATTTGGACTGTAGGTTCACCTCCCGGAATATAGATCCACTAAGGCTGGATTTTTGCCAGTGTTGATTCTAAGGGGGTAAAAAGGGTAAAAAACTGTACTTTTGGTACTTTTTATATCTCCTGAAATAATGGTCATAGAGACTCGAAATTTGGACTGCATGTTCACCTCCCGGAACATAGATACACAGAGGCCGGATTTTTGCCAGTGTTGATTCTAAGGGGGTAAAAAGGGTAAAAACTGTACTTTTGGTACTTTTTATATCTCATGAAATAATGGTCATAGAGACTTGAAATTTGGACTGTATATTCACCTCCCGAAATGTAGATCCTGTAAAGCTAGACTTTTGCCAATGTTGATTCTAAGGGGGTAAAAAGGGTAAAAAACTGTACTTTTGGTACCTTTTTATATTTTCTCAAATAATTGTCACAGAGACTTGAAATTTGGACTGTATGTTCACCTCCCGGACTATAGATTCACTAAGGCTGGATTTTCGCCAATGATGATTCTAAGGGGGTAAAAAGGGTAAAAAACTGTACTTTTGGTACTTTTTTTATTTCCTTAAATATTGGTATTAGAAACTTCAAATTTGCAATGTAGGTTTACCTCCCGGAAAAAAATCACTAAGGCTGGGTTTTTGCCAATGTTGATTCTACGGGGGTAAAATGGGTAAAAAAGTGTACTTTTGGTACTTTTTATATCTCCTGAAATAATAGTCATAGAGACTTGAAAATTGGACTGTATGTTCACCTCTCGGAATAAAGATCCATTTAGGCTGGATTTTTTGCCAATGATGATTCTAAAGGGGTAAAAAGGGTAAAAAACTGTACTTTTGGTACCTTTTACATTTACTTAAATAATGGTACTAGAAACTTGAAATTTGTAATGTAGGTTCACCTTCCGGAAAAAAGATTCAATAAGGCTGGGTTTTTGCCAATGTTGATTCTACGGGGGTAAAAAGGGTAAAAAAGTACGTTTAATAAAAAGCACCTTTTATAAAAAGTACCTTTTGGCGCCCTATGCTCCAATGGGAGTTAGAGGAACACATATATATATATATATAAAAAGTACCTTTTATAAAAAGTACCTTTTATAAAAAGTACCTTTTATAATAAGTACCTTTTATAAAAAGTACCTTTTATAAAAAGTACCTTTTATAAAAAGTACCTTTTATAAAAATACCTTTTATAAAAAGTACCTTTTATAAAAAGTACCTTTTATAAAAATACCTTTTATAAAAAGTACCTTTTATAAAAAGTACCTCTTATAAAAAGTACCTTTTATAAAAAGTACCTTTTATAAAAAATACCTTTTATAAAAAGTACCTTTTATAAAAAGTACCTTTTATAAAAAGTACCTTTTATAAAAAGTACCTTTTATAAAAAGTACCTTTTATAAAAAGTACCTTTTATAAAAAGTACCTTTTATAAAAAAAGTACCTTTTATAAAAAGTACCTTTTATAAAAAGTACCTTTTATAAAAAGTACCTTTTATAAAAAGTACCTTTTATAAAAAGTGCCTTTTATAAAAAGTACCTTTTATAAAAAGTGCCTTTTATAAAAAGTACCTTTTATAAAAAGTACCTTTTATAAAAAGTACCTTTTGTAAAAAGTACCTTTTATAAAAAGTACCTTTTATAAAAAGTACCTTTTAAAAAAAGTACCTTTTATAAAAAGTACCTTTTATAAAAAGTACCTTTTAAAAAAAGTACCTTTTATAAAAAGTACCTTTTATAAAAAGAACCTTTTATAAAAAGGAATGTAGGATTTTTCGGTGAAGAAAAAAACCTTCTGGAAAATGTACTTTTTGGAAATTTCGTTTTTAACGGGGGTAAGAAAGTGTACTTTTGGTACTTTTTTTTGGTTCCTATAATAATGACCGTTGAAGCTTGAATTTTGGAATGTAGGGGACTTCGGTGAAAAAAACATTCTGCTAAAGTATTTTCAAAAAATTTTGTTTCTAGAGCTGTAAAAAAGTGTTTTTTGATACTTTTTATATTTCATGAAGTAATTATCCTAGGCACTGAAATTTTGAATGCTTTAAAAAGTTATTTTTTGGAAATTCTGTTTCTAAGGGTCGCGACCGATCTTAAAGGGGATAAAAAGTGCAAATTTGGTTATTCTTATATTTCTTGAAATAATGGTTCAGAAACTTGATGTTTTAAATAAAAGATCACCTAAAACAAAAAAACAGTTTTTGGAAAATATAATTTTACGGGGAAAAGGGGGCAAATGGTTATTTTGAGATATCTAACTATTGAACTAAAAGCCGCAGAAATAACACCCAAGATAAGGACATATTTTAAAATTTTAGGGTAAAAAGGTGTACCTGGTAACAGTGGTGTAAAATGGTACTTTTCATATCTACAATATAAAGACAATAGAACTTTTTATTTTTTTAACGCATATTATACGGAGAGGAATGAAACTTACATGGAACGAAAGGAGATGGACTTGGAAGCGAAATGGAATAGAACGGGGAACGAAGTGGAATAGAGCTGGGAACAATATGGAATGATACTTTTTACTTAAATTTTACATATTTAACTTTTTTGACTCCATATTTTTTCTCTCTATATGTTTTTCCACTCAAACTTATTTTTATTCCAATTTTTTTTTTCACTGAAATAAATAAAATTAAATAAATAAAATTAAAATTAAATTAAAATATTTATTCACTCAAAATCTTAAAACCCGATATAAGGGCTCGAAAATTGTCAATATATTTTTTCACCGAAACGAGCATGATGACGTACCAGCGAAGTTATTCAAATTTTATTGTTTAAATTATTCATTAAAATATTATTTTATGAAAGACTTAAACGTCCTCAAGTAAATAAAACAAAAACTATGTAGAGGATTTTGTTTTTAAATCGATAGAGTAATTCTGATCCTTTTATTATCCGGTATTCAATACAACCGGTAACGAAGTACCGGGATGGTAAGCTAGTATTAGCATAAAAAAATAAAAATAAATTTCACATCTTCTATGAAAAATCCAAAAATAAAAATGTTTGGATCACAATACCTTGTAAACCATTACAAATTTCAACGTTTTAAGAGTACACTTCAATTCAGAGACCCTAAATACATATGGGACACAAATTTCAGTAAGTTTGGATGATTATTTCTATACTTTGACCGGGACTTTTGATTTTCGATCCACTGTGCAATGTTGGAGAGTTAAACTTGGGTACAAAAACGTCAAAAAACACCTCTGATTTTAAAATTTACTGGTTAGTGTTGCCATGTTGTGGTATTTTATTTGAAAAAATGTGCGATGATGACAACAATTCTAGTTGGAAATGCTATATTTGATATGGCAATACCGTGTAAAGCTTCATTTGCTAAACTTGAATCGAAAAACAGAATGTTTGGTTAAACATGGTTTTAATTTTATAGAATTAATTAAAACTACCGTATAAACTAAGTTTAAGCGATATGTCAAGAACTCAGCCTGAGGGTGCTGAAATTCGGCGGAAATTAATCGTTACGAGATCATCTTTCCTATTTTGAGGTATTTTCAATTGTTCTTTGTAGTCAAATGGTTATATATATTCTTACCCTTTTATTTATGAAAAAATTGTAACCAATAAAAGATAAATTAAAATGGTTTCCACTCGAAAATAATATCTTCTTTAAAAATTGTAGAGAGAATAAAAGATTTGGAAGTAGTCTTCACAATTCACCCAATTTTTAAAAATTTGATATTCTTTTGAATTTTTTATTGATACAATTAAAGATCTACCTTCAAATTCATAAAAGTTAAAAGAGACTAATAAGAGGTTTATAAAACTAATTTTGTATGGAAATTCGATTAATAAACCCGTTATTAAACGCTTTTATTTTTTATGAACTTAGACGCTGGTTTTTAAATTCAACAATTTCAAGAAAAAAATTAAAATCTTAAAATTCGAAAGATATTAAATTTTTAAAAATAAGTTGAATGGTGAAAGAGTACTCCCGAATCGAGCACCTTATTTTTTTGTGCATATTTTGCATTTTTAGCTACATATATTTGTACACTCAAAAGAAAAACTCGGTCAAAAAATCTGTAAAACGACTATCAATTTAAATTAGCAATTTTTTAGCAGATTGTTCTGCTGAGAAGGATATTTTTACTAAAATCTCTGTCATTCAGTTTAAGAAAATAACAGACATTTTACTATGTTTATACTGATTTTGTTTGCTGAATTTCGTTATTTTTTCAAGAAATTTTTTTATATAAAAAAAAGGAGAACAGATTGTTCTGCTGAAATCAGCAGATTGCTCTGCTGAAATCAGCAGATTGTTCTGCTGAAATCAGCAGATTATTCTGCTCAAATCAGCAGATTGTTCTGCTAAAATCACCAGATTTTCTGCTAAAATCAGCAGATATTTCTAAATTGCTAAATCAGATTTCTCTGCTGTCGAACAACACACATGTTTAATAACTAAAACGCCAGATAAAAGTATAAGGTTCCGTAGCGTAGTGGTTAAGAAGTGTACTTTCAAATCGGAAGGTGGCGAGTTCGATGCTGGCTGGCGGCGTATGTTTTTTTTTCTTGTTATATTTATTCACCTCTTATGACAGATATTTAGCAAACCGTGTCTGTTAAAATCAGCAGATTTCTCATGTGGCTCAAAATGGGTGTATTTTCAGCAGATTTTTCTGCTGATTGGACAGAGAATTTATTTTGAGTGTAGGCACATGTTTTCGATTTTTAGATGCATAGAAGTACTTGTCCCAGATATAAGTAACAAAAATAAAGTTTATTTTCTTGTTCCTACTGTATTGTGACAATTATCTTAATAACTAAGAGCTTACCACGAAATTGTAAAAGAAGAAAAAACAAAAATATCGCAAGACTGCTTACAGAATTTTAAAACAAGTTTTTTTACTTTAGTTTAACACTTTGACAATATAATGCCTCTACGTAATCCTGTTTTGGAAAAACGTCCTTTTCTTTGTTGGACTATTTTTATATGTAGTTTGTTGTAGTTACTTCAATAACACTATGCAACAAATATTGGGTCGTCATGACGGCTACGATTTCCATGCAAATATATGTTTGTCGATAGTCTAAAAATAATGTCCGAAACAATAAATTTGCGTCAAAATGGCATCGATTTTGTTTGCATATTTTGGCATTTTGCAGATGTCAACCATTTCAGCAAAAATAAATCCAGATTTTGACCGCATACGCTCAGAGAAGAGATATGATTGTCGCAACCATTGTTTAAGAGCGTCGTATTATGATTGAAACTTGTATCTTAATATGTTAATGACAATCATTAAGTGTTTATAGCAATCATATTATGATCCTAAATTATAATTTTTGGAATATTTAGGATTATAACATGATTGCTGCAAAAATGTTTTGGTTACTACAAACAAATTACGATAAAATTTTCAATCATAATATGACGCTCTTAAATTATGGTTGCCACAATCATTTCTCTTCTCTGCGTGTAGCTAATTTTTATAGCATACCATAGCGTATCTAAGAGCGCTCTTTAGGATGCAGTAAAAGAGAGGTGAAAAACTTTAATTGTTTTATAAGATTTTTTTAACATGGTAATGTTTTTAGGCTGGTGTCTAATTTAAAAAAAAAATTGCAGGACGCCACCTCAGTTTGACTAACAATTAACGAAAAAGAAAAAAAAAAAATACTATTTTCAATTTCTTAAAACCAAATATATTAACAACTTGGGTTTGTAACTTGGATAATAATTCACCTCTTGGTGAATAAAACCGTTTTTCACCAGCTGGTAAATAAAAAACAACAAACTTTTTTTTTAACAAAAAAAAAATTTTTCAGCAAATTTTTTTTATTCATCAATTTTTTTTTTTTCATAAAATTTTTTTTGTCATAATTTTTTTTTTTTTCATCAAACTTTTTTTTCCAATTATTTTTTATTTTTTTTTTTTTCATAAAATTTTTTTTTTTTCATCAAACTTTTTGTTTTCATCATTTTTTTTATCAATTTTTTTTTTAATTTTTTTTTTTCATCAAATTTTTTTTTTCATCAAAACTTTTTTTCATAAATTTTTTTTTATCATATTTTTTTTCATCAATTTTTTTCATCAAATTTCTTATCGATTTTTTTATTATCAATTTTTTTTTTTCACCAAAAAATTTTTTTTCATATTTTTTTTCATCAATTTTTTTTTACATCAAAAATTTTTTCTTTTCATCAAAAAAATTCATCAAAAACTTTTTTTCATTTAAATTTTTTTTCACCAAAAATTTTGGGTTCATTAAATTTTTTTTTAACATAATTTAGTTTTTCGTGAAAAAATAATCATTTTTTTACCAAAACTTTTTTTTCACCAAGTCTAAGCTTTTCGCATAAAAATTTTCCATTTGTTTAACAAATGTACATTAGGGATATACCTTTTTTTGAGTGCAAAATACCACTCCAGTACCATCTGGGAAATGTTGTTCTAATAATAAAAAACTGTTTTTTAGGTTGATTCGGTGAAAAAAGTTTCCGCACCGAAAGAGATTTCTAAAGTGCTTTAAATTTTTATTTATATTTTTTTAAAAATTATGGTTTTTTAAATATCGCGATTTGATCAAAATTTTGCATTAGACTTAAGAAAAATATTTCGGTATTGAAGATTATATAAGAATTTTAATAAAAAATAACTTATTTAAGACAAGAATAACTGTTTTGATAAAAAAAATAAATAAATGAATATAGACAAAACTTCAACGCTTTCGGTGCGGAAACTTTTTTCACGATAGAGGAAAAGTGGCACCATATTTTCTTATATTTTTACATGCTCTACACGGCTATGGGGTGGTATTTTTGATATTTGCAAAAATTGCAAAAAGTTATATCCCTAATATACATAAAACAAGTGAGAGTGTTATATTCTTTGGTGCCGAATCTTTTATACTCTCCAAAATGTAAAAACACTTTTTTGCACTTATTTTTGCACTCACTTACGAAATGTACAGCTCTTTTGGTTTTTTAATGGGGTCCTCGACTGATATTTCAATTCGTTTTGCATGGAATAGCAAAGTAATATAACATTATTTTTTCTAAAAAAAACTTTGCTTTGGCAAGTACACCAAAATCTTCCGCAAAACATTATAATGATATAATGTTTTGGGCAAGAGTACAAAATTCGCAGGCATTTTTTTTAACTTTAAATACAAAATTCTTTATTTATTGACGTTTTCAAAACGTAAATTATTAAAAATTTTAGTGGGTCATGAAAAATAAATTCGAAATAACTTTGCAAAACTCTTGGACTGTTATGTTTATCTAATGGTCTACTTTAATTTTGCTCTTGAAGTCATTGAGGCTCGGTTTTCTTGTTGCACAATGTAATGTGATATAAAAAATGCCAAGTATACATAAACCGTTTAGGGTTATCAATAGAAGTTTTTAAATTATCCTGAAATGTAGAATATCAAAATTGTATAGTGGAATTTTTATACCCTACACCACTCTGTGATACATTTTTCCAATCTGAAAGGCAATTCTGTTTCTGAAAAAAAAAAATCACAATATATTTTGCTCGCCTAAAAATGCGCCTAGCACTTTTTTTCTATTTGGGCTAATATTTTTTTTTTGTTTGACTAATCTGTAAAAAAGTTTTCCAATTTGACAAAACGGACTACAACCACTTTTATTTTGGCAAATAGGTTAATTTTACATCTAGGATCTGCAAACCCTAATCGTATCCTACCAGTCTGATTTTGAATAAAATGGCAAAACATTTAACTTTGTTCTCTTTGTGTTTTTTTTTATGAATGCGTATGCCCTTAATAACAATACAACCATGACAAAAAAAATTAAACAGGATTAAAATTCGTAAGATGAAACTTAGAAAAGAAGGCTTTTATTAGTTTTTTTCTTTTGTACTTAACTCTGAGATTGGTTTAGTAAAACATACAATAAGAAAATGTTAGCAAATGGAGTTTGAATAAAACTAACAATGTGTTTTAGTTCAACATAAAGTAAAACTGCAAATCTAATTTGATTCAAAAAATTTCAAATTATGGAACAATTTTTAAACGATTCCAGCCCAATTGATATCACTCTTGCGCGGATCCAGGGCTGGGAGGGAGAATAGGGTTTCACTTACCAAAATGATTCTAAAAATATAAAAAGAAAGGAGAAAAAAGGAAGGGAAAGAAAAAGAACAAAGATATAAAAACATAATTTAAAAAAAAAAAAATACCTAGGATAGTTGTGTGATGCTTGACGTCAGCACACATACACTTAAAATAATAACACTGTAAAATTACAGAAAAATTCTGCTAATTTAACAGAGTACACCATACTTTTTCAGCTAGCAACATTTCTTGGTTATTTTACTATAAAACTCTATAAAATAATTTGGCCAAAAAAAATGTTAATTTACAGAGTTTTAGTAAAATATTGGTTAAATGAAGCACTATTTAACAAAGCAAACTCTGTAAATTTACATATATTTTACAGAGTTTGTGCATCTAATGTATTTTACATTAGATGCAACTAAAATTTTACAGAGAAAAACTCTGTAAATTTACAGAGTTTAGTTAATTAAATGCATGTTATTTTGGAAATTTTTTAAACGATTTCTGAAAAGATTTTTTTATTGTTTTTTTTATAACTTTTTTTGGCACTTTTTCATTTTTTCTCATTATAAAAAAAATACAGATAAAATTTTTACAGAAAAAAACAGTTTTTAACTATGAAATTCAGATAACATAGTAATTAGTAAAACTACAGATAAAACTAAGTTTTTTGGTTACAAAAAATACAAATATTGATAGGGCTTATTGGGAGACACATTTTCCCTAGCGGTAAAAATTTAAAAGTTGTTATAATGAACCTGCCACCGTTGGGTAGGTGTGAAAAAAACATTTCTTGCCATATGAAAACTTCATACATATGGAGGGTATTTTCGGCCATATCAGTTTTTAAAAATTTGATTGCTACCTAATGAAACAATGAGGACCTTCAGGAAAATTCCGATAACACCTGCCACCGTTGGGTAGGTTTGAAGAAAACATTTGCATGACTTTAAACGTCTTCTAGCATAAAAATGTTTCAATTGTACAAAAAAACATGTTATGTAAAAAAATTGTAGTGTTTCAGAGGTTGGTTTAACTTTAAAAGAGGGAACTTTTTTCCCTGGTCCGATTTTTCCAATTTACGAGCTTAACCTGCCTAGTAGAGATGGCGAGTGAGTGACTTTTGATTCACACTCACTCGCGATCACGACATGAATTTTGCAAGAACGCACACTCACTCAAGTGCATATTTTTTTCCACTCACAAATCACATTCACGTGCACTCACACAAGCTTCACTAACTAACACTCACGAAACTCTTGTTAATACAAAAAAAAAAATCTTTTAAAAACTAAAATTTCAAAAATCTAACACAATTTTTATCAAAATTTAAAAATCTCAATGGATGTCGAAAAATCCTACGAATCGACTATTCATTACACGGAGGAGCACATAAAATGTTCACACGCAGAAAAAAACATGGTTGCGGTGATCATGATGTAAGATGATTGGGAATATGATTGTAACAATAATGTTAATATGATTGAAGGCAACAAGGAATGTTAATCATTATATGATTGCGACAATAATGGCCTAAATGTTATATAATTATTAGGGATGTCGCGAATATTCGTCACTATTCGGAATTCGGCATATTCGGCATGTTTTTTTAATATTCGGTTAAATAAATATTCGTCAACAGTTTGCCGAATATTCGGCAAAGTTTACATTAGTTAAAAAAAAAACACTATTTATTAACGTTTGACTCTATTTTTGTAGTTATTTCAGTTTGCTTTTTATACAAAAAAACTTGAGCACTTGATTAAAATTCGAATTGTTAAGGTACCAGAAAAAATAGTGTCAACAACAGCGTTGTTGTCTTTAAGTATGGTACTTTTTTTAAATATTTTACATAGGTAAAATACTGGCGTATGAATAATTAAATTATTCGGCAAATATTCGTATTCGGTTCAAACCGAATACCAAATAGTAAATATTCGGTTAAATGCCGAATACACTATTCGCGACATCTCTATAATTATCATAATATGATTCCAGTTTAATATTTTTTTTGTTTAAATTGAGAAAATTAATTATGCTTTAATACCACACGTTTATAGAAATTCTTCATTACTTTTCTTTTTGGTAAAGTTCACATTAATAATTTATTTTTTGTTTTTGAATGTTGTTTTTATAAATATGAATAATATTGAATAAACCATTAAGTTATTGACAAAATCATAACATATTTGCTGCAATCATAACATATTTGTTACAACATAAAAATTATTGTCAGCAATTATGTCACATTCAGTAAGCAAAAAATGCACAAAAAACACTTTAATATTTTCGATATGAAGTTTTTATTTAAAATGGAAAGTTATTTTTGAACCGCACAATAAATATAAAATAATATACAATAAATTATATAAAGTAGATTTTTGTATTTCATTTCCTTCTGCGTTGATCCTAATTGTAAGTGGCGTCTTTGCGACTAACTGCTTGCTGGCAAAACACTAAACTGATGCATAAACCTGACAATGTTTGCAAAATCAATTTTCATTAAGGTACCAAGATTGACCATTGTACAATCGTCAATATTACTCACACACCATCAATATAATTGAATATTGTACATAATATTGCGTCGTCTGTAGGTACCTTTAAGTTGTGATTATCTAATGATTGTTATAATTATATTATGTTCAAATTTTTGGTGTGTCGAGAATATAATTAACTATAACATTGTTACAACAACCATATTGTACTTTTGGATGTAGCAATTATTTTATCATGATTGAAGCAACTATTAAATATCTAAAACAACCATATAATTGTTTAAATACAATTTTAAAAACAATAACTTGATTGCTGCAATCATAACTGGGTTTAAAAATCATAGTATAGTTGCCGTGATCATGTCGCAACCATATTTTTTCTATGCGTGCAGACTTGCAAACCAACTTTTCTAATAGTTTTTGGGACGTAGTTTACGAATCTACACACCAAATTTTAAAGTTAACCAGCAAAAAATGTGCGGAGTACTTCTATTTGGAGTGCTTTAAAACTATAACAAATGTAATGAAATAACACAAAAATAACAAAAAACACAAGGAAAAAACGCAAAGGCATTCTTTTCTACTCCATAAGAAGTTGATTTTCAGCTCTTAACTCATACCTTCCGCGACACTTCCATACAAATGTAAGTAGATATTCAGTATATAAAAAGTACTCCGAGTTTTCAAACAACTTCCAACTACTTCCCGGAGTACTTCTAATCTATTGAATATTTACTTACATTTGTATGGGAGTGTCGCGGAAGGTAATGAGTTAAGAACTGAATAACTATGAATTCTGGAGTAGAAAAGAATGTTTGTGTGTTTTTGTCTTGTGTTTTTTGTTATTTTTGTTGTATTTCATTACATTTGTTATAGTTTTAAAGCACTCCACTAGGAAGTGGTAATGACTTTTTTTGAAGGGTAGCTTTCGTTTTTGAGATGTTTGCCAATTTATTTTTATGGAATAATCTACTTTTTTCAACATTTTTTTTAATATCTTGCGAACTCTTTTAAAATGTTACTCTCACTTTATATTATTTTTAAGTACGGACCTTGGGTATTATAATTAGCATGTAACGATTTTTTTTTGATAATTTCACTTTTTTTGTATTTTTGTTAATATCTTAGGAACCAGTCGTCTGATTTTTAAAACAGTCTTTTGTAGAAAACTCATTGGTCTTTTGTATAAATAAGTGATACTGAATAGGTAGTGCGTAATTTTTCCAGAAAACATTTTTTAACAAATGTTTTTTTTTAATTTTTTTTTTTTATATGAGTATAATAAAATACTAAATTATAAGTAAAGACTTATCATAAATTAAGGTCAAAATGCTATTAAAATAGTAAAAAAAATTTCAGCGTATGTTAAAAAGGTTTATACAGTCGAACTCGGTTATAACCAGTTCTCGGTTGTAACGAACTAATTCTAAAGTCCCGATGTTTTGGCAGCAATTTTCACTTCTTTTATAACGAACTCGGTTATAACGAGTCCTCGGTTAAAACGCACTACTTATTATGGTCCCACGAACATAATTTTATGTATATTTACCGTTTTATAACTCCAATAAATATTTTGAAATTTGCAGAAATTATATTTACCAAACTCACAAATTGTTAGCAATTGAATAGTTCATGCGAATAAGGACGAATAGACCACTTTTTCGCAAACACGTTTTTTTGCATAAATGCATTTTATTAGCAGAGACCTACAATCCTATGCAGAAATTTAGGGGAAATTTTGACTTTTAAGGCTAAAAAAATGACTTTGAATGTGCAATAATTCGTATATTTTTATATTTTTGTTTAAATTGGGAGTGAACTAACGCACAATTTTGATTAAATACAACACAAAATCATACAAAAATTTTACTTTCAGTAACAATGTGTTAAAAGAACATTACGAAGAACAAACCACACTTATTATATTGGCAAACAATTTTACCGTTCTTGAGTTATAAGACTTTAAAGTGTGGAAAGAAAAAAGGGCGAATATCCATCCTTAACAAAATATTATATAAAAATTATTTAGCTGCGAGTTTAAAATTGATATTAGCTAAAATTTGAAATTGTACACAAAAAAAAAACAATCTTAGCACATACAAACATTTAGTGTTAATACTGCATCCAATGTCAGGAATAAAAAAAAAAATTTCATGTCCTTTTATTATACGTCGTAGTATGCAGTCAAGGGTTAATATTATAATTCCTAAAAATGTATTTAGTGTCATAAAGAATTACTACTGCATCAAATAGCAGGAATATTAAAAAAAAATTAACAAAAAAAAATTTTTTTCCATGTCATGACAATCCTTAAAAAGTGTATCCTTGAAGTCCTTAAAGTGTTACAAACAAATACCAACCATAGTTCGTCAAGTTTTGCAAGTCTCATGAAAATGTAGTCAAAATCTGCTGCAAAATAACACATTTTTATTCAAATTTCAATACATTTTTTTGGATATTCGCCTTTTTCCATTAAAGCAAAAATTTAAGTCCATTTTTTGGGAAAGTTCTCTTTCGAATACCTTACTAAAATTTTGTATATAGGTAGATGTGACCTAAATCTTTAAGCTAATACCAAAAAGTTGACAAAAATATTATTTTTTAACAGTTTCCTGCGTTTTTATTGACCCCTGTAAAATTCTACACATGGTCTATTCGTCTTTATTCGCATGAACTATTCAATTGTCGATTAATATTATAATTTTGATAAAATTTGTTTATATTTTTAATGTTTTCTTCTCAAAAAAGTTTGCTTTCAAAAAAACGTCAAATAACACAAAATTGGAAATTTTTTTTGGAAATAAAACTAGGTTAATATTAAATATACCCCGCTTATAGCGAACTTCGCTTATAACAAACTATTTGTACTGGTCCCTCGGAGTTCGTTATAACCGGGTTTGACTGTAATTCCCTAAATAACAAAATATAAAAATATAAAATATATAACAAAATATAAAAAAAGCAGATTAAAAATAAAAGACAAGCAATTATCTCAAAAACTAAGGCTAATTTATAAATTTGGTGTCCTTATTCGTAATCTACGTCCTTAAAACTCTTAGAAAACTTGAATCGCAAAACATATACATTTTTGTTTTCCTACGTATTTTGATGAAAACCCATTTCACAAAATTTTCGATTTTAGTCCACATTTTTCAACTTCCGTTTGCATAAAAAAAGAGGAAACATTAAGTAACCAATTTTTCTCCTGAAATAACTAATAAAAGATGTTAATTAAAGGCCCACGTTCAAAGTTTAAACAATCTCTTATTAGAAGTGCAAATTTTTGCGATTTCTAAAAAAAAAAAATTTTTACATTCCAATGCATGTCAAATGAGTATTGTGGGACTTACCATTTTGAAATTAAGCCTCAATGATAGAGTATAGTCTGTAGACTAAACACAATTTAACAAAAATTGTAACGGTCACCTGAAAAATGATTTTTCTGGTCCCGTCGCTCAGGAAAGGCGTGGTCGTAGGGACGTAAAATGACTCATAAGTTATTTTCAAGTCAAATAGAAAAAAATAGAGGGTATCGTTTCAACATTTCCAACGTTTCTAGAATAAGTAGGGGACACTCTAGTGTATGTACTTGCATTATATTTTTATTAATTTTTTTGTGAATTCACGAAAGTTCTTGATGAAAAAATCGCGTGATTTTAAGAATAAAATTTTTCGTGAGTTTTTTCCCGAACAGTAACCCATGTAAATAGCAACCCTCCCTTATACCTATAAAGTTTCGTGATCCTAAACCAAAAAATCAATATATCTTTAATTCACACACTTAAAACATTCGGCATGGACCATTCGGTCCAAGTTAAGAAAATTTTAAGTCCGTCGCTCATGACCTATTTAAATTTTTAACACAATCTGCAGCACAGAATCGTTTAGTCGAGCTAAAGGATTTCTTTCATTGCCATTTTTGTACATTTTCTGGTGTAGTAAGCCCGAAAATGAAACAAGTATAATAACTGCGACAACGAGTTAGTAAGTAAAAAAATTCAATAATTTATGAAAGCCGAGAAAGTTTATTTTTTTAATCATGCTTTTTTCCTTAAAATAATGGTAAAAGAATGTACATATGTTAACTGTTAGCGTGAGTCTGTACTGGTTTATATATGTATGAGTTGAATTTCTTGTGAGGCTCTTTATATAGTCCCAAAAGCATTTCTTATATTAATAAGTACACAAAACAAAAGAATAAAAAAAACAAAAAAAAATAATAAAGAAAACAAAAAGAATAAAAGAAACAAAAAAGAAATAGAGACAAAGGAATTTTAAATCACATCCAGACCACAGCATGACTTAATACTTGTTTTTCTTTTTTACTTGTAACCACATACATAGTATCCTATGACGGGGACATACTTATACAAACACACATACATACGTAGTAACTAGCAACTACATACATATAAATTAATGAAAGTATTTATTACGTTCATAAAGAACAACTAACAACCAACCATACAACTAGCCTATGGGGGCCCCCGTAGGCTAGTTGGTAGCGTGCTAGCCTTTCAACGTGGGGGTCGTGGGTTCGATTCCCACCAGAACCCTTGGTTTTTTTCGCTACAACGAGACGACGGTCATTGTTACCAGTTCTCGGTTAGGTGAAATTTATTAAAAATGAGTTGTAAATAATTAGAAAAAATAAATAAAAATAATTGATCATGTGATCAAAACTATTATTATTATTATTACAACTATGAAACTTAATTGCCGATATTATTCAACACAACTAAAAAGGCAAGACAATCTACTTTGAAAAAAAATAACAAGTAGAAAAATTAAATTCGACTTGGCCGAATCTATGAATACCCTCCACAATGCCCTTTTTAAGTTATAGTAAATTTTCTAGAGTGAAAAAATAACACTAATTTTTGAAAAAAAAAAATAATTTACTAAATTTTTTTTTGAGTGTAAAATTTTTTTTGAGTGTACAATTTTTTTCGAGTGTATTTTTTTTTCTTTTAGTGTAAACTAACTAATTTTTTAACTAATTTTTTAAAAAAAAAAAATAATTTACTAAATTTTTTTTTTTGAGTGTAAAATTTTTTTTGAGTGTAAAATTTTTTTCGAGTGTATTTTTTTTTTCTTTTAGTGTAAAAATATTTTTGAATGACAAAAATGCGATGTAAAATATTTTTGTGACTTACCAATGTTTTTAAAACATGTTTAACGGGTTTTCAACACGTGAATTTAAGGTGAGGCGAATCTGAAATTTACGGTTTTGTTAATAACTTTTGAACCACTGGACCGATTTCAGCATCCTCAGAATTGCCGTTCGAAAGTTACCGTGTGTTTTATCTCGTAAATTCCAAAAAAACCCTTGCCGAAATTCACTCATTTGCTTATAACTTTTGAACCACTGGACTGATTTCGCTGGATTGCAACACCAACCTGACCAGGTAAATGCCCAACATATATGCCAAACTTCAGGAGCCTACGTAAAGTCTTTCAAAAGTTAGCGTGTTTTCAACAGACAGACAGACAGACAGACAGACAGACGGACAGACGGACAGACGGACGGACATCGCTAGATCGTCTTAAAATCGATAGAGGATCATGAATATTAGAGCACCCACAAAATGTATGGGATGTGCAAAAGTGTATTTTTTATCGCTCCCCGCTCATTTTTGGTTGAGTTGGGAGTAAAAAATAATATCTATCCAGAAATTGGACTTCTAGGTTGCAAACAGACCAAGCAGTTTGAACTTTTGACCTCAAAAATGGGCTAAAAAAACCTTTATAGATTAATTTGGCTGTAACTCTTAAAATAAAAGTTTTTCGCAATTAACTTTCATAACAATTTTTATGTAGAATTAAAATGCAATGATTTTTCTCTCATACAGTTTAGACCTAAATATGTCCGATCGCGGTGTTTTAAGCGGCTAAAGTCAAAATTTGGGTTAGAACTTTATTTTAAAAAATTCTCGAAAATTTTTAAATTGGGGAAAATTTGAGCTCTTTGCACAATTCACTAGGGTATTGAATGTACTTTTCCAAAAATTTTTTTTTTGCAAAAATATATCGACCCTTCCATGAAAAAATCCCAAAGTTCTTCTCTGAATCTCTTTTTTTTACCATTCAACCTCAATATAGGCGAATACTCACTTTGTAATTCCGTGAGTTTCGCACCGAAACATCTGTCTAGGATTTCCCTAAATATATATGGGGTATTCAGTGCCAAATTGGACACTTTGAAAATTTTTATTTTAGATTTTTTAATTATTTTAAATTTTTTTTTAAAGCCCATTAAAACCCCCATCCAAGTTAGTTTTCAAAATTTTTAAATTACCCGTTCCAAAGATATCGAATTTTCAAAAAAAAAAAACAACTATCGTTTTCCGTATTTCTATCAAAACAAATTCAAAAATGGTCAACATTTTTTTTTAATTTTTGTTTTTTTATTAAAAATTTCTTAGTGTTCTAATATGCGATTTTTAAATGATTGCACTCTTTGTTTTTTTTTCAATCTTTTCTTAAAATTTTTTATTTGATTTTTTTTTAATTTTTTGTGGTAAACTTAACATTTTCTTAAAGTTATAAGCTTAAGTAGATCGTGGAATTATGGTAATATATAAAAAAGAATTAAAAATAAAAAGGTAATTAATATATTCAGCGGTTTTTGAGTTTTTTTTTATGTCTTCCAATCTTTATTAAAACACTTTCACGAAAAAAAGATAAAATTGTAACAAATTATTTCGAATTTGGACCATTTTTAAAGAAGTGATAAGTAAAAAA
This sequence comes from Pegoplata infirma, assembly GCA_963921195.1. NCBI lineage: Eukaryota > Metazoa > Arthropoda > Insecta > Diptera > Anthomyiidae > Pegoplata > Pegoplata infirma. The sequence continues at coordinate 119,585,934 of OY992536.1, read as the reverse complement.
CAGAAAAAATCGTGTTTTTTTTATAATTCCATATTTTTTGAACGGATTATCAAAAAAGATATCAAAATTTACTTGGAATGGGTTTTTGAAGGGTACTAGAAAATTAAAAAAATATAAAATTAAAAATTTTCCAAGTGTCCGATTTGGCATGGAATACCCCATATATACTATGTGGAATCCTAGACTTATCTTTCGTTGCGTAAAACACGCACTTACAAAGTGAATATACCCCCATAACGTGGTTGGAGGTCAAACAAAGTGTGGTTCAGAGTAGGATTTTGGCAATTTTTCATGGAAGGGTCGATATATTTTTGCAAAAAAATTTTTTTGGAAAACTACATTCAATACTCTATTAAATTATGCAAAGAGCTAAAATTTTCCCTAATTTAAAAATTTATGACAATTTTTTAAAAAAAATTTTCACCCAAATTTCGACTTTAATCGCTAAAAACACCGCAATCGGACATATTTAGATCAAAACTGTATGAGAGAAAAATCTCTGCATTTTGAATCTACAAAAAAATTGTTATGAAAGTAATTTGCGAAAAACTTTTATTTTAAGAGTTACAGCCAAATTAATCTATAAAGGTTTTTTAGCCCATTTTTGAGGTCAAAAGTTCAAACTGCTTGGTCTGTTTGCAACCTAGAAGTCCAATTTCTGGATAGATATTATTTTTTACTCCCAACTCAACCGAAAATGAGCGGGGAGCGATAAAAAAAACAATTATGCATATATGGGTGCTCTAATGAATATATATACTTTATGGGGTCCTAGACCAATATTTCGAGGTGTTACAAACGGAATGACAAACTTATATATACCCTCTATCACTAGAGTGGAGGGTATAAAAAAATCATGTTAACAATTTAAAGACGATCAATACTGACCATGTAATACCCTACAACATAGCTAACTTAAAAATGGCTTCCTTATCAAAACATGAACCGATCTACATATGATGCGTTCCACATTAAATGTCCCGCTACAGAATGTCTTAATAGGTGGTATGGATAGCCCTATATCGAAATAAGAAATTTTAATTTTTGGTTTTCAATTTTTCAAAAACTGGCCCAAGGAGGCATTTTTCAATATTGGCAAAATGGTCAAATTTGTTTCGAGTTCCCTTGAATAAATATTTATCAAATTATAACAGAATGCAATTCAATCTAAAAAATTCACATTCTGGTATATTTTTTGTATGTGTTAGCGATTCAAATTTTTTATTTTGGAAAATTTTCAGATAAAAATTTTTTATAAAGTTTAGCACAGCTCGGCCGAAACAACTTTAAACTCAAGTTGCAAACACTGTAAATGTCTCTCTTTAGCATGAATCTGGGTTGCCCCACTATTATAATTCGACGAAAATCAAAATCTTCGCCAGAGCCGTTTTTAAATAAATCTCAGTCAAACGACAAAAAATTGACATTTTAAGCTTATCTTGAAAACGACGAGATTTATGAAAAAATTACTAGAGACAAAATTTATCCCTCGGAAGAAATTCAAGAAAACGGCAAATTCACATATTGCAATTGCAATGTGTTTGTTGGCAAAAATTGCACTTTTAAATTCCGAGCAAAAAACTTCGCGTTTTCTGTAAATAAATAACGAATTGTTAATACCGCGAATAAAACATCTTTATTTACTAACTTAATATAAATTTAATTGGGTTTGTTGCAAAAAAAATATCTTTGCAATATGTTTTTTATAAATGTTTAATTGCAACTTTGGGTGTTAATAACTCGAAAAGGAAGCGAGATATCAAAAAATGCAATAAGATCTCCCACTCACATTGGTTTGTTTTAATGGTTTTTTGTGTGTATTGATAACATACACAAAGGCCTGGTGTAGGATGTAGTACAATATTTTTAGTTATTTTCAAAAAAAAAAATATTTCCGATATTAAAAAATAGCAAATGAAATAAAAAAATATGAGTGGGCTATCTAATTGCATTTTTTGACTTTTTTTTTCCTTTTCGAGTTATTAACACAAGAAGTTGCAGTTAATCATTTATAAAAAACATATTGCAAAAATATTCTTGTTTGCAACAAACCCGATTCAATTTAAATAAAGTAAGTTAATAAAGAAGTTTTAATCGCGGTATTAACAATTCGTTATTTATATTCAGAAACGCGAAGTTTTTAGCCCGAAATTTAAAACTGCAATTTTTGGCAACAAAAACATTGCAATTGCAAAATGTGAACTACCAGTTTTATGGCATTTTTTCCGAGGAATAATTTTTGTCTATAGTCATTTTTTCATATCTCTCATTGTTTTTGAGATAAGCTTAAAATGTCAATTTTTTGACGTTTGACCGCGATTTATTTAAAAACGGCTCTGATTCATTATCAAGAGAGACATATACAGAGTTCGCAACTTGAGGTTAAAGTCGTTTCGGCAGAGCCGTGTTAGATGTTTGTCTATCCACACAAGAAAATTCAGTAGGGTATTTTTCATATTTTTCGAGAAAGTCGCATTTGAATATTGTATTTCATAAAAATTTTGTAATTCTCTTGTATTTTATTGTGTCAACATGGCGTATGATTAATTTTTTCTATTTCTATTATCTTAGCAGTTGTGGTACAAAATAGAGATGTGGGTGTAAGCAATTTGACCCACGCAAGAAATATTAGAGTCACTCAAGATTCTCTAAAAATTTTAGTTTACTTGCGCTCACTTATCGCTTACTTACTTTTACTCACGTTCACGATAACGCTCTCGGAGTTTTAGGCAAATTTCACTCACATTTAATTGATTTTACAAAATAACAAAAAAAATATATTTTCTTTTAAAAGAAAGGCGTTTGCTTGATTCTTAAGAAAAAAACGGAAACTCTAAATAAACCGCAAAAAATAAACAGAAATATTTAAAATCAAGGAAAATTACTAAAGACAAAATTTTAAACACTATCTGTTTACGCAATAATTGGACTAACCAATCACAGGGGATGTGATTTCCATGCAAATACATGTTTTTTGTTGATAGTCTAAAAAAAAAAATCGATTTATTATCATTCTGAATCAAGAAATTTACTTTAAAATGGCATCGATTTGTTTTGCATATTTTGGTTTTAAGTGCATGTTTTGTGCATATTTCCAACTTTTATGTGTATATTTTTGCATATTTTGGAATATATTTGCAAAAAACAAATAAAAATTTATTGTTTCATAAACTATTTTAAATTCTTAAAATGTATTTTTTAAATGAGAAAAAAAATATTTTTTTTCTTTTTAATTTTTTTTATAGAATGTCTAAATTTCTAAAAAATCTTGTTTATATAAAGTTTTAAATCTTTATATTTAAGCCCGGCTTTATTTTTTTGCTTTAATAAGTTTTTCGTATGAAAATAAAACTTTTATTGTACACATTTTATTTTTTTAGTGCATATTTTTAGGTTTTTTATTGCATATTTTTGATTTTTTATTGCAAGAAAATCTCGTCCCCACTAATCACACACAAAATGTTCACTTACTCGAGAGTCACCCATCTTTTATATAGTTCAATATCGATGGGCTCTGGTAGCGTGATTTTCGTGATCCAGGCAAGAGTCACGCTACTGCATAACTTAAGCTTATGACGTGAATATTAAGTAAGAGTTTAATTAAAAATACATAGTTCGTTGGTTACTCGAGAGTCATTTTTTTTTAATTGTTGAACGTTGAAGGATATGTTTCGATAACGTTTTGTTCTTATTATTTTGTAAAATCATTTCAGCGTAAATGAAATATGCGTGTAAATCTGCAAGCGCAGTCACAAAAAACGTGATAATAATTAAAAAAAATAAGGAATTGTTAATTAAAAAAAAATATATATATAATTTTTGTAAAAAAACATAAATGCTGAGAAAGCGCGCCAAAAGAGGAAAGAAAATTAACGCCTAATGACAAAATTAACAAAAAAAAATTGAACTGAAAGATCAAAACGAAGTAAGGACCAATTGAGCTTAATGAACTAAAAGAGCTGAACTGAACGAACTAGATAAACCGCTCAGTTAAGTGAATAGTTCAATTGAACTGGCTCGTTTGTGAGCGACACAACTCTAAAATAAATGCTAACTTCCGTTCAGAGACCAAATATTACATTTATATGTAGGCTGACCATTCGTACTGATTTGATCAGTACATGTACTGATTTTTGATCACGTGGACTGATCAAAAAATGTTGTACTGATTTGTACTGATTTTTTGAAATATGTACTGATTGTACTGATTTTTGAACAATTTAACATAAAAAATATTTTCATTCAAAAATTCTATATAAAACTTGAATTTCCATATAATAAGTCGTCAGAGTCGTTTTTATAACTTAAGTCTGACAATGAGATAATTTGAATTAATTCTAAGGAGCTTAGAGATCGTAAATCAAGAGGTTCCTTAACGCAGAAATGTATCTGAGCATGAGATTATTTTGATCTTCATTAATTTATATAAAAGGCGCATAGAATCTTTAAGGTTTTCTATAACGAAAAGTTCAGGGAATAATGAATTTTCTGCATTTTAAGAGAGATAATGTAATTGAACGAATCCAAATGATTCTGAAATGTTCGATGAGGTAATGTCATCAGAATTTATTGAAAGAAGCGCTCAGAACATCAGGGCTGTTTAAAAAAAATCATGTGCTTATTATCTGGAAAGTTTTCTAAACGGAAGAGTTATTAAAACTTAAGAGAAAAAGTCCTCAGAATCAGATGGATTTTTTTATTCTCAAAACCTGTGGGTTTTTGTTATATTTAATGCACGGAAATTAAGCTGTTGGAAGTTAACTAAAACACAACAGTTCATGGCAGTTGTTTTTTTAACAGTTGTTTTTCTATAGTTGTTTTTACTGAAATAGTAATTAATTTGTTAGTTTAACAGACATTTTTTGAGTGTTGAAAAAACCATCAGTGTTTTCCCATAGAAAAGAGTTTTCAGAGAGTTAATTCTAAAAAAAAAACAAACAAAAATAAAAACTTGGGCGTACTGATTTGAGTTCAGAAAAAAATGGTCACCCTAGTTATATGTGTTTTTTTGTTCTATTAAAATCATTAAACGAATGCTGTCCAAACTTAGTATTTTGTATATGAAAGGGCTTCCAGAGATGTCCCGTGTTAAAATTTGCAATAACTTTTATTTTTTGATTTTTATCATAAAAGTATAAAATAACAGTTATTAAAAACTTTTTGTTCAAACAATTTAAAATAATTTTTATTTTATATTTATTGGAGTAAATAACTGTTATAACAGTTATTTAAATAAAATCAATCAATGTTTATATCTTTAAATCAACTATTAAAGTATTCTCTATCAATAGGATTCTTTTGCATGCGTTTATTTTAGATTTATTTTAAAAACTCGATTTTTTTAAGGCTGAAGGAGTTTCTGATAACAGTTATACAAAATAAAGTTTTTTTTTCTGTTATTTTTGACAGATATTTATAAAAATCATTTGAAACTGTTATTTTTAATTTTTAATTTTTTTTTTAAGTTTTAAGTTTTTGGACACTTAAATTGGATTGTTTTCAATAAATCTCATAATAGTTATGGTCTCTGCTTCCATTGTAAATTTTCAACATTTTCTAAAAAAATAGTCTATATAAAAATAAGTTGCAATGTGTTTGTGATGAGTGTTCTCTGTAATGCGTAAAAAGATTTTTCCTTTAAAAGGTGACGTCAATACCAATGTCTTTGCATGTGGTTTATGAGTTGTATGCATTTTGTGCACTACCTGTGAAATGTGTGTTATCTGTATTAAGTAAACCGAATTTGTTTCTGCAAATTTCCCATGAAAGATGACTTCTATGACAGTTTTTTTTAAAGGACTAAAATAACCCCTTTAAATAAGCAATAAAGGGTTAACATGTTCTAAAAGAGAATCACCATAAAATTTTACTGAAGACACCTAAGCACAATATTTAGCTTAGAAATACATTCATTTATATAATTTTTTTAAAAAAACTTCAGTGTAAGTAAATGGCCACAATCCTTTGGAGGTTTGGGCCAACTATTAGGGTACTTTCATTTTTGTTGGTCTCAAGCCAAATAATAAATTGATGAACAGCGTGATCCTAAGATTGTTTGAGACATTTTTTTCACCTAAGTGAATATTTCTAGGGGGAGTTACGGCCAATATCTAACAACTTATTGTTAGTTTTTTTGGAGCACCCTAATGTACATAAGAGTTGGTGAAAAATAATGATTTTTATTTTCGGAGAATTTTAATTATACGTAACAGATTTGAGTATAAGATTTTTTTGACATTGATAGACAAGTAATTTTATCCATTCTTTTTTAAGTAAATTGATATTATTCATTATAGCCAAGGTTGGCAAACAAAACGAATATTGAAAAAAATAATATATTTAAAAATTATATATTTGCAATACAAAATCTTAAATTTAGTTTGAATTCTAATTAAATATGTCATTCACTTGATATGGCTTATGGTGTTTTCTTTTCTGAAAAAAAAAATGTTTGCCTTTTTAAGGCAAACATTTTTAAAATGTTTAACTCACACGTATAAAAATTTGAATTTTATTTGACTGGAATAGAACACAACATACAGCAATACTCTGCCCTGTATTTTTTAACAGCTGTTTTGAGAAAACAACATAGAAAAAGTCAGCTGTGATATAAGGCAATTTCAACACCGTGATTTTTTACGGGGTAAAAAGTGCAACTTTTTTGCACTTTATAGGGCAGACATTTTTAGAAAAGAACACGATATTCTTTATAAGGGTTGACATTTTTTTAGAAAAGAACACAAAAACATAATTTTCGGGGCGAAATGCAAAAAAGGCACATTTTTTGCCAGAAAAGAAAACGCCATTATTTAATCTGTAAAAACAAAAATTATTCACGTGTTTTAATAAAAACGAAGTAGATACGATAAAGCCATAATCAGTTTAGAAGTGAGGTAGTGAAGTAGTGAGGTAGAGCCCTATGTGATTTTCAATAAGAAAAAAAAGTGCAGATAATTTTAAAATTTGTGTGTTCTTCATTCGCATTGAATTTTTCCATAAGACTAAAAAGTAGAGAGACGTAAACAAAATCTGTTGAGAATAGAATTTCTCTACCTCGCTCTACTTTTTACGCCTATGTCAAAATTCATTGTGTATGAAGAACACACAAATTTAAAAAAAAAAGTCTACGCTCTTTTTTCTTATTGAAAATCACATAAGGCTCTACCTCACTTCTTCATTACCTCACTTCTAAACTAATTATGGCTTAACTATCCAGTAAAATTGAACAACGGGGTTGCTTTTAATCGATTACAGTGTTTTAATTTTACATACGTTTTTTAAACATCAAAACAAAGGTCTAACATAGAGAATATTTTTGTGATACTCGCATGTTTTTAACACTTCCCTTGTTCGTATGTTTGTTATACACAGTGTTTATTTTTTTTCTTGTTTGAGCACATGGTTGTATTTGTAAAGTTATAAAAAAAAAGTGTTAGTGGTAGGGAAACATTTTGCATTTTTTCGATATCGGTAAAAATTACGATACAAAACCACAAATCTGGACTTGGGTCCTCAGATTTTTTTATATTATGATCACAGATTTTCTATAGGGCCATTTAGACATTCCCATTTACAGTTTAATTCCCAAATAAATCCCAAAAAATTTAAAAAGTGGTGTAGTTTGAAGAGCTATAACTTCTTAAGTAAATATCGGATTTTAATAATCAAAATTGAAATTAAAAGCTGAGTTTTTAAAAAATTACAATCGGGAAAAAAATCACGAGTTTTTGTATTTAATAAAACTGTGAATGGGAATGTGTAAATGGTTCCATAGGGTATCTATACACACAATATGAAAAAAAATCTGAAATGCCCAGGTCAAAAAGTACCCTTTATTTCGTGCTGTTTGATGGAAAAGACGATATATATTTTTATACGAACTTGTTTATAAATTGTATAGATCACTAGAGTCATTTCGAAAGGTATTTTTATCGGTAACAGTTACCAACTCCGGTTCTATCTGATTTCTAATAAAATTTTAATAATAATTCATTTATTATACATATCTGATTGAAAAGAAAAAAAAATAAAATATTTATTGCTGAAATCATAAAATTTATTTAAGTATTTTTATGATGATGAGACTCATATTTTGTTTTTGTCAAATATTAAATTACCATAAAATTTAATGGTGGCTGATTCTTGTTAAGGGGACACAATATACAGGATATTAAAAAAAATACTCACTCCAAATTTTTTTTAGTTTTTTTTTTTTAGGTTTGTCAATTTAACCACTGGAGACGTTGTATGTACAATGTTCATAAAAAACGCCAAGTCAGGATAAACATACTAAATTTATTCTTCTCCTTTTTCAGTTGAATACTAGGAAAAAAAGGCAGTACTATGTACAAGAAAAACAAACAAAACAACATTAGAATAACCAAAAGAAAACAAAATCTAAACTATTTAAAGTAATGACAGACCCTAAATAAACGGAGTAGACAAACGGTCGGACGGACGGTGAGACATGCGATACTTAAATGGGGGGTGGCATCTATGGGTGGCATGTTTGCATGATATTTGTGATGATGTGGAGTAATAAGCGTGTAGGCCCATTAGAAATTAATGGTGAATTGTGCAAACAAAGCAAAAATAAAATGCTAAAAAAAAAAAATACTAAAATTGTTCTCACTACAAACACTTTGTCAAATGAACAAAAGAAGCCAGCTCGTTTTATTTATTTTATTATTTTACTAAAATATTTTTAGTACGAATATGTGTGTATGTAGTTGACAAACAATAAGTTAATTTATTTGTTTTAATATTCTATGTATACAGGAATGTGTATTGCTGTGTATGTGTCTGTATACATATTTATATGCTTGTGCGTTTGTGTTGTTTTCCGGTTACACTAGTCACTCACACTCACACACATAAACATTTGTCATTATTATTTGACATGTCTGTCTATGGATGAATGTTTGTAAACTTTTTGTATTAAATTTATGAGATTTCTTTAGTCAGCAAAACGTGCACTCAAACAAATTAATGACCCTACATACACACATACTATATAGATGTACTAAAATGTACATAAAATATAATAACACGGATCTAGATACATCAAATTATTAATAGTATTTAGTTTAAATCAGATTTTAACCATTTTTTTCAGATTTTCTTAACTCTTTCCGATTTTACGTTAACAAAATGTTACACTTAAAATAATTCTACAGTAAAAGTTTTAGTAAGTGGTTTTGTACCCAAATCTACTAATTAGTTACTAATTTTAGTATCTTGAAAGTACTAAAATTAGTAATTTTTACTGGTTTTGAATAAGATTAGTAAAAAATTTTAGTATTGGTTACAAATTCCTGCACTACTAGGTCCTTTTGGATAAAATTAGTTAAATTTTTAGTATTGAATACCCACGTTTTTTTTTTTGGTGTAAGTATAAATGATACAATTTTGTTTCATTTTGTTCCAATTGACTAGAAAATAAATCATGAGTCATTTTACCCCTACGACCACGCCTTCCCTAAGGACGCACATGGGGTTGAATAAGAGGCAAAGTGGCGCTTTATTCAGGGCAGCCGTAATTTTAACATATGATATGTTTTGATTGATGAATGATGAATAATACATTAAAAAGCACCATTTTAAAGAGAAACATTTTTTTCTGTTTTTTTTTTTTAACCTGTTAGAATTTTTTTAGTGTTTCTTGAAAATTGAACTTTATTCACAATTTAAGCTGTAACTTTTAAACCAAAAATTCAATAAATACGGTTGCAAATTAAGGTATTTTTAATGTGCTAATAAAAAATTAAAAGAATGAAAAATAAATATGTATTAATACTTGCATAAAGTATTTAAAGTCTGATTTTTGTGTTTCACCAAATTTGAAATTTTCCATAAAAAGTCAGGAAAGTTGTAATTTTTAACTATTATTTTTTTTTATTGGCGTCTAATCATTAATAAGTAAAATATTACCATTTCTGAAAAAATTAAGATATTAGGCGCGTGGTTAGGTTTTTTTGCGGGAAAAAACTAAATTAACAATTTTTACCGAATTTGTGAAATATTTTGAAACAAATAGCAACTTAAAGTATACGTAAATTGCTATTCAAACTAGAGACTAAATGTAGTAAAACTGCTTTTACAGTTTTTCATTTCGTGAACCTGTTTCCTTTTAAAAGGACTTCAAAGTTTTCGAGGATTAAATTTTATAAAATATTGTTTTTAATATTTATACTTGTCCTAGGATGCTAGTGACAGAAAATTAAAGAGGAGGATCTCCCCTCATTTTCCTATTTAATTTTTTTTACATATCAGGAAAAGTATGGTAAGTTAAAACATTTCAAAACTTTATCCTTCAATTTATTCAAAATTTTCAAGAAAATATTTTGATAAAGTTTTCATAGGACGTTATTCACATTCTTTTATCCTGATATGGAAAAATACAAAAATTGAAAAATTATGGGAGATACTCCTCTTTCATTTGCCATCACCAGTGGCATCCTAGGACTAGTACAAATATTTCCGAAATATTTAAAAAAAAAAGTATTCTTTAAAATGTTGAAGTCCTTTTAAAAGAAAACAGGATCACGTAAATGCAGTTTTCCTCCATTCATGTTTAATATTGGCTGTCAGACGGTGTTATAAACGTAAAACAAAAATTATGTACTCTCACATAAATACTAAATTGATTAAAAAACTTAATTTTTTCACAAAAATTCTTAAATGTTAATATTAAACTTTTCGTTTGGAATCTGCAACAAGAATATTTAGAAAACGGTAAATGCTACAAAAATTTTGAAAGCAGATTTAGAATCAGGAGATCAAAATTTATTAGAAGTTTGCCTTTTTCAGTTTTTTTACGAAATTTGTTGACTTATTAATAAAAATGTGACACCAGCGAAACTTCCCTAGTTAGTTTTTTGTAGTTTTTTAATATAACTCAACATACAACACATTGAAAAAAAAGTTTCTTAAAATTAACGAAATTTTATTAAAATTAAAGAAAAACTGCACATAATTTGGCTCCAAAGAAAAATTTCCTTATTGTTATAAAACATCTTTCTTTAAATTTAGTGTGAAAATTGTGCATTTATTTAATAAAATTAAGTGTACATGTATTTATTTTAAGTTTGAAAGCATATTAAAATTAAAGAAATATTTCTTAAAATTACGAAAAAATGGGAGTAATTTAGCTCAAAAGGAAAAATCTTTTTGTATTTGTATTTTTTTTGCTATTAATGTTTTATCATTTATCTCTTTTAAAAAAACTTTATCAGTCTTTTAACCAAAAAATTAAAAAATCTACACTACAAGTAGCATAGTGAATTTGAATGACAATCGCCAATCGTTAGTGTCCAAAACTTAAATATTTAAACCTAAGTATTCAACTTTATACTAGTTGAGAATTTAAAGATGAAATTGGCATTTCTCTCAACCTCCGAAAAAATTTCTGTGTGCATATAAACAAGAATGTCTTCCTTAAAACTAATATATACTTATTTAAATCTATTATAGTATATTAGTATTAAAGTATATGATAATAGTTTTCAAGAACAATTTCTTTAATGTTTTTTTTTTACATTTTTGTAATATTTTTAAAGAATTTTTTATTTGATTCAAGAAATAAAAGTTAAAGAAAAAAATTTTAATTTTTTAAAGAAGCAACATTTTTTGGTGTTATCAAGTCAAGTTAATTTTTATTTAAGTCTATGAAAGAAAATTTTACTAAAATTAACGAAAAATTAATTTCTTTAATTTAATGTCAATTTTTCCTTAAAATTAGTTCGCACTTTTTTTCAGTGCATGCGATATTATCGGATTTTTCAGCGAATTATGAAAGAAATTCGCAAATTGGTGCAATTTTCATGGCAAATAGGGGGGGACTGATTTTGTATTGACGATTCTATAAGAAAAAAAGTAAATTTTCAAACAAATAAACGATTTTTTTACTGCAAAAAGAATGCAATAATATCGCGAAATGGTAAAACTTTTATCTTGAAACGGTGCCCAGTAAAACTTTGGTAATGGGTGGTGATAATGTAACACATTACCAGGTAGGATGATCACTGGATCAGTGTAGGATGATCACTGGATCATCTCCACGTCATAGTCAAATAATTTTAAGTCACGTGTAATGATTAATAGTGTCCGACCGAATATTCGGCTCTGGCTTCAGCTTCGGCCAAACAGCACTATTCGGCCACTATTCGGCTTCGGCCATATTTTTGGCCGAATAAAATTTCCACTCACGTGTTGAAAACACACCAAAAACACTTTGAATCACATTAGTAAGCCAAAAAAATTTTACCAAAAAATTTTTCGCTCGAAAAAAATTTACACTTAAGAAAAATTTTTTTTCAAAAAAGTCGAAAAAAAGTTTTTTGTTAAATATAAAATCATTCTAGACAACATTTTCATACATTTGAGAATTCCGCCAAGTCGAATTTCACTTTTTTCTTGTAAATATATTTTTTTTTTAATATTTGGCTTTGGTTTCGGCCGAATAGTGAAAATTTGTCCGAATATTCGGCTTTGGCTTCGGCTTCGGCCAAAAAAGGTGTATTCGCTCGGACTCTAATTGATATATAATATCAATTTATGATAGATTGCATTAATAAATGAATTAAAAAAAAAAAAAAAAAATTGAAGAAGAGAAATTAGTCCTTAAGAACAAATTACATTAGTCCCAAAATTTGGGTGCTATTTCATAATAAAATAATAAGTTCCAACAAAAATAAAATAACTCCCAATAAAATACATATATGTATGTTTTGAATTTCATAACAATTTAGTAATTTGCTTGTATTTTCTTGTTTCAACGTAGCGTATGAGTAATATTTATGCAAATACTTAAAACTCATTTGCCATGTTAAAACAAGAAAATACAAGCAAATTACAAAATTGTTATGAAATTTAATGTTCAAATGCGATTTTCTCGAAAAAAAAACGAAAAACACATGTCTGAATTTTTTTGTGTGGATAGACAAACATCTGAACTTAAAAAATAAAAAAAGTGGCCGGATTTTTGATAAATTGACTTTTTTGAAAAATGGAAAATTTCAGAACAAAAAAAAAAAAAACGATAGCTCATACAAAACTATATAAGAATGTGAATTTTTTAAATTGTGGTGCATTCCGTTCTAATTTGATAAATATTAAAACAAAGCAACTCGACACAAATTTGACCATTTTTCCAATATTTGACCACGCCTCCTAAACCCAGTTTTTTAAAAATTGAAAAACCAAAAACGCAATTTTCTTAGTTCCATATGGGGCTATTTATACATCCTATTCAGAAATTCACGGGACACATGTTTTTCTGTAGCGGGACATTTAGTGTGGAATGCACGGTAAGCCTCAGCGATGTTTAGGTTCAACTTTAGTGTCGACGAAAAGTGTAAACGCAGTTCGATTTCTACTTGATTAAATGTCACAAAACTGTTAACAGCGATATCGTAGCTGCGCGCATTCGCGAGATATCGCGAAATTAGTGTTTTTGTAATTTCTAAAATTTTGACAAGAACTTTTTTAGATGTCTTCAAAAATTGAGTATGCTGTTTTAATTGTATTTATTTACAGGTCATAAAACAGTTAACATCAAAATCATATTTTCTCAACTTCGCGAGAAATCGCAAAATTAAAAAACTAAATAAAAAATTGGAAAAAAATGAATTTTTCGCATAAATTAGCAGTCAAGATATTGATTTGAGCACCTTTAATAATTTTTATGCTTGCAGTTTTGTCAACTTTAATAACCTCGAATTCAAACTGCATACCACATTTTTCTCGTTAATTGAAGTAAATGTTTTTAAATAAATAAATAACACAAAGTAATGAATAAATAGTAGTTTAGCGAGTTTTTTAGCCATATCTCGAAGAATTGAGCAGATAGAGATTAAATGTTAACAGCCTTATCACCTTTAATCAATAGCAAATCAAACTGCCTTTCATGTTTTTCAATAATATTAAAGAAACTTCTTTTATTAATCAAAACAAGAAATACCCCAAAAAAGCTGTTTTTCGCTATTTCGCGCGAAAGTGAGCAGCTATAATTTTTTTGTGGGCAGTTTTAATTTCTTCCAATATGCTGAAATCAAACTGCATATCACTTTTTTTATTATTTCTAAAGAACCTGTTTTAAAATATAAATAAATAATAAAAAAAATATATAATTACGCGATATCTCGCGAAATTTAACACCTAGAATTTCGATGTCAACAGCTGTGTGACCTTTGATCAAGCACAAGTAAAACTGCATACCATGTTTTTACGAAATTTTTAAGAAACCTATCTGAAGATAAAAAACGTAACAACAACAACAGCCAAAAATTAATTTCGCGATTTCTCGCGAACTAAAGAAGATAATATTTTGATGTTTACTGTTTTGTGACCTTTAAATAAGACCAATTAAAACTGTGTACTCAGTTTTGGAAGATATTTAAAAAACTTCAAGGTAAAAATTTTAAAAAATACAAAAACACTAATTTCGCGTTATCTCGCGAATGCGAGCAGCTACGCTTTCGCTGTTAACAGTTTTGTGACACATAATCTTGTAGAAATTAGTGGGTGCTGTGGCCCAGTGGTTAGCGCGCTGGACTACTAGCCAATAAGCCTGGGTTCGATTCTCAGCTCCTCCTTCGTTAATAAATAGCACTAAAAACGTCAACGAAATAAAATAATGGCTATTAAAAACACAGCTTCAAAATAATTCGCCAGATCAATAACAGATGGCGATGCAACAACTGTTCTAAAAAATAACAACACGCGCAATTACAGTGTTGCCATACCGAAGCCCTTCTAACTTTCAAATCGTTCATCTCTCTTCTATCCCCTTTCCGGAAGAAGCATCACGGTTACATTAGTAATTGATAGGCAGCATTGCCTGAAAAACAAGTTAATTCCTAATTTAAAAATACAATTTACTTTTATAAAAACATGATTGCGCGGATCCTGGGGTGGTCGGGCGATTGGGGGGAAGTTTGCCACTCATAAACCGATATTGAAAAGAAAATAAAAAGTAAAGAAAAAGAAGAAAAGAAAAAGAAGAAAAGAAAAAGAAGAAAAGAAAAGAAGAGAAAAAAAAAATTATTTAAAAAGAAAACATTTCAGAGCCCATTTAATTTTCAGATATTTGTCTAAAAACCTAAAAACTTTTCTTGGGGAAAAATATTTCGACTTATAAAATTTTTATATACCACAAATGACAGACAATGATTCCTTCAGGGAGCTTTTTATTTAAATCAGAAATTTTTTAAATTTAAATAATTTTTTCGAAGATTTTTTTTGAACATTTGAGAATTTATTTGAAATAATACTATTAAATTTCTAATTTATTCTGCATTTGTATTTTCCAGAAATAAAAAATCTTTCAAAAAAATGTTTAGTAAGAGAGTCTAAATAATGTTGTTTTAGTATTGCAAAAATTCTCTATAGAAAAATATCTGAAATATGAAAAAAAATTTAGTAGTACAATTTATTATAAGATTTTATGTTTTGCCACCAACGATTGTCTGTTTGCTAAATACTCTTGACAAGATCCCGTCAAGATCGAAACACATGTCAAGTAAGTCTTGCAAAATGACCAAACCAATCAGTTTAAAAAAAATGTGTAACTTTGTTAGTAATCGCATCCCTTGAGCACGACTGAATCGTTTTGGATAATTTTTTTTTTTAAATGTGCTTCATAGTCCAACTTAGGTTTTTCGGAATGAAAATTGGTCCACGCCCACTTTTTTTCGATAAATCTAAAATAGGAAAACGGATGGACCGATTTGGATAATTTATTTTTAAATATTCGTCATATCCAACTTATGTAGGTCTTTCGAAAAAAAAATTGACAACTCCCACTTTTTTCGGTATATCTAAAATCGGAAAACGGTTGGACCGATTTGGCTAAACATTTTTTGAAAATGTTCATCATAGTCCATATTATGTTTTTACTGATAGAACCCTCTTTCACGCCCACTTTTTCCATATATCTATAACACAGGGCAACACATTTTTTTTGTCCGGGTTCTGATAGCTAATTTTGGGTAACTGGGGTACGCTGATTTCAAATCTGGCTATCGTTTTTTTTTTTGGGTCAGCTCTAGTTTTCGAGATATAGCCTAAGGAATCTTTGAAAATAGGCTATTTTTGGCATCTTTGTGAGTCCATATTTACCAACACTTGTCTTACATCCTAAAAGTGAACTACGATTTTGAGTATGTTGGATATGCTGAGTCCAATGCTCTTACTTTTGTTGAGTCATCTTTAGTTTTGGAGATATCGCTTTAAGGAAATTTTTAAATTTATGCCTGAATATTTATGCCCTTTTTAATAACTCGAAAACTGAAGCTGTCAGAAAAAAGCTAATAACATTTTTGGAATCCTCATCCAATAAAGTTAAGTTCGTGCTGACAACTTAGGCTCCAAAATTAGTTTTGGAAATTATAGCCAAGCAAAGTTAGTAAAAAACGCACTTTTTCGACTCATGAACAGCGATTTGCTCGCGAACGCGAGCTGATGGAAAAAATTGGATAACAGATTCGGCATCAGCACACTAAATTCCATATGAATCGGTTGTCAAAGGTCAGGCAAATTGAAAAAGTTTAACTTTTGTCATCCCGTGTAAACGGAGAACTATTTACCCAATTTCTAATGATCTTTTTAAATGTTCGTCATAGTCAAACTTAGGTTTGAACGGCAAGAAAATTGTAAACACCCACTTTTTTCGATATATCTAAAATAGAATAACGGTATAACCAATTTTTTTTTATTTTTAAACGTTTGTAATAGTCCAACTTAGGTTTTTACGGGAAGAAAAATGGTCCACTCCCACTTTTTTCGATATATCTAAAATAGCTGAACAGCTGGACTGATTTGGATTTTTTTTTTTTAATGAGCGTCATAGTCCAACTAAGGTAGGTAATTATTGTCATCACTCACTGATGCGCCCACTTTTTTCCAAATTTAGTTTAATAATTTTTTTAATAATCCATATCTTGAAGAGAAAAATTGTCCACTTCTAAACTTAGTGCAAATGAGTTCACATGTTATGTAAAAGTTTAACTGATCACCGAAATTTTAATACCCACTTTTTTCTAAGCCTACTTATGACCGGCTCGCAAAGTCGAAGATATAGTACTACTAATTTTTTCTTAAATAGTTCCTGAAATATAATTTAAAAATTATAAATTTTCTAAGTCAAGAAATTGATTACATTTTTTTTTCAGTGATATATGAGCAATTGTCATTAACTTTTAATATTTACAAAAAAAAATTCGATTTTTTTTTCGTGGCACATTGATAAGTCTTTGTAGGTTAATAACATTATAATTTAAATCCGTTCACGTGCATTAATTTAAGCGATCGCACCCAAAACTATGGCGGTTTAAAGTTAACATTTTTAAAAAAAATTTCAAAATAACATTTTTTATCCGAAGTTTACCAAACTTACCATTTTGTATTATGCTTACCTAGAGCTAAAATACGCAATGAAACATGCATAAAATCTTTCCTAAATATCGAGATATTTGCATTAAACCAATTTTTTTTCGGCACATTTTCTAATTTTTTGAAAATAAAAATGTTCCCAGCGGTTTAATTTTTTTTAGATAAATATTACCAAATGCATTAAAAAAATCTCAACAAATTGTTAGTTGACACTATTATTCTATCTCTAATAGGTAACAAACAGCAGTGGTTTAAAAGGAAAATTTAAAAAAATTTCTAATTTTTGATTTATTTTTTTTTTTTAAATATTTAAAGTCTGATTTTACAGTGTTGTCCTTCACTGAATATTGAAACTATTCAAAGTATGATTAATAATGATAATATTAACGTTATTACGAAATATTTTAACGTTATTACTAATTTTATTAAGGTTATAACAAATTTTAGCGATTTTTCGCGATTTTCGCGACTGCACAAATCAATGGACTAATTTTATAATATTATTCGAATAAGACATGTCAAAATCCATCAAAATACATTTCTTTTCTACTTTATTTAAGTAATGTAAGATTTTATATAACCACTAGCTGTTTTGCACCCGGCGTTGCCCGGGTTGAAAAACATATATAATCAATGAGTTATTTATTAGTCAGTTTAATTACTGTTTCGTGACTTGAGGTTTGGTCGATTTTGTCGATTTTTTAGCGTGGGGAACATGGTATGTATGTGTTCCTCCGTCATGGGAACAATCCTAATATTGATGTATTTCTTTAATATTTATTAATGTATTTCTTTAATGGCTTTTAAAAGGAACCTACAGTTCCCTCCTCGGTTAGCACTTTATGTGGTGAAAACTTCAATAAAGACATAACTTTCACTGTAGTTTAAGTGGGAGTGGCATTTAACGCATTTAGTTAAATTTTGGTCTCATGTGACCTATAGTTCCCCTATTAGTTAGCTCGTGAAAAAATGCAATTAAATTTGCTCAGCAGTTTTTCCACGTTCGCGGAACAGGCAGACACAACTCTCACTAAAGTACAAAGGGGCGTGCCATTATATGCCTTTTTATCAGTCGCTGTTTAATATTGCCTACAAAGTGGCGTGCCATTATACAGGAAAAAATATTTTTTAATTTAATACAAAGGGGTGCGGCATTTTAAGCCCCTTGGCCCGATCGGCACGGTAAAGACCATCTATGGTGAACATTTTATTTAAATTTGTTTCACCATTAACACATGAGTACGGATCAGACAAAAATAAATTGTCTATAGTTTCCGCCTCAATAAGTACTAAATACCCAAGCAGAAATTGACGACGGTTCCAAAAAAAAGCGTTCTGAAAGCACTTTAACAAAAAAGAAGCATTCTCAAAACGCTTTTTTTTAAACGTTTTTCAAGCGTTTTTGAAAAGCGTTCTGCAAGCGCTATAACAAATAAAAAACAATCTCAAAACGTTTTTTCGAACGCTTTGCGAGCGTATTCGAAAAGCTTTTTATTTTTGAAAAACAATTTTTTGTCGATTTTTTTTTTGTTTTTTAAGTAAAAAAAAATCATAAAAAATATTTTTAGAAATTTTATTTTTTTAATTTTCTAAGTTTCGAAAAATTTTTTGAAAATTTTTCTTGGAGTACAAACAAAATGAAATTTCATTTCACTTTGTATCAAGCAAATTATTTAACCGAACTAAAACAGATTTCAAAGCGCTTTGATGCCTTTAAAAAACGTTCTTAAAGTACTTTTTTACATCGCTTTTAAAACGCTTTAAGCCTAGCGTAGATCGATGCTATCATTCGGATCTTCTGAAGGCGCTTTGAAGTTGTTATACAGAACGCTCGTACAACCGTCCACAACGCTTTCACAACGCTTTTGCGATTGTATTTTTCTGACTGGGAGCTGTGGTAAAAATTATAATAACATCGGGTTCGCCGCTTAAGCGTGATTACGTAAAGGCAGAATAAACTTTCAGTACATTGCAAAAGACGTTGCAGTTGATACAGACTAAAGTTCCCGTCTCTGTTAGTACTGTCTTTGGAAAATGTTTTGTTAAAATCGGTTTAGTCGTTTAAGCGTTATTAAGGAACAGACCTAACCTAATAAAATAAAAAGGGGCGTGCTATTTTATTTTTTATTAAAATCGGTATAGACGTTTAAGCATGATTACGGAACATTCAGAAAAAACGTTCAGTATAGTACAAAGGGGCGTGTGGTGAAAATTTTATGAAAATGGGTTAAGCCGTTCTTAACTTATTGCGGAACAGGCAGATATAGCTTCAGCATGGTACAAAGGGGCGTGGCATTTTACGCCCCTTTGTCCGATCGCTGTCGCTTATGTCCTATAGTTCCCGCTTCGGTTAGTACCATAGAGAATACATAGAGGCGAAGGCGTCAAAAATATAGTTGTCAAAGTACAACTTGTATACATGTGGTTGTTGACAAAGTACGAATTGTAAACATGTATTGTGTGGTGAATTCACATCGACAATGTACGTGTGAGAAATTGGAAAAATATAGTGATATTATTTTTTCTTTCACCTTCGCCTCTATGTATACTCTATGGTTAGTACTATCTGTGGTGAAAATTTCATGAAAATGGGTGAAGCCGTTCTTTACTTATTGCGGAACAGGCAGATATAGCTTCAGCATGGTACAAAGGGGCGTGGCATTTTACGCCCCTTTATCCGATCGCTGTCGCTTACTGTCTATAGTTCCCGCCTCGGTTAGTACTATCTGTGGTGAAAATTTCATGAAAATGGGTTTAGCCGTTCTTTACTTATTGCGGAACAGGCAGAACAGGCTTCAGTATGGTACAAAGGGGCGTGGCATTTTACGCCCCTTTGTCCGATCGCGGTCGCTTATGGACTATAGTTCCCGCCTCGGTTAATACTATCTGTGGTGGAAATTTCATGAAAATCGTTTGAGCCGTTTTTCTGTTATTTCCGGACAGCCAGATATAGCTTCAGCATGGTACACAGGGGCGTGGCATTTTACGCCCCTTTGTCCGATCGCTGTCGCTTACGGCCTATAGTTCCCGCCTCGGTTAGTACTATCTGTGGTGAAAATTTAATGAAAATGGGTTAAGCCGTTCTTTACTTATTGCGGAACAGGCAGATATAGCTTCAGCATGGTACAAAGGGGCGTGGTATTTTACGCCCCTTTGTCCGATCGCGGTGGCTTATGACCTATAGTTACCGCCTTGGTTAATACTATCTGTGGTGAAAATTTCATAAAAATCGGTTAAGCCGTTTTTATGTTATTGCCGGACAGGCAGATATAGCTTCAGCATGGTACAAAGGGGCGTGGCATTTTACGCCCCTTTGTCCGATCGCGGTCTCTTATGGCCTATAGTTCCCGCCCCGGTTAGTACTATCTGTGGTGAAAATTTCATGAAAATCGGTTTAGCCGTTCTTTACTTATTGCGGAACAGACAGACAGACAGAAGGACAGACAGACAGACAAACCTACAATCAGATTTATAATATTAATAGGGATTAAATTTAAAAGTATCAAAAATTAAAAACCACCGAAAAACTGCTTAAACGTTAAATTTTTTTGGGTGCGAATTAATTGAAGATATAGCATTAAAAATACTACCAAACGCGCCTCTCACCGACCAATTTCTATAAGCGGCCTGGATGTGCCTTACAAAAAAGCGAAAACTGAAAAACGCCGCAGATTTCGCCAATATTAACTTTTGATCAATGTTGCTTTCCATGATTTATTATATTTGCACATACCATTGTTTCTGCATGTTCAACTTTCAGCCATGCACATTTGGCTGTCCATTAATGCAAAACTAAAATATCGAAATTTTGCAAAAAATTTAAAAGGCTCATAAAATTTTTGCAATTGAATATTTTTTGGGTGCGTTTGTAAATCAAGTGGGAAATGGTGGATTATAAAGTTCACAAATCATTCGAAACCATTCGGAAAAAAACTGGGAGTGTGCCTCGCAAAAAACAGACTTTTTAAAAAATTCACGTTTTTTCTTCCCATGTTTGGAGAGCTGCAGATTCGTAACCATTGCGATCACATCACTCGAATCAAGCTCAAATTGTGCGTATTTACAAGGGCTTTAACTATGTGTATTTAAATTTTGAAATTACAGTTTGCACCAAAAGCTACAATCAAAAAACCTCGAAAAATTGAAAATTTAAAAAAATTGGTATCAAAGATTTGAGTCCATGTAACTTTTTTCTTATTGATGGAACATCCACTAAACCTACACCAAATAATTGCCTGCTGATTAAGCAATATTAATTTTGGAGTAATAGCTTTAACGCACCCAAGAACATGAAACATTGGACGAAAAATTTTGTGAGTGTATCAAGCGGTTTTTTTACATTTTTAAACTATAAACATTCCTTGCCATGAACTAATGAGACCTTTTGCGCTATGCCTTTGCACAATTACTCTTTAAGGCTCCCTTAACTTATCATCATTCACAGGTACCACCTAATTTACAAATAAAAAAGTTATTCCAAAATTAACAGAATATCATAAGTGTTAAAAGTTAATGACAATTGTCCATATATATTTAAATCGAGACGAAATATAACACAGATTTTATATTTGGGTCAGCAATTTAAAAATTAAGACAGAGTTTAGAGTCTTGAAAAAATCATTTAAAATATTTTCTTTATTTTAATAAAAAAAAAAAACTGAATCTCCTATTGAGTCACCCATTAGATATTATAATTTATACAGATGATAGGACAAGCAAACAGGCGTTAAGACATGTTTAAATTGTTCTGCAATCAAATCTCTATAAATTTGAAAATAGAAAAAAATAAGAAAATAAAACTCACATCCACACAAGGCGCAACATTATACATAACAAAAGTATTTGAAAATAACAAATTTAGCAGATTGCTGAAAGAATTGAAAAACAAATCTTCTCCAAGCAAAGTGTTCGTTCGTTCATTCGCCTTTTCTTGTATGACGCTCTTTCCAACTATGAAAATTAAATTGCATCATTCAGAAGTTTATCATTGTCTTAGTATTACAAATTGGTTTCCTTGATGGTTGCTATTTTTTGTTATTTAGAATTTTCTTTTAGTTTTTTCTTATTCTCATAAGTACATACAACTGACCAAGGAAAAGTTCATTCTTATCACAATATAACTAAGAAAAGGAGCACAAAAAAGTATAAGCTAAACTTCTATAATGTAACTATAACACAAAAAAATAAAAACTCCTACTCATGAAGAATATGGAAACTGGGTTGAATGCATCCATTAGTTTAAAATGCAAGTAATATTTTCAAAGTCAACAGTCAGAACATTTGTTAAAACACAGGGGAAATTAAGGAAATTGGTTTTCTTGTTGAGAAAATATTAAAACCAGAAAAAAAAAATTTATTCAGCTTTGTCGAATCCATGCATACCCTTTGAATTATGCAAGAAATTTTATTGAACGCAAAAGTCTCTTTTTATACCCTCCACTCTAGTGATAGAGGGTATATATAAGTTTGTCATTCCGTTTGTAACACCTCGAAATATTGGTCTAGGACCCCATAAAGTATATATATTCATGATCCTCGATCGATTTTAAGACGATCTAGCGATGTCCGTCCGTCCGTCCGTCCGTCCGTCCGTCCGTCCGTCCGTCTGTCCGTCTGTCTGTCTGTCTGTCTGTCTGTCTGTTGAAAACACGCTAACTTTTGAAAGACTTAACGGAGGCTCCTGAAGTTTGGCATATATGTTGGGCATTTACCTGGTCAGGTTGGTATTGCAATCCAGCGAAATCGGTCCAGTGGTTCAAAAGTTATGAGCAAAATACTGAATTTCGGCAAGGGTTTTTCGTGAATTTTTGAGATAAAAAGCACTATAACTTTCGAAAAGCAATTCTGAGGAGGCTGAAGCTTGGCATATATATTTTGCACTCCTCCAGCCTCGTTCGTACTGAATTTCAGCCAAATCGGTCCAGTGGTTCAAAAGTTATTAGCAAAACCGTGAATTTCAGATTAGCTTCACCTAAAATTCACGTGTTGAAAACCCGTTCAACCTGTTTTAAAAACATTGGTAAGCCACAAAAATATTTCACAACGTATTTTTGTCACTCAAAAATTTTTTTATACCAAAACAAAAAAAAAAAAATACACCCGAAAAAAATTTTACAGTCAAAAAAAATTTTACACTCAAAAAAAAAATTCGTAAATTTTTTTTTTTTTTTTTCAAAAATTACAAAAAAAAAATTTTTTAAACAAAATAAAATATTTCTAATCAAAACTGTTATTTTTTTCACGTTAGAAAATTTATTATCACTTAAAATGGGCATTGTGGAGGGTATTCATAGATTCGGCCAAGTCGAATTTAACTTTTCTACTTGTTTATTTATTATGAGAGCCAATCAATGGGAAATTTAACTGGCGGATCACCGATTTTGTTAATTTTTGGTTTTTAGATGGAGCTTTATAAATAATTAAAAATCATATTTTTTTTGGATCAATATTTGTTACTACAGTTTTTTACTACTTTTGTGCTCGAAAACCGTAGTCTCACGAAAAAATTGCTAAGAACAATATTGTAGATAAAATTATGAAGGTTAAAAATTTTGGAAAAAAAATTATTTAAAAAATTCAACTAAAAATGTTTAAAACAATATTGGAATGTCCTTTTTTTCTGGCAAGGATTTCCAAAAAAAGTTTTTGTGTTTTGTTTCTTAACTTTAATAAGAATTTTTGTTTTTGGAAATCCATGGTGTCAATATTGCCAAAAAATCGCTTTTTTGAACGCCCATATATTCCAAAGTAATTATCAAAAAAAAAATATGGTTTTTAATCATTTATAAAGCTCTATCAAATAACCAAAAATTAACAAAATCGATGATCCGCTAGTTAAATTTCCCATGGATTTGCTCATGTATTTTTTATATTATATGGTGTTTTTTAAAAAGACAAATCGGCTGCCATGATACAACAAAAACGGGTGGACTGATTTTACTTCTGAATTTTATTTTGTTAGGGTCGAACCAGAATCAAATGCGTAGCGCAAGACGTAAAAAAAAACAAAAACAAACACATCAAATTTGAAATTTTTACGTCCGTTTGATTTAGGTAACTCACATTTAAATATTAGAAACGAAAAATTATTGGGCGTTACGCCTTACGCGACGTAATTTGATTCAGGTTGGACGCTTAAATATTAAAAAATCTAGTCCCTTACGTAGACAGGTTTTTAAATTTTTAAAAAATAGAATTTGCTAAACTTAAAAGATGCAAAAATATCTAAAAAATTTACATTCATTGGGTGTAAAAATATATAAATATATAAAATACAAAATCTTTGAATCAAAATCTTCGATCGAGAACTGTTTGTAAAAATTGAGTTTAAATTGCAAAAAAAAAAAATCAAATGTATGGAACCGTTTTTGTGGCTCCAATGTTATATATAATTGCGTTAATTCCAAAAACTTCGAGTGTATTTTATACAAAATGGACCTGTAGAATCCAATGCTGTCATCTAAATTGCTGTAACTTGTATCGTTTTTGTGGTATTCGTGGTTAAGAATGTGTTATTTTTTTTATTTTTTAGAAAGTTTTTATATTGCAATGCAAATTTTAAAATACTTCATACAATTGCATTTTGTAATTAATAATTTTGGTCTTAAGTAATTCTTCATATTTCTTAGTTTTCGAAAAAAAAAAAATCGAAAATTATTTTTTTTTTTCAATTCAAATGCGATATTACCAAAAAGTGATCGATTGAAGATTTTTATTTATGTTGCTAAATTATAAATACATCCGAAATACACATTCAAAAAAAGTTATGGTAGTCGCAATTTTAGGTTACAGGTGCTTTAGACTAGCCGTGTGATACTTTGTTTATGAAATTTTTGCAGTATATAGACAAAAGTACATACAATCAATATATTTAATAAAAAAATATCGATTTCTAAAATGCAAACCCTCTTTAAAATAAAGGGTTTATTTTTAAGACGTGTTTTTAAAGATATGTTCAATGCACAAAATGTTGTTTAAAATAACTACCAATAAGTTAATCATATTTATCTTCTTGGAATTGAGAAGGAATTGAACTTATTGTTAGTTAAAAACTCATATCTGTCATCTTAAGATTAAGCTACAACTTCTACGACTTTTGTTAAATCTCCTTAGAATTTTGTTAAAAATTTCATACAATTTTTTTAGAAACTCATTTATATCATCTTTGAATTCAGTTAAAACTTCTTAGAATTTGGTTAAACTTTTTAGAATTTCATTTAAACTTCTCAGTATTAAGATAAACATTTCTTAGAATTTTGTTAAAACTTATATTTTGACTCTAAGAAATTAGTTAAAGCTTCTTAGAATTCCCGTTAAATTTTTTTTAGGGTCGATTCACAGGAAAATCATAACTAAATCATAAATAAATTTTTCTATGTTGTAAACAATCATAAAAAATTTGAATTTTGTTTGAAAATTAGATGACTTGGTGTGGGAACAAAGAAACAGTGGAAGATTCATTTTATTATCTTTGTCAGTGCCCTCCCCTATCTCGCACTGGGTTTAATTGTTTTGGCTTTTATTTATTTTTAGACTGTTAAGAAACTTAGATGGATCAACCTGTGGAAGATGTTGAAATATATTAGCCTGAGTAAATTTTATGAACCATATGTGTGGACTTGAAACATCATGGACTGGTCTCGTGGACCTAAAGTATCTCAAGAACCCGATGTGAATGTCTGAGTAAAAATGTGAAGGATGAGATTTAATCCGACGGATACAATTTCATCCGAAAAATGGATTCATCTTATTATATCAGTACTGATCCTAAAAATATTACCTAATTATATAAACCGATCCATTTTTTGGATAAGTACAGATCTTACTCGGATCAGTACTGATCTCTCAAATCTCGAGTCAGATGTTATATATAAGAATATATATACACATTTTTACTCGGGTGATCAATTCTAATGCCAGATTCCGGTTAAGCTGTTCAAACCTTTTTAGAAAATTAAATAACGGCTGCAGTCACACAAAAATTTGGCCCTAGTATTCCATTTTTTTAAAACTAAAATTTTTTTAGACTTTCGATAAATATTTGTCCATTTCACAATGCTAGGGTAATACCACCATGATGTATACTCAAAAAGTTTAGTCATAAGTTTTAAATTTACACCGATGTGTTACAACCGGAATGACAAACTTACCTTCTCCCACTAACTGAAGGGTATACAACAAAAATGAAAGAAAAAATTAAAGTAGCTGTTGAAATGTATAAAGAGTTTTCCAAGAACTTACATACATATATTTAAAAAATAATACAAACTCGTATTAGAAATAAGTTAAACTCATTTGGTTTTTGCTTCCTTCATTTTCAATAATATTTCAATCTTCTTTAAAACAAATTTGTGTGTGAAAAAAGCAATTCTATTGAGATTTATATAGTATCGTATCAAACAAAAAAATATCTTCTCTCGATTTAGTTAAGCTGTTTTTTCTTTATTGTTTTGTTCCAAAAACCCTAAAATGATAATCCCTTACAAAATATACATACAATCAAAAAACGATATTTGAACCTTTGACACTGACACTGGTTGGCAATAAAACATTCATATTCTTTGTCAGTTTAACATACATTTCATTCATTCATCCGTTCATATGGTTGACTTTAATCCTCTTAAAACTGAATCGTTGCAAAACATTTATTGTGGTCACACGACATTCAAAGGCTCATTTAACACCCTCAACATTACAACATATAAAATACAATAACCACAACAAATACTTACATAACACGTCAAAAGTATATGTTAAGGGGGTACAAATTAATGAAGGTAAAACATTCATTAAATTAAAGTTTTATTCTTATAGAAGCGTTGTTGACTTTCCTACTTTTAATTGTTTACAAATCGCAGATTCTGCAGTTATCAAATTCGAAGTTTGGAAAATCGTATATATGTTACTATTAATCGAAAACGCATCCACGTTTAACAAAAACTTACTTGGCATCACTGTTTTTGAATGTTTAAATTTATTTAGGACAAAACAGAAAAAAAAAATAAATTTAAACTTGGCTTCACCTTTTATCGAAATTTAAGTTTTTAACACCGATAATTACACAAGTTAAAATTGAGCGTGGATAATTTAAAATTGGTATGGGTAAGCGTCTATACGTTTATGCAAAAACAGGGCTAAAGTTATGTTTTTGTTCCACATTTGAGTTGTACACTTGAGTTCCAGAGCTGTATCTTTGGCATTTCTCAATATCCGACTCTAAAGTAAAATGTGAAATGTTTCGAGAAAATATAAGTATCGATTCATGGTGTTATAAAAAAATTTAATTTTAAAACTGGTGCCCTATAGTTGGAATATAAATATTTTCTATTTTGAACTAACCTAATTTTCATAAAATCTTTTAGGAAAGTACTAAAATCCAACCGAAAATATACTTGAAAATACTTAACACTTCTATCTCTTATATTAAATATAGTTCAAGTATTAGTGTATAAATGTATGCAAGTGTATGTAAGTGTGCAATTACAATTCTGGCGTTGGCCTTGAATTTTGCTTGTTCCCATACATTTTGTATGTAGAACAAAATTCAAAGCCAACGCTAGCGTTTCAAAGCCAGAATAGAATCAAATCTATTTTCTTGGCTTTGCTCTCTCGTGAGTATTTTTTTTTGCTTTGGCATTGCCAGTCATTTACAAAAAAAGGGTTGATTTTGTTTATGAAACACATCTTGTTTATGAAACACATCTTGTTTATGAAACACATCTGTGTATTGCAAAATTATAAGAAAAGTACATATAAAAGAAAGTGAAATATAATTTACCGCCAAATATTATAAAAAAAGTATCAAAAAAATATCAATAAAAAAAAGCAGTTTTATGTTTCACCGAAAAAAAATAATTTTCAGGAACAATTTATTTTTCTTCCACCAAATATTTATATTTCTGCTATTCTTTGTGTGTGTGTATACAAACGCACGCCAGAACAAAATTCTTTGTGTGTGTATATACAAACAAACGCCAGAACAAAATTCAAAGCCAAAGCCTTTGTTTAAATCAAAAGCCCTCTCTTTACACAAAATTCAAAGCCAACGCCAGAATTGTAATTGCACACTAAGTTTGTTGATATTTTTATATTCTCTAATGACAATAACATTAATATAGAAATTAGTGTTACAAATTTTCGATTCATTTGAATTCCTCGATTACTACTGGGAACTTCTTTTTTAAATCAACGAAAAAAATACCATTTTTGACCTCACTCTCTTTGAATGTTATAAAATGAGCACTAAAGTTCTCTTCTACTAAACTAACACTAACTCAAAAAATTTGGACCTTCAACTTTAATGGTTCCTGAAATATGGCGCCTTAAAAAATGGACTAATCGTTAAAAACTCATGGAAGTGGTCTAGCCAAATTGGTTTTACTGATGTTCTTAAAGGGGCGTTCACACTTTAGAACTTCTTTTTTTTATTCAAAAGTTTCATTTAAATGGCCAATTTTAATCTGTCACACATCAAGTGTGTGGAAATCGAAGAAGGGCTGATGATGGAAGCGTGACAACTTCCGAAAGCTGCCGATATCTCCACTAATCCTGTGTTGCCACTTAATTTTTTAAGATTTTCTTATTGTTTAACAAAAGTTATTATTTCACAGAAATAATAAATATAACACAGAAAAAAACGAATTGTTATATTGACATCCATATTTGTGAATACAATTATTTTTTCACTGAAATTGCTCCTATACGGAAATTTGTTATATCAACAAACGTTTGCAAATTTTGATTGTTGAAAAAAGAAATTTGTTTTTTGCAACAAATTAAAGAAATTAAACAAACACAATTTGTTGATCTGATAAAACTAAAAAATCTTAATTTTTTTTTCAATAAAGAAATTCAACAAACACAATTTGTTGATCTAACAAGTGAATTTTTTTCAACAAACAAATTTTACAAACACAATCATTATTTATCGATATGATAAAATAATTTTGAAACAAAATAACTTAACTGACAAGGGAAGTCTCCCTAGTGTCACCCGCGGATCTTTATGGAATTGGTTTTATTTTGTAGAGCAGAAAAAATAAAGGGACACGTATTTTTTTTTAGCGGCCCAAATTCATATTTAGGGGGTAAAAAGGAGGGGGAAGACAAGGCCATTTTTCAGTTTTTTTTCGTTTATCTCCTATATTATACAAGGAAACCTAGTCATGTTACATACCAAATGAAAGGTCTTTGAAAAACCTATCTACTTGTGCTAAGAACGTGTTCAAACATGCACAACTTTTCGTCATATTGAGTAAAATACCAAAATTTTAGGACATTTTTGTTAATAAGTGAAAAATATTAACTTCTTTGGCCCGTTGTTAGCACCACGAGATAGGTATTTTTAATACCTTTAATCTGATACCACACATGCCTATATCAATTTTGTTTAAATAGGCGTAAATTGTAAAAAACTGAAAAAGGTCAATTTCCCCCCATACAAATCGACCCCCCTTAAAAATGAGTTTGGGCCGCTAAAAAAAATACGTGTCTAATTAATTTTCGTTCTTAACAACATATCCAAATTTCATAAAGATCGGAGGGTGACACCAGGGAGACTTCCCTTGTGAGTTTGTTGAAAACAAAATCGAAATTTTGTAATTGGACTAAATAGCGGTCGTTTTTACTAAACGTTTGGTTGATATGATGTTTGGTTGATTTACAATTGATGTTTGTTGATTCAAATTTGACGATTTTATTTTCTGTGAACCTCAAACCGAACTAAAATAAAATTCGGTTATAAAATCTCAAAATCTTAGATTTTTTGACAGAAAAAGTCTTAGAATGTAAAATGTTGTTTTTAAAAAAAATTGTTTTAAAATCTGTTTTATTTCTTTTAATATATATTCAAGAATCTGAAAAATTTGGTAAGGAAAATATATCTAACAATATGTGCTGCTTTTCATAAGGCGAACGATACACACGAACGAACATTTTACATGTATTTTGTTGTTGTTACAATAACAAAACACATGCTAAATTTTCTTTCGTGTGTATGTTCGCCTTATGGAAAATAGAACTAAGAATCTGGGAGCTTCTGTATTGAAAAAAGAATTAATCAATGAAGAACATCTTTCAGTCTGCGATTTTTTTTTTTTTAATTCAGAATCTGAGAATTTTCTATGGAAATAGTATCTCTGAAACTGTGACTTAGAATCTTAGAGTTTGACATTTTTATAGAAAATTGTATTCAAGATCCTGATATAAACCAATATAATAATATGTTATCCATACATATTTTACAGATATTTCAAAATAAATGACTTTTTACCAGGGTTGGCAACCGAAACGAATAACGGTATTGGTATTACATATTTTTTATATCGGTAACGGTAAAAGTAACGGTATTTTGGATTATTTAGGTAACGGTTAAGCGTTACCGAAACAACAATACCGGTACGTACCGGTATTATGAATAAAATTTACCAAACATATTAAAAAGTCACAAATTTGTTAAAAACACGAAAAAAATCAAAAATTTATTTAATAAAATTAAAAAAAAACTGATAAATTTAGTGCATTTTCAATATATAATTATATAGACTATTAATTAACTCAGAATTTAATTAAAATACTCACGCAATATTGCAATTCAACAAATAAATTATTGATTTTTTAAGTGTTTATAAGATGTCTGTCCAATCAGCAGAAATATCTGCATTTTGAGCCATTTAAGAAATCTGATGATTTTTGTTGACGCGGTTTGCTAAATTTCTGTCTGGATAAACCAGGTAGAGTTTGCAGAAAAATCTGTCAAGACCGCAGATAAATCTGCTGATTTATGATGAAAAATCTGTTGATTTCAGATACACAGCCTCAACATCGAAATTGTATTTTATATAAGTAAAAAATACTTTTATAAAAGAATCGAAGTTTTTCAATAAACTTAAAAAAAATGTTTAATAAAATTTTTTTTATTTTTTTTTTTAAGAAAATTTTCCTGATTGGACAATTTCTGTAAAATTTTTAAAATATTAAGGTGATTATTTCACATTTGAGCATTTTTTAGTTTTAATTGTTTAAATTAGACAAAAATTAAAAAAATGCCAACAATTTTTTTTTGTAAAATTACAAAATAATCTGCTAAAATTTGAACAAAAATATTTTTATTTAATCAGCTTTTTTTTAATTTAATGACAGAGAAATAAGTAAAAGTATTCATTTTAGCAGAAAAATCTGGTAAAAGTTTTATAATTCAAACTGAAAGTTGTTTTACAGATTTTTCGACAGAGTTTTTCTTCAGGCTGTACGCCTTGGGCTAATTATGTATTTAACTCCAGAGAACCGCTTCTCCACGCTTACCTGCGTGAATTACAATGCCAGCAACACTAGCGATTTGGCACAATTCGGAATAATAAAGTTCACATTACGTGGCACTCACTTTTCTCTTCGGAACTTTTTAGGCAAATTGGGAATGTGATCATTGGCTCTATCGATTTCGACATATTCTTTGTATTACCCCCAGTTTCTGTAATACGAACGCCATTCGTCTGCGACGAATTTGCATGTATTTTGTTTTTGTTACAATAACAAAATACATACAAATTCGTCACGAACGAATGGCGTTCGTATTACAGAAACTGGGGGTTAATTTAGTTAATTGTGAATGTGATCATTGGTTGTTGTTATCCAAATAACAAAACGATTTGCAATGAACAAAAATTTGTTGTTTTATTTTACGTATGTACACTTAAAATATTTTAATTTATTTTTTATCTGCAAAAAAAATTAAAATAAGTAATATTCTGACAACCGAAACAAAACCGTTATAATACCGGTAAAAGTCCGAATAAAGGTAATGGTTTTTTATCGGTAACGGTATTTAAAGTTTTTTATTTCGGTATTGGTAACGGTAACGGTAGTCAATATTAAAGGGTTTTTAATCGGTAACGGTATTGAAAGGGTAACGGTAGCCATCACTGCTTTTTACAAACGAAAATTTGCTCAAAATTAGGAGTTTTTATAAAAAATATTACACACTTTTCTTCAAAAACCAACAAACATATTTACAATGCATTCATTTACAATAGTGTATTCATTTTTCAAAATTTTCTAATCCCAGCATTAATAATGTGCATACACGCAAAAAAAAAAAATCTGTGTAAGATTGAGCAATCCTACTTGGTAAAACTTTTTTCATACCAAAAAAAAAATTTTTACCAAATTTTTGCTAAAATTATGCTTGTCGATGTTAAAGTAACATAATTTATTTTTTATGTAAAATAACCAAGTAGCTTGCACAATAACGCAAATTACTTGCACAAAAATTTATCGAAAGAAAACAATAACAAAAAAAAAAAACAAATACAGACCGCCATTTTCATTTTGTATTTTTGTGTGCGTTGTTCGTTTATTTTTTGTGTTATAAAAACGTAAAAAGGAAATTGATAAATAAAATTAAAATAAATTAATAAATAAAAATAAATAATTAGTTTTTTAAAAGATAAATAAATGTAAGATAAAAGAATGCTAAAGTTAATTTTGCTTTCATCACTTAAAACACCATTCATTAAAAAAACCCAATGGAGTCCCAGACGTATGTTTCGATGAATAACAAATGGAATGATAAAGTGAGTATACCCGCATTCCGAAGACACCAATAAGGTTTAATAGATTTTTAGTTAAAAATTAGTGTTTGGTAATAATTTTCCATTTTTACAGGGTACTGCTAAATAAATTTTTGAAGCTATGGCGAATCCTTCACTACAATAAAGAGCGTGGGCACCAGTACTGCCTTAAGTTATAAAATTAAAACCTAAAAACGCAAAGCCAAGGGAGTCCAGACCTGTTTTGATGAGTTACAAATGGAATGACAAAATAAGTGTTCCTCCATACCAAGAGACCAATGGGGTTTACCAATTTTTTCAATTAAAAATTTATGTTTTGTAATAATTTACTATTTTTACAGGATGCTTTTAAATAAATTCGTGAAGCTATAGCGGATCCTTTACTTCAAGAAGAAGCGTAGGCAGCAGTCACTCGAGAAAATTGTGCAAAAAGGGTCAGTTGGTCGGTGGTAAATTAAATACTACGCAACATTTATTATATTAATATGGATTTATTCTGTGAAAATTTTAAATTCAACAAATATACAAATTTTTACAAAAATTTATTGAAAATTTATTTTAGCATAAATGTGCTAATTTTTAGCATTATTTTTAGTCATCTTTTCTAATAATTTTGGTATATTTCACCATATTTCTTTTGGTATATTTTACCAAGTTTTTGCTTGAATAGCATTAGCATTTTCATCAAAATTTTTTACATAAGCGTTTTGGCTAAATTACGAAAACTACTTCGTCGGTTGTAGTTTTAGCATATTTTTGGTAAAATTATGCCAGATTTTTGCTCACTCCGACACAGATTTTTTTTTGCGTGTACATTAGAATTAAACCATAAAGAACGAACACAAGATATCGATCGAATCTAAAAAGATGCCGGTATCCTTCTGGTATGGGTTGGCCTCCTTTTCGTGTAGCCGTTTCCGAACAGAGAAAAAAGTGTAAAAATGGCCCAGCCAAATTCATATAAAACATTTCCAGGTTTTACCCGCTAGCCTTGGGGAAAATATGTTACCCATACACTCAAAATAATCACTTTGTTAAATTACAGAGATACTCTGCTGAGCCAGAAGAAAATACCATAGATTTCCAACCAGCAAGCTCTGTAAAATGATTTCGAAAAAAAAACTATAAATTTACAGAATTATCTGTAAAATATTGATAAAACCGAAAAGAATTTTACCAAAAATACTCTGTAAATTTACAAAGTTTTAGTTAAATGCATTTTATGAGTGAAAAATTTTACAAAAAAGACTCTGTAAATTTACAAAGTTTTAGTTAAATCCATTTTATGAGTAAAACTTCTCTGCTTTAAAAACATTAATTAAAATTAAAAAAAATAAATTAATTAAAATTTAGTTAAATTTGCCCGCTTTAATGCTTTCAGATTGTAAGCTTTCGTTTTATATTTTTGTGAAAATTACAATTTTAACGAGTAACTCCAATTTTACACGTCATCCTCGTAAAATTTACCAGCTTTTATTGTAATTTAAGACACTTTTTAAAGAGGGGTTTATCGGTCATATGTGGAAGTTTTTGGAGTGATTTTTATTTAAAAACTGTATTACAGAGCAATAAGTAAAATTTAAAATAAAATTTAGTATTTTGGTTACGAGAAAAAAAAATCCTAAAACTGTTTTTTTTTTTAACAAAAAAACTCTGTTTATTATCTTTAAAATAGAGATTAAAAAGTAAAAATGTAAAAAGTAAAAGATAAAATTTCAACCACTCTCCCTCCGAAAACGCTCCACTCTCTTTTTTTAGTTTTATTAATTTTTTACATTTTACACTTTCCCTGCTCTCGATATTCCGGGAAAACCGAAATTTCCGGTTCTGGTACCGGTTTTCTCGGTTCTAGATATATTCCCAGGAATACCGGTATTTGTGGTTCTGATCCGCGTACCGGTTGTTAAAAAACAAAAATATACTTAACATAAAAAATTTAAATTTAGTAATTATACCATTTTAATCAGTATTTCAGAAATATTTATTTGTGTTTATAAAATTATTTAAAATTCATTTAATAATATTTTTCTTAAGTTCATAAAAAAAAATAAGTGGCAAAAACAAAGAAAAATTTTAAATGTACAAAATTTTACATAATCCGGGGAATACCGGAAAAACCGTCAGAACCGGAACCGGAAACACCGATATTCCTGGGAGTACCGAGAATTCTTCAAAAACCTGGAAAGCAGTACCATTTCCTGCACTGAAAGAATTATTGTTCATTAGATCTATGAACAAATTTCATAAAACCAAATTCATAGAATCCAAACAATCTGAAACAATTCATTGGCTGAATGAATATTCATTAGTATTCTGAAATATTTCATAGAATTTTATTCATAGATTTTATTAAATTCCTAGAAAAAATTCATAGAATTAATGAATGTAATTCATAGAAGAAAATGCCATCAATATGCCTTTAAATTTTTTTAATAATTAAAATAATGTTACAATAGAAGAATTCCAAAATTTTTGACTACAAAAAAACAGTTTTTCGGCCTTACCTATTTTAACTGTCTTAAAAATTGTTATATATGTTCTTCTGATTTTTGTTGAATTTCGGTTTTTGTTATTTAGTAAAAATTGTGAATGTTTCGCGTTTTATCGCTGTTCAAAGTTGGTATTTTGCCACAATTTTATGATAAATATACAATGTTTAAATGATCACATCTTTGGAACGCATCATCCGATTGCCACGAAATAAAGCGCAAAATAATGGTTATGTCCTGTACTTAAAACAGAATTTTGAAAAAGGATAGGATGCTTTGCAAAAAGGATATTGAATTTAAAAAAATATCCTTAATTTGCAAATATCTCAAAATGCGTATCTTTAATTTTCCTATATTTTTTTGCACATATTGCCCAAAATGTACTTAACAACATATGCAAATCCCAAATTGGGGTGATAAGCCGTTTTAATATAAACGTGGTTACATGAAACGACTTATTAACTTTTGTTAAAAATTCTTGTTTACAAATGAAAAACAATTTCTGCGCACTGCGAACAATTTTCTTGTATGTATTTTGGATCGCTAAACTCAAAAATTTCATTAAAACGACCTTTCGCGAATACATTTTTGTTTAATTAATTTTTTAGCGTTTTTTGGAGGTATTTTTATTATTTTGCTTATATCTTAAGTTTTGTTTATCTGATCTTCTCGCAATAAAAACCAAACTAAAGACAATCAAATTTCCAACAAATCCTACGTTCATCATTTTTTCATCTGTTCATAGCTTTACGCGCAAACAAACTTTTTAGCGTTATTTGGAGGTATTTTGACTATTTTTCTTATATCTTGAGTTCCGTTTATCTGATCCTTCCGACATAAGAACCAAATTAAAGACAATCAAATTTCCAACAAATCCTAAATTTGTTTCATAGATTCTATGAAGGGCATCATTGGCTCACTTCTAATGATTTTTTTCATAGAATCAATGTACGTTTTCATAGCCGTAATGAACACAATTCTTTCAGTGTGGTAACATCGAGAACCGGTAGGCTCTATTTTGGAGGGTATAAAAGATCCGTCACAGCAAATTTCAACACTCTCACTTGTTTTGTTTAAAAGTAATAAAGTTTTCTTCATACAACATGAATATCTAAAAAATGTCCCTTATTCGAGTAATCGATAATTTTACAACACCAATATAAATATGTGTGTATATCGATTACAAGAACAATAGAAATATTTAAGAAATCTTAAAAAGCAGGAGAAGAACGAAAGAAAAGCAGCTATTTGGATAATTTTTTGTAATTTAAGTAATCCCTTGTAAACATAAATATCAATTTATTATATTTGTTAGAACATTTTAAATGTTACTTTATTCTATTTATGTCATTTGTTTTTGTTATATACAAAATATTAATATACATATTAAGCTGTTTGTTTTTCTATATACGGATTATGTGAATGTTTGTACATAGTCTGAATGTAAATACATACATACAAACATATATATAATATTTTGTTTTGCTCTAAGAATATAATCCGCTTTAAATGTCATCATTTGAAATTCTTGTAAAATCCTTAAATATTCGATTTAATTTGACAACAAAATTATAAATTTATACGCATTTCAAAGTTAATACGTTAAATAGTTTACGCTAAGTAATTACTTATCACC
The DNA here is from genome assembly GCA_963921195.1 of Pegoplata infirma. NCBI lineage: Eukaryota > Metazoa > Arthropoda > Insecta > Diptera > Anthomyiidae > Pegoplata > Pegoplata infirma. Next base: position 119,548,852 of record OY992536.1, on the reverse strand, counting down.
AAATTAGCAATAGTTTTCTAAATTACACTACGCCATTTACAGATGTAATTCGCAAAAGATTAATTGTAATTCGAAGATTCCATTTGTAATTCAAAGATTCCATTTTTTATCGAAGATTCCACTTGTAATTCGAAGATTATACTTGTAATTAGAAGATTCTATTTGTAATTCGAAGATTCCATTTGTAACTCGATTCCATTTGTAATTGGAAGATTCTGCTTGTAATTCAAAGATTTCATTTATAAATCGAAGATTCCATTTTTAATTCGAAAATGCTACTTGTAATTCGAAGATTCTAATTGTAATTCGTAAAAGATCAATTGTAATTCGTAAAAGATTAATTGTAATTCGAAGATTCCAATTGATCTTTTACGAATAACAATTGCTCTTTTACAAAAAACAATTAATCTTTTACGAATTACAATTGATCTTTTATGAATTACAATTGGAATCTTCGAATTACAAATACAATCGTCGAATTGCAAATAGAATCTTCGAATTACAAGTAGCATCTTCAATTTACTATTTAATCAAATCAAGTATTGGTTTAATCAAGGAACAGTCAATGACAGACCAACAACTTTAGGGCTTTATCAAACAATTTTCTTCATAAGCAGACTTTAAATTAAAATGATGCCCAACCTGTTGTATTTCATGTCTAATCTAACAACTCATTTTTATCTGTGTGCTAAAGTAAGTAATTTGAATTTTCAGGAACAAAATCAGAATTTTTTGAAATATAATTTGTATTTTCTTAAGGGCCCATCAGATGACAGACAAATCTTACAATTTGTCTTCCAACCACGCATTTATTTTTTCTGAAAATATTTGTGAACACACATCTGAACACATGCTATTATTGGCGCCATATGCATTCGGTCGTTAGACAAATTGTAAGATTTGTCTGTCGTCTGATTGGAGCTTTAAATACCATTCGACTTTTGAGACATATACCAGTGTAATGGATGATTATAGAGTCTTATGGGTTTTTATACCCTCCACTTATTGTTAGTGATAGAGGGTATATATAAGTTTGTCATTCCATTTGTAACTCATCGAAATATCGATCTGAGACCCCATAAAGTAAATATATTATTAATCACCCTGAAAAAAAAATTACCATTTTTAAAGCATGTTGAACTTAATTTAAAAAAAGGAGGGTATGCGAGGGCTCCAAAGATTTTAATTCTTCTTCCAAGTATATTTTTTCCTAAAACATAGTAATGCATTTACTTAAATACATATATCTTAAAAGCAAGTAAAATTGTACTTAATATAAGTTTAATTGTTTTTATCCAGAGGAAAAATATTTTTTTTAAATAAGTAAAAATTTCCTTAAAATTACGGATTCTGTGGACCCTATGGAGTCCCAATGTGAGGACCCTACGGGCACCCAATATATGGGGCCCGCGCATGAGTATGTGCATACACACTAGGTTCACTAATTATTTTGATCCAAAATTTTGGACAGAATCGCTCTATCTTGCTTAGTTTTCGAGATATGAGAATGGGGTCTTGAGAAATTTGATCATGAAATAACTCGAAAACTATAACTCGGAGGGCTTTCGGGTCTTCGGCAGTCATATTCTACAAATTAAGGACTACAAAAATGTCTTTAGAATTTTTTTCGTGTCTGCAGTATTTGCATAGTTATAGGCATTTGAAAATTCCGCGAAAATCGAAATTTGGATTTAAAGTTAGGGTCTCATGGGGTCTCCAGATAGGGCCCCCAGATGGGGTCCCCAAAATACCTAAAGTTTTTGTTCCTTAGGTTAAGTAAATTTTTCCTTAAACTGATGAAGATATGGATTCAAATAAAGTCAATGAAATCAATAAAATAGATTACTTTTTTCTTAAATTAAAACAAAAATTTATTAAATTAAAGAAAATGCGTTCTGGAATTGAAGATTAGTATTTATTTAATTCAAGGTCTTGAAAATGTCTATACTATTTTTAGGTAAGTTACATACTTATTTATTTTTTTTTTCACACAATTTAAATTTGTTTCTTTTAAGTAAAACAAAATTTTTTAATAACCCCTTTTTTTCTTAAATGCAATCAATTCGCCATAAATGTAAAAAATATTTAACTTAATTTAAAAAAACAAATTAAGGAAAACTCTTGTGCTTTTTTAAGTATTTGTATGTACTATCTTCAAGATTATTTTTTTTTTTTGTTTTAAGTAAAACCACCTTATATTAAGATAAGTTGAAGTAAATTCAAAAAAAAATTGTTTACTTAAATTAATAACAATGTTTATTTAATTTCAGTACAGTTATTTTTTTCAGTGCAGTGATCGATTTTAAGACGTTCTACCGATCCCAGCAAAACTTTGGTAATGGGTAGTGATTATATAACACATTACCAGGTAATGTATATACCTTATTTGTAGCATTATTTTAGGATGTCTTACCAAACATTTGTTCCACAACGTATTATTTTAAAGTGAAAAATAATGCATTACTAATAATTTGCTACGTAATGCATGATTATTGGAAAAAATTTATTTTATATTTATTATTTCTAAACATTAAATCATGGATGACTTATATTTGGTTACATTATGTATTATTTGAAAGTTTGAAATAATGCATTATTTATAATTGGATGCATAATGCATTACAATAAGATACAAAATAATTATTTTATAAAAAAAATGCATAAGTTTAAACTAGCGATGGGCTCACGACAGGAAATTTCTAACGACACACACTCACGAGCATATTTTATCTACTTACACTCACTTACAATCACGTGAGTAAATTTAATACAAAATTACTTTTTCACTACTCGTAACACCTTATATATTATCTTCTGGTATGCTATATTATTTCATTTCTCGTAACCTATAAAATATCATATATTTTACACCTTACTCGTATTCTTCGTTATAAATTTATGACTTATTTTATACCTTACTGGTATTCTTTGTGATAATGTGGATGCATTACTTTGAGTCTCATCGCCTGTTAAAATCATCAATGCTGCAATGTATAAAATAAGAGATCCTATACCTTATTTTATACCTTATTTGGTAATCTAAGTTTTGCTGGGTAGTTACGTCCCAATTTCATTGTTAATTTCTTTAACAAGGCGATACAAACAAATAATAACTGCATTGTTTGTTTAGTTGCTCTTATTAAATGAGAGAAAATAAATTAAGAGTAAAATTGTTTTTTATATATTTTTATGAAACTTAACTGGTTTTTAAAATTCAGATTGCAAATCATTTACATCGTAAGTTAAAAGTAAGGCATTTTTTTTGGGGTATAAAGTAACGCAGCGAGTAAAAAGTACTCATTACCAGGTAATCCAATTGGGAATGGGTACTTATTACCTAGTTTTTGCTGGGTGCATTTGAGCGATATCGGCTCAAGTTATGAACGAAAATGTAAGCGCAGCTTAAACATTTTGGTATATTCAACATAACCTAAAAATACAAAATGCATTTTGGTATATTCAACATAACCTAAAATACAAAATGCTTTATTTCAGATGCTGATTGACATATCTGAACAGAATTAAACAGCGAATGGTATCTAAACAAGTACGAACATAATTTTTTTACAAAAAAGGAAAAAAAATCACGGATTTTTTTTTAATTTTTATTTTGCGAAAAAAAAAATGTAAAAAAAAAAAAGTTTTTTTTAAGTAATTTCTTTTTAAAATTAAGTTTTTTGCAATAATCTATTGTAAAGGGTATCAATACATTTGGCAAAGCCGAATTTAACTTTCTTACTTGTTTATATATGACTAGCTTACAATCCCGGTACTTCGTTACCGGTTGTATTGAATACCGGATAATAGAAGGATAAGGATTAATCTATCGATTTCAAAAAAATTCCCCTACGTAGTCTTTATTTTATTTACTTGTGGACGTTTAAGTCTTCCATAAAAAATATTTCAATGAATAATTTAAACGATAAAATTTGAATAACTTTGCTGGTACGTTATCATGTTCGTTCCGGGGGAAAAATATAATGACAATTTTCGGGCCCTTATGTCTGGATTTTGGATTTTGAGTGAATAAATATTTCAGTGAAAAAAAAAATTGGAATAAAAAAAAATATGGAGTAAAAAAAGCTAAACACCAAAAATTTGAGTTAAAAATATCATTCCATATTGTTCCCTGCTCTATTTCATATTGTTCCCCGTTCTACTCCATTTCATTTCCAATTCCATCTCCATCTTCTAAGGTCATTATTATAGGAACAAATAAGTACCAAAAGTACACTTTATTACCCCCATTAGAAACGGAATTAAAAAAAGTACCTCTTCCAGAATGTTTTTTTTTTTTCGCCGAAGGATCCTACAATCCATATTTCAATTATCTAGGATCATTGTTTCAGCAAATATTAAAAGTACTTTTTATCCCCGTTAAGAAACGGAATTTCCAAAAAGAACCATTCCCAATCTCTTTTTTCCCCGAAGGATTTTACATTACAAATTTTAAGTTTCTGGTACCATTATATCAGGAAATAAATAAGTACACTTTTTTATTCCTTTTAACCCCTTTATTTTCCGAGAGGCGAGCCTTTCCAATTTCAAGTTTCTATGTTTATTATTTCATGAAATAAAAAAGTACCTAAAAGTGTACTTTCGGTACTTTTAACAAAACGTACTTTTTATAGAAGATACTTTTTATAAAAGGTACTTTTTATAAAAGGTGCTTTTTATAAACGGTACTTTTTATAAAAGGTGCTTTTGATAAAAGGTACTTTTTATAAAAGGTACTTTTTATAAAAGGTACTTTTTATAAAAGGTACTTTTTATAAAAGATACTTTTTATAAAAGGTACTTTTTATAAAAGGTACTTTTTATAAAAGGTACTTTTTAAAAAAGGTGCTTTTTATAAAAGGTACTTTTTATAGAAGGTACTTTTTATAAAAGGTACTTTTTAAAAAAGGTACTTTTTATAAACGGTACTTTTAATAAAAGGTATTTTTTATAAAAGGTACTTTTTATAATAGGTACTTTTTATCAAAGGTACTTTTTATAAAAGGTACTTTTTATAAAAGGTACTTTTTATAAAAGGTTCTTTTTATAAAAGGTACTTTTTATCAAAGGTACTTTTTATAAAAGGTACTTTTTATAAAAGGTACTTTTTATAAAAGGTACTTTTTATAAAAGGTACTTTATATAAAAGGTACTTTTTATAAAAGGTACTTTTTATAAAAGGTACTTTTTATAAAAGGTACTTTTTATAAAAGGTACTTTTTATAAAAGGTACTTTTTATAAAAGGTACTTTTTATAAAAGGTACTTTTTATAAAAGGTACTTTTTATAAAAGGTACTTTTTATAAAAGGTACTTTTTATAAAAGGTACTTTTTATAAAAGGTACTTTTTATAAAAGGTACTTTTTATAAAAGGTACTTTTTATAAAAAAATCCAGCCTTACTGGATCTATATTCCGGGAGGTGAACATACAGTCCAAATTTCAAGTTTCTGTGACCATTATTTCAGGAGATATAAAAAGTACCAAAAGTACAGTTTTTTACCCTTTTTACCCCCTTAGAATCAACATTGGCGAAAATCCGGCCTTACTGGATCTATATTCCAGGAGTTGAACACACAGTCCAAATTTCAAGTCTCTGTGACCATTATTTCAGAAGATATAAAAAGTACCAAAAGTACAGTTTTATACCCTTTTTGTCCCCTTAGAATCAACATTGGCAAAAATCCGGCCTTACTGGATCTATATTCCGGGATGTGAACATACAGTCCAAATTTCAAGTCTCTATGACCATTATTTCAGGAGATATAAAAAGTACCAAAAGTACAGTTTTTTACCCTTTTTACCCCCTTAGAATCAACATTGGCAAAAATCCAGCCTTAGTGGTTCTGTATTCCGGGAGGTGAACCTACAGTCCAAATTTCAAGTCTCTAGCTTCAGCGGTTTGGGCTGGGCGATGATGTATCAGTCAATAAGTCAGTCAGTCAGTCAGTCACATTACTCTTTTATATATATAGATTTCGTATTTGAAAGTTTTGCTGGGATATTTTAAAGTAAAAAAAGTTTTTTTTAGCAAAGTATTTTTTCTTATGTCAAAGTGATATAATTTCTATTAAGAAAATAAATTGTATGTTTACTAAGGCGGAGTAATTTTTTTTCGACAAAATCGTCTAGCATATTCGGATTCTGCATAAAATTCTAAGAAAAAATGCCGAACAAACCATGTCTCAAAAATCAGTTTTGACCCCCCCAATATTCAAAAATAGTTTTGCACGATAATAAATTTTGCTTTTATTAGAGGTATTTTTGGGTACGAGGAATCCATATTTGATATTTATTTTGCTCTAAACTGCCGCTAGAGGGCGCTAAAAACAAAAATCTGGACTTAGGTCTTCAGATTTTTTTTTTATTTTGAAGCCAGATACTCTAAGGAGCCATTTAGACATTCCCATTTACAGCTTAATTAAATTCCAAAAACTCGCGATTTTATTCGCGATTTTAATGTTTTTAAAATCCACAAACAATTAAAAAGTGGTAAACTACACCAATTTTTTTTTAAAGTAGAGGATTTTAGCTTTCAATTTCAATTTTGATTGTCAAAATCCGATGTTTACTTAAAGAGTTATAGATCTTCAAAGTACATCGATAAACGATTTAAAAATCCTAAAATCATTTATTAACAAAATTTAAAAAAAAAAAAATTTTTCTTTTTATATGGGTATAATTTAAAAAAAATATTAAAAATAGAAGACTTTTGTGTCTTATTAAAATGATGACTGATTTTTTTTTTTTGTGAAAATGTCATACTTTCATAATATGTTGATTAAAAAAAATCAAAAGAGGTGAAAGTTGACGAAAATGCACTAAAAAAATGCATTTGCATTTAAAATGCATTTCTTTTAATAACACAATTTTTTTTAACTATCAAGTTTAATGTAGATGACTTAAGCTTTTAATTTCAATTTTGATTTTAAAAATCGGATATTTACTTAAGAAGTTATCGCTCATCAAACTACACGACTTTTTCATATTTTGTGATTTTTAAAAAATGAAAATCGCGAATAAAATCGCGAGATTTTGGAATTTAATAAAACTGTAAATGCTAATGTCTAAATGGCTCCATAGTGTATCTATGTACACAATCTAAAGATCCCAGGCCAAAAAATACCCTTTTTCTCGTGATGATTAATGGAAAAGTCGTATATCGTACAAAACTATTTTTGAAAATTGGGGGGGGGGGGGTCAAAACTGATTTTTGAGACATGGTTTGTTCGGCATTTTTTCTTAGAATTTTATGCAAAATCCAAATATTTTGTCGATTTTGTCGAAAATTTTGCTCCGAACAATTCACTCCGCTCTAATGTTTACACCAAGTATAAGTTACAAAGTAAAATATAAGTATATATTAAATTATGTAATCAAATTTATGTTTCAATCCTATTAGATTCGTGTTAAACTATTTTAAGAATTTTGCACACAGCATCATAATTCCTTTGAGTGAAATTTTAGCAAATAACATAATCCAATTCAAAATTTTAAAGAAAGAAAGAGCATGATACGTAGACATCAGTATTCATCAAGGGAAATATAAATATTTATATTTTTTATTTGTTTGTATACATTTATGTTCGTTCATACCTACAAAAACATATACACATTGAGGAGGAGTAAATTTAGCTTTTTTAAATTTCACAATTGTCGGATGCGAAAAAATTGGCTTGTAGCGTCAATTTTAACGCCGAAAAATATTGGCCCTGTAGGGCAATGTCTTTGGGTTCCATTTCTGCCTTGAAAACTAGAAAGTTCCGAACAAAGTGAAAAAAACTTTTATTCATTTTTATTAGCTTAAAATATTAGATAATATTTGGATATTACGAAAAAAATTTAATTATTAAGCAATAGGTACTCGAAAACAGGATCAGCTAGGATGTAACGGATAAAGACTTTTGCAGATGTAAATAAAGAGGAATAAAATGTCATAACCCAATTTTGTCACCATTTTTACGAAACCTAAACTAGCTTGAAGTGGGATGTGAATATTGGCCCTAAAAGGCAACATTTCCGACCTCGACGATTTTGAGATTCGAAAAAAGTTAAATTTGCTCCACCCTTATAAAACACACATAAATATGGACGTATACAAACAGTAGACTGGTATGGCATTTAACAAAATGCCAGGATCAAATTTTGAAACAGGATTATATACACATTTTTTTTTTAATTTCCATAGTAGGTATTAGTAGTATTCAAGTGTTTGTGACACGCTTAAACATTTTTTCAATATTTTCCAAAAGAGGTTTTAGATTACTTAAACACTTTTGTTTTATTCATAAAATGTCTATTCGATTACCCAAAATTCCAACTATTTTACTACAATGCAACTAAACAGTTTAGTTTACGTTTTGTATTAAAAATTTTCAGTTGTAGTAAAAAAATTAAAAAATAATAAATTGTATTTAGTAAGGTAATCGAATGGACCTAAAAATATTGTTCTTTTGCAAATACTTCAGCTCCAATAATTTAAATGTGTTATTTAAAAAGCCACCCAGCAGAAATTTTGCTGAACGTTCAGCAGCTTTTGGAAGGGGAACTTGAGTAAAGGAGCGCATCCAATTGCGCTGAATTCATGCATGATTCCCTAAGGCGATGTCCCACTTTAGAGCGCTAGTTGGATACACAGAAACAGCGCTCTTTAGATGCACTGAAATCACGTGTCTTTAGAGCGCTGATTTAAGCAGAATAAAGATGCTGCAAATTCATGTATCTTTTTAGCGCTGATTTAAGCAGATTAAAGATGCAGTGAATTCATGTATCTTTGTAGAGCTGATTTAAGCAGAATAAAGATGCTGTAAATTCAAAGTTGAAGTCAAATAACTAAAATTTAAAAAAATATAACAAAAAAATTCATTCGTTTTACTTTACAAAACTTTATTTATGTGAAACAAAATGAAAAAAAAAAAAATCGGAAGTGAACATCAAAAAAATATTGGAAATTTTCATTTTCACATTTTTTATGGGATTTTTTTTGGGAACAGCGGTCAAAGATGCTATGATTGAAGCGCTCTTTGCAGCGCTGATTAATGCGCAATAATGATGCAGTCAAATCATGTGTCTTTGTCTAAAACTCATGTTTTTTTATTCAAAAAGTGTTAAAAATATTAAAAAGGAAAGCAAGTGTGAAATTTTATCAAAAAATAATTACACATTATAAGTTTTATATAAAAAATCTTAAAAAAAAATTAAAATTTTTTCCCCTTCCTTTTACTGCATCCCTAAGAGCGCTCTTTGGATGCGCTACGGTATGCTATAAACAGATGCTGTGTCGCCAAAATCTCGATTTATTTCTGCTGGGCAATTTTACGCTTGCTCTTGTGATATTGATATTAAAAAAATATTTGATTGCACAGAAAAAATTAGTAGTAAAAAACTATATTAAATATATCAGTAAGAAAAATGACTTCGAAGAGTTTTTCAAAACACTTGGCAACCGCTTCCTGGCTTGTGGTGATTATAACGCGAAACATACCCACTGGGGTTCACGTCTTGTAACCCCAAGGGGGAGACAGCTTTACTACTCAATAGTTGATCGGAGTAACGGATTGGATTTTATTTCACCTGGTCAACCAACCTACTGGCCATCGGATCCTGGAAAAATTCCAGATCTTATAGACCTTGGAATAATAAAGAACATAGACAGAAGTAGAATTTCTGTTGAAACCTCTCTTGACCTCTCTTCAGATCACTCCCCTGTAATTTTATCTTATTACTATAAGCCCAATGTTCAGAATGGGAATTACAAATTGGAGACAAATTGGCTTAAATATAAGAAATTTGTTAGTAGCCACATCCAAATAAATCCTATCTTGGAATGTGAGGGGGACATAGACAACTGCGTCCAGGACCTAACGTCAATTATGACGTCGGCAGTTGATCACTCAGTGACTAAACGTAAAATTTCATTCGATCGTTCTACTAATGTTTCAAACTCTGAAATAGAGAAGCTTCTTGTCCTGAAGCGAAGATTTAGAAGAGAATGGCAAATCAGTAGATCTCCTGCTGCAAAGCAGAGGCTGTCTGAAGCAACAAAAAATCTAAGAAAATCCCTCCGTTTGGAGGAGGACCGTATTACAGAGAATTATGTGGAAAGTCTTTCGAACTCTAACTCCACAAACTTTTCGTTGTGGAAGGCCGCAAAAGGTTTTAAGCCACCGGTAGAGGGCGAGCAACCACTAAGGAAACAAAGTGGAGAATGGGCCCGAAGTGATAGGGAAAAGGCATACGCATTCGCAGAACATTTATGTTCTGTATTTAAGCCTAACCAGGCAACAAACAATTTTACACTTCCAGAACCGCCTATACATGTTGATCATGACTGAAGTACATTTACATTCAATGTTCAAGAAGTTCAGTCCATTATTCAGGATAAACTAAATCCTAAAAAATCCCCGGGATTCGATTTAGTATCTCCCAAGATGATCAGAAACCTACCATTTGTGGCAATAATAATACTTACGAAACTCTTCAATGCGATCTTACAAAAGGGTTATTACCCAAACAATTGGAAAATTTCACAAATTAAAATGATATCCAAGCCAGGAAAAGATCTAACTTTGACATCATCATACAGACCTATCAGTATATTACCGTGCCTTTCTAAGCTATTTGAGAAAGTACTTCTGCCAAAGATTTTGCCATTTTTAGAGGATAGGGCTACAATACCCACCCACCAATTCGGGTTCCGGGAAAAGCACGGAAAAATTGAGCAGGTTAACCGGATAACTAGCGAAATAAGAAAATCTTTTGAACAACGGAAATACTGTAGCGCGATTTTTCTCGACGTTGCGCAGGCTTTTGACAAAGTGTGGCACGAGGGTCTAATGTGCAAAATTAAAAGTCATCTACCACCCAGTACTCATAAGCTCTTCGATTCTTATCTCAGTAACCGCTATTTCAGAGTAAAATATATGGAATCTACTACTACTGATTATATAATGAAAGCAGGCGTCCCACAGGGAAGCGTCCTGGGTCCAATTCTATATCTGATATTTACTTCAGACTTACCTACAGATGAACACTTGCTAACATCAACATTTGCGGATGATACGGCAATTATTTGTTCACATTCAAACGCAATCCTTGCTTCATTAAAACTTAATAACCATCTCAGATTAGTGAAGGCTTGGCTTAACAATTGGAGAATTAAAGTCAATGAGCTCAAAAGTAAACACGTCACATTTACGCTCAATAGGGGTACTTGTCCTCCCATTACCCTAGACGGTTTACAAATCACACAATCTGAAAATGTTACATACCTTGGTATCCACTTGGACAGGCGCCTCACATGGCGGAGGCATATAGAAGCCAAGAGGCTTCAAATGAAGCTGAAATCACTCAATTTGCATTGGTTATTAAACCATTACTCCAAACTTAGCCTCGACTGTAAAGTCATCCTGTATAATTGTATAATTAAACCAATATGGACCTATGGCCTTCAACTATGGGGCACGGCCAGCATGTCAAATATTGAGCTTATACAGAGGGCACAATCAAAAATCCTTAGAACGATAACGGGAGCTCCATGGTACATTCGAAATGAGAGTATTCACAGGGATTTAAATATACCGTACATAAAGGATGAGTTTATTAAACTGAAAACACAATACAACGTAAAACTGCAGAATCACCCTAACCCTTTGGCAAGGGCTCTTACCCGAAGCCAGTCGCATTCCAGACTGCGAAGAGCAGATCTGCCGCTCTTGTAGTCAAGAGGCCCATCTTACTAAATGACTCCCATGGGAGTAACTAGTGTTTTAAGATAGCTATTTAAGATTTTTATACTTATTGTTAGGCCAAACTTAGGCAGATTCAATAATTAAAAATAAAGCCTTGAAAAAAAAAAATATGTCAGTGGCGGGTAGAGCTTTTGGGGGGGGGGGGAACTTTTCGAATAAAAAAAATCATTATGATTTGTCGGCCGAGCAAAAAGCTATAAAATCATCAAATTTATTTGATTTTGCCAAAGAAGGTTTGTAATTTTTTTTCTAAATCTGAGAATTTTTCAAATGTCTCAGAATCTAAGACTTCTTTTTTACGAAAAATGTCTCAGAATATGGGACTTTTTTCGCATAGAACAATTTTTAGATTCTACGGACTTTTTTCTTTTTTACTATAGAAAAAGTCTTATATTTTAAAGCATTTTGAGATATTTTTACTATAGAAAATGACTCAAATTATTAAATTTGTTCGTACTGAAAAATTTTAGATGCCGAGACCTTTTCTGTATAGAAAAAGTCTCAGACCTTTTTAGAAAATATTGCCGATTCTGAGACCTTTTTCTTATAGAAAAAGTCTCATTTTCTGCGACCTTCTTCCAATTGAGTAAGTTTCAACTTCTGAGACTTTTTTTCAACAAAAAAAGTCTCAGACTTTGAAAATTTTTTCTTTTTAAAAAACATTAAAATTTTGAGACCGTTTTCCTTAAATTAAGTCTCAAATTCAGAGATTCTGAGACCTTTTTCCTATAGAAAAAGTCTCAGATTCTTAGACCCTTTTCCTATCGAAAAAGGATCAGATACTGTGACCTTTTTTCCTATAAATCTCAAATTCTGAGACATTTTTCCTTAAAATAAGTCTCAGATTCTGAAATATTTTTGCTTAAAAAAAGTCTTAGGTTCTGAGATTAAAAATCAGGATTAAAAAATCCGAAAAAGAAAATGTTTGAGGACGTGAAAAACTTTGGAGTTTTTTTCAGATTCTTAGACACTTTCCCTATCGAAAAAGGACTAGAATCTCCGACCTTTTTTCCTATAAATAAATCTCAAATTTTGAGACATTTTTCCTTTAAATAAGTCTCAGATTCTGAAATATTTTTGCTTAAAAAAAAAAAGTCAGATTCTGAGACTTTTATAATTCAGGAATTAAAAATACCGAAAAAGAAAATGTTTGACGACGTGAAAAACTTTAGAGTTTTTTTGTACCTTCTTCAACAGAAAAAGTCTAAGACATTCTGAAAAAAATTTCCAAAATAGTTAAACATTCGTAAGACTACGAACATTTTTAAGATTTAAATATATTTTTCCTATTTCTATGAAGCAGACAAACAAATTTTTTCTATACAAAAAAAAACATATTCTAAGTAATTTTTTTATACCAAAATTCATAATAAGATTGACAGATATTTTTTTCACAGCTAATTTTCAGATTAAGTCACATGTTTCCTTTAAACATATGCCTATAAAACTTTTCAGATTTTTTTCTATGAAAAATTTATGGATTTCGAGATTTTTTTCTTTCGGAAATTTTTTTAGAAAATTTTCGTTCTTTTTTTTTCTTTTTCTTTCTTTTTTCTTTTTTTGTCTTTTTGAAATTTTCCCCTTACCCCACCCCTTGTACCCGCGCAGGAATATATTTAACAAAACAAGTAAGAGTGTGAAATTCGGCTGTGCCAAATCTTTCATACACATGGTATATTTTGTAGGGGCGTTTTTTGAAATTTTTAGGTGTAAAACTTCTATCGATTTTACAAATTGTTTGCCCAATAGGATCGTGGGATAACGATTATTTTTATTTTTTTAACATTTTTTGAAAAATTTTATTGAAATTCTCCAATCTTAAAATCTTTTCTACGGCTCCAATGGTGCCTCATATAAGGGTCATTTGCAAGACCGACCCCCATTAATTTTTACGCCTAAAGATTTCTTCTGAACAAACTTATACCCTATCTCCAATTTCTAAGGGGGCTCCCATTGAAAATGACATTTCATAAAATTTGCTCCAACCGCTCTAACTGCCTTAAAAGTGCCCTTAGAGCAATAAAATTTATGACCGATCCAGAATATTTTTTGGTCCAAACATTTTCTCTGAACACACATACCTTCTATCTTTAACCCTACAGGCGGTCCCCATACATTTTTTATATTTTTTGTAAATTTGTTTTATTTAATCAGCTTCTACCGGTCCAATGGTGCGTCCGAGAGGGGTCATTAGAGAGACCGACCCCCATTTATTTTTACCTTTCAACATTTTTTTTAAAAAGTACCTATGGCCTATCTCCACTCCTTAAGTGGGCTTCCATTCAAAATTACATTTTTATAAAATTTGCTCCAACTGTAATTTGTATGGGAGCCTACTTAGGGAGTGGAGATAGGGCGTAGGTATGTTTTAAAAAAAGTTTGAGAATAAAAATAAATGGGGGTCGGTCTTACTAATGACCCTCTCGGACGCACCATTGAACCGGTAGAGGCTGATTAAATACAACAAATTTACAAAAAATTAAAAAAATTGTTTGCTGACCGGTCTTGCAAATGACCCCTCTATGACGCACCATTGGAGCAGTAGAAAGGATTTTAAGATTGGAAAATTACAAAAAAATTTTTAACCCTTTCGGTTATTCTATGCCATATGGCATAGTCGCTTTTTAGTGCGTGTTTTAAGAGAAAATACTAACAAATACCTTTTTTTTATTTTTTATATTTTTCTTTGAAGTTTTTAGTATAAATCTATGAAAAAAAAATTTTGATTAGTGGACTCACTAAATATTTAAGGTTCATAAAGCGAACGTGCCTTTTGAGTTTCACTATTTTTAAAAAAAGATCACTTTGTACTTTTATAATTTCTATTGCAAAAAAAAAATATTTGATAACTTTTTGTTAGTAATTTAGTAGACAATCATTGACTTAGTATGTGCAAAAAAAATTAGACCCCAAACATAGTTTAATAAGGCTCTACGATTTTTTTTATTTCATACTATGCCATATGGCATAGATTTTACCCAACGGAAATTTTATTTGATTGAACACAGTTGCAACGGCTGAACGTAATGACAATGTCTAATAAACTAAACTTCGAACAAATTGAAAATATTCTAGTTAATTTTAATAACTCAGATTTATCTGACTTTGACGATGATGAAGAAGAAGAAAATGATGTTTTAGAAACGCTATTGGAAACTCTCAATGATAATAACAACAACTCCTTTTTAATCGAGGAGTTAACTAATCCAGATGGGAATCCCGATTTATTTGAAAAAAAATTAGATGCAGGAGTGGATTCACTGGATTTGGATGAAGCTACGGATACATCATTTCAAAAAATTCTTCAATTTCGATGGACCAAAAGAACGTGGAGCACTCCAAGCTCAGATTTTGCTGAAAGTTATCCTAAACAAGATGTCAAAACTCCTGTTTCATATTTTTTTAAGTATTTTACATATGATTTTATTGACACTATTGTTCAGGCAACTAATCAAGCCACACTTATGAAAACCGGAACTGCCATTAATGTTGTAAGAGAGGAGATTCTGACATTAATGGGTTTAGAAATTATTATTGGAACAATCGGCTATCCTCGTTTAGCGATGTACTGGAGTAGTGCTACTGAAATACCAGCCTTTCGTAAGCACATGACAAAAAATAAGTTTCATTTAATACGCACTAATCTAAAGTTCAGCGTAGAGGAGAACTCGAGTGACTAACTTTATAAAGTTCGTCCACTCATAAATACGTTTTTGAAAAGAACTTATGATATTCCAAAAGATGAATACTGTTGCTCTGATGAAATGATGATTCCGTGCAAAGCTAAAACTGGGTTGAAGCAGTATATATGCCCAAAAAGCCCATCAAATGGGGTATAAAAGTATTTTGCCTATGTAGCTCGAATGGAATTGTATATGATCTCGAAATATACCAAGGGAAAAATACAATTGTTGGAGAATCAAAATTAGGGTTTTGCTCGGATATTGTCATTCACCTCTGTAAAACGATTCTGGCAAATAAAAACTACAAACTATTTTTTGATAATTACTTCACTACAATAAATTTATTAATATATTTGCGAGAAAAGGGAATATGGGCAACAGGCACCATACGAGGAAACAGAACCGGGAAAGCTCCCCTTGCAACAGAAAAAGATTTAAAAAAGTTAGGAAGAGGAAGTTATGACTATTGCATTGAAAGGAACCAAAATATTTTTCTTCTAAAATGGCTGGATGGGGGCTGCGTTCAATTGGCATCGTCTATTTATGGAGATTAAGACACAAAAGAGGTCACCAGATTTTGTGGTGAACAAAAAAAGAAAATCGTTGTACCACAACCTAACGTTGTAGGTGTATATAATAAATATATGGGAGGAGGCGACAAGATAGACTTTTTGCTGTCGTTATACCGAATTTCCATTCGGTCAAAAAAGTGGACACTAAAAATTTTCGACCATTTCATCGACTTAGCGATATGCAACTCTTGGTTGGAATATCGCAATGATAGCGATAGTAGTAATATAAGAAAAAAAGATCAAATGGATTTATTAGCATTCCGGAATGATGTAGCTGATGGATTACTAGCATTGACATCAGCTCAAGGACTCTCTCGAAAGCGAGGACGACCCAGAGCAACTGAAGAAGTCGATCTTTCGATCACCCCAACAACTTCGAAGCCAAAGCTTTCATATGGAAGGGCTCCTTCAGTTTCGACTCGTTTCGATTGAACAATGGCCGGAGTATACAACTGTAAAACGTATATGTAAACTTCAAGGATGCAAGGGATATTCTAGATACTCTTGTTCAAAATGCAACGTCCATCTCTGCATTCCAAATGGTGCCAGAAATTGTTTCAGATTATATCATGAAAAATAGGGTAAGTTAAATTGACATTATTATATGTATTTGAATTGATTTTGTTATTGCTTCTTTTCAGGGAAAATACAAAGGCAGACCTACGGATAAGACTGAGAGGCGGGATCTCACATTTTTTATTTAGTTAATTTTTTATATGAGAAATTATTTTTTTTATATTTTTCTTGTGAATTGTAAAGTTTAAATTAAAAATAATAATTTGAATTGTTTTTTTTTTGAAAAAAAAGTGTATTTGTATCTTTTTATACCCTCCACTTAGTGATAGAGGGTATATATAAGTTTGTCATTCTGTTTGTAACTCATCGAAATATCGATCTGGGACCCCATAAAGTATATATATTCATGATGCCCGATCGATTTTAAGACATTCTAGCGATGTCCGTCTGTCCGTCTGTCCGTCTGTCTGTCTGTCTGTGGAAAATGCTGTCGCGGACAAAATATTGCACAGAGATGACTGAAACTTAACATATTTATTGGAAGTTCTCCCGAGAAGTTTGGTATTGCATTTGAGCGATATCGGTTCAACGGTTCAAAAGTTATGAACGAAAATGTAAGCACACCTCAAAAATTTCAGTACATTCAACATAACCTAAAAATACAAAATGCTTTAATTCGTCTTCTGGTAGGCATATGTGAACATAATTGAAAACCAAATGGTATTTAAACAAGTACGAACATATTTTTTGACAAAAAAAGAAAAAAATCGCGGATTTTTTTAACAAAATTTTTTTCGCGGAAATTTTTTTTCAAAAATTTTTTTTTTTCAAAAGTAATTTCCTTTTAAATAAAATTGTTTGCAATAATCTTTTTGAAATTGTGGAGGGTATCACTACATTCGGCAAGGCCGAATTTAACTATTTTACTTGTTAATCATAATATCGTTAAAATTGCATTAAAAAATAAAATTTATGTTTTTGTATTTTTTTTTCCTTTAAAATCATTCTATGCCATATGGCATGGTGCTCAAAAACCACTTTTGGAATCAAAATTTAAAAAAATTACTTCGGATTAGTCATTATGTAGGCTTAAACAGTTACAATATAAAAAAAAAATATTTTTAAAATCAAAAACAAAAATGAAGTACCGAAAGGGCCATTAGAGTAGAGACAAAAAATACCGTTATGAGAGGGAGTTAGAGGGTTAATATGTTTCACAAAAATATTTGCCATAATATTTTCTACAAAGTTGCTGAACATACCCTACACCTCAGATGTAAAGAAAACACAGTTTTATATACCGCTATGCTGCAAGAACATATCCAGCGGCAATGTTTTACTAATTGCCGCTGGATATAATGCATATCGTTGTGTTCGATAAAAATGTTTGATAACTGAATATTTTTTTTACATCAGTATTTGATTAATTTGAGTAAAATTTTTTTTTTTTTAATTTTTGTAAAAAAAAAAAAAATCGAGTGTAAATTTTTTTGAGTGTAATTTTTTTTTTTTGAGTGTAATATTTTTTTTTTAGTTTTTTTGAGTGACAAAAATAGTTTATAAAATATTTTTTTTGGCTTACCATTCCTTTTTAAAGCGTGTTTAGCGTTTTTTTTTCAACACAGGTGTTCGGGTTAAAACCCATCTGAAATTCCACATTTGGCTAATAACTTATGAACCACTAGACAGATCTCGCTGAAATTTTATATTAATCTGGCCGGAAGTATAACAAATATATACACCAAGCTTCAGCAGCTTGCCGTATATATTTTTCATTCTTCCGCTAACATTTGAAAGTTAGCGTGTTTCACACAGACAGAAAGACAGACGGACGGACGGATTTTCATGTCGTTAGGCGCGGTATAGGGTTTGATTTTAGACCAATGGTTTCTTTGGAAAAGTTTCTTAGAATTTCTTGTAGATTTTGTTTTTGCTATACGATTTTTCAGTTTTTTTCGATCCATACAAATCGACCCGCCCTAATGTATACATTAGAGTGGCACTAAAAAATTAAACTTACGTTTTTAATATGTTCGGGTCGGAATATGGTGTATTTGGGTCTACAAATGATACAAATTTCCTTAAAATCGAAAAACTTTAACCCGTGCCACTTTGAGGTAAAAGTTTCGTGTTTTGGGGAAAAATCACAGTAATAAAAAAAAATATGTATTTTTAAATATTGTTTTTATTTTTCAGTTGTTGTCTGTAATTGTTGTTATTGTAAAATAACAACAACACATATATTATTATGCACCGTACATTATGCATTGTACATTAGGCTGGGTCGTATTCCAACAAATTGCTCAGATCAACTATTAATAGTGAAAAAAAGTTGGTACAAGTAAATACAAGCAATTTAAAACCAAAATGAACAAAATCGGTCCATGGCTTCCGTTCTCGCATCACGGGTCAAAATTGCGGTTTTTGAAAAAATGGACATAATTTAAAAAAAAAAAATTAAATATTTAAAAAAAAATTATTAAAAAAAAGAAAATTTTTTTTGTATCGCATTAATTCAAAGATATTTAGAAAAATTTTGTTTGTTTTTTCGGATATCGATAACCCACCCAAACGTGAGGCCAAAAAAAACTCACATTTTTAACATGGAGCTCAAAACTACTTTTTCACTATTTTAAAAATTTAGTGAAACAAAATTTTTAAATATATTAGTTTATCCACTTGATATCATTGAATACATCTCAGGAAGGACATCTTTAACCCTTGTTGAACGAACGCCCAATGACGATCCCTTAGTGGGGGTGAAACTTATCAGGACAGATGTACTATGAGATAAATAACTTTTTAAAGCAATAAATTAAAAAATAATCTATTGCCTCTGTTCTGTCTTTCACAGCTTTTCAATTCACATGAAAATTTTCGAATGACATGAAATCGATTTTGGTGTTTTGTTGTTCACGTTTTTATTCGAAGTTGAAATCAAATAACTAAACTTTAAAAAATTATAAGGAAAAAAGTGCATTCGATTTACTTTCACCAAACTTTATTTATATGAAGCAAAACGAAAAAAATCGGATTTGAAATCTAGAACACCAAAAAATTCGTAAATTTTCACTTTCACATTTTTTATGTGAATTACTTTTTTTGGAACAGCGGCCTTTAATGAGAATATCATAAATAGAAATATTTTTTTGTCTCGAGCTACAATAATGCTCTAATCGAATATATACACTTAATTTTTTTTTGTTATGAAATTAATTAAATAATGAGTTTTTTTATTTAGGATTTATGCAAAAATTAAAAAAAAAAAAACATGTTTAAAATTTGCAGGTACACTTTCCATGGGTTTGGAAGGCAAAACATATCCTCAAGGAACTAAAATCGGCTTGAACAAATTTCTGTCATATTGTCATTTCTTACCAAAACCCGAACTTTGTCCTCAAATTGACACATGTTAAATTTCTTCGACTTTCCTGAAATTTCTACCATATCATTTTTAAATCCAGTTACACAATATTCCGATCCCAATACATTGCAAATGTAAGTTTAATTTTTAAGTGCCACTCCAGTATACATAGGTACATATGTTTACACCAGACAGACACGGAGCCACAATCGATAAAAATTATTTTAAGTTAACTATGTAGATAAAACTACACACAAAAATGGGATCCTGAATTAATTATGACTTCGAATACGAGCACAAACGAATTTAAAATTACCTTCACGCACGTTTCACTTAAAAACTCGATTTAGTACCACTACCAAACCCAATATCAAAATTACACTGTGCTACAAAAAGAAAAACAAAATCGAATATACTTTTCAAATGAGGTAGTGAAGGTTGTAGGTCTCGTCGAGAAGATCACGAAAATGCCCATCAAACTTGCCAAACACCCTTAAATTTTTAATTTACTTATTATCAAAAAACGATTTTTTGTAACTTTTCTCAATAAACCAAGTGTAACTCAGAAACCTTTTAGCCGATTTTAATTTTTGAACTGTTTTAGATAGAAGGAGGATAGAGCTTTACATGTATGTATGTGAATTGGTCTACACATAAAAGAAAGATATGTATTGATTTTTTCAATAATGTCAACATTTTTTGTTGTTTTTTGAACATTTTTCGAGTTTATCGATTTTTTTTTTCTGCTATAGTTCGTTCAATAACGTTCTTATTTGTATTAGAAAAATTATCACAACCCAGCAAAAACTTGGTAATGGGTACCCCTTCCTGCCTCGCTTACGTGGTAATGGCACTGAATATTACAATTACCATTAGCATTACATTACGCCAAAAAAGGCAAAATGTGTTGTGTCATTGGACATCACCGTGTTAAAGTAATTAACATTGAAATTGGGAGGTAACTAATTACTCATTTTTTTGCTAACCCCTTAAGTTAATTACTTGGTAAGCGAAGTTTTTGCTGGGAACTCTGTCAATTGGATGGAGCTCATAGTATTCAGAATTAAATTTTCTTTATATAAATATAAAGGTTGTTGAACGAACTATAGCAGAAATAAATCGATAAACTTGAAAACTTAAAAAAAATATATATTATTGAAAAAATCAATAGTATCTTTCTTATATGAGGCATTCCACACCAAATGTCCCGCTACAGAAAAACATGTGTCCCGTAAATTTCAGAATAAGTTGCTTAGATAGCCCTATATGGAACTAAGAAAATTGCGTTTTTGGTTTTTCTAATTTTCAAAAACTGGGCTTAGGAGGCGTGGTCAAATATTGGAAAAATGGTAAAATTTGTTGCGAGTTGCCTTGATTAAATAATTATCACATTAAAACGTAATGCACCACAATCTCAAAAATTTACATTCTTATATAGTTTTGTATGGGCTATCGATTAAATTTTTTTTTGGAAAATTTTCAGAACATGTTCTTAAATTTTTTATTTTTTAAAAAATTCAATTTTTTTTTAAAAGTTTAGATGTTTGTCCAACCACAAAAAAAACAAGTAAGAGTGTTAAATTCGGCTGTGCCGAATCTTTTATACCCTCCAACATGCAAATAAATAAAAAAAAAAAAATTCCAGGGGCGTCTTCTTTTTTTTTTGGTGGGGGGGGGGGGTTGGTAGTGGTAATTGGGGGGCACAATTCCTCTCGAATAAGTGTTAAAAAAAAATAATTCTTATGCTTTTTGCACTAAAGAAATACAAATTTATCATTATATAAAAAAAAAATTCTTCCACGCCCATAAAAGGGGGGGGGGGCGGACCGTAAAACTATATTTTCTAATTCTGTGGGTCCAAATGCAGGACCTTGAACTTCTTGTAGCATAAAAATTTTGGATTTGTTAAACAAAAACACAAAAAATTATGTAAAAATATGATATTTTTCAGAGGTTGGTTTAGTTCTTCAAGGGGGAACTTTTCCCCCCCTGGTCCGATTTTGCCCATCTCCGAACTTAACCAGCCTATGAACATAAGACATGTATGTGCCAAATTTCAGGAGTCTATCACTTTTATTTTGGACTGTATCGTGTCCTCCACAGACGGACGGACGGACGGACGGACGGACGGACGGACGGACATCGCTAGAATGTCTTAGAATCGATCACTGATCAATAATATATATACTTTATGGGGTCCTAGACCGATATTTCGATGCGTTACACACGGAATGACAAAGTGAGTATACCCCCATACTGTAGTTGGAGGGTATAAAAATCAGACCCGCGTTTTTCGTTTTTTTTTTTCGAGAAAATCGCTTTTGAATTTTAAATTTCATAACAATTTTGTAATTTGCTTGTATTTTCTTGTTTTACAGTTGCGACTGAGTATTATTCATTGCTTAAATATTACTCATACGCTCTGTTGAAACAAGAAAATACAAGCAAATTACTAAATTGTTATGAAATTTAAAATTCAAATGTGATTTTCTCGAAAAAAAAAAACGAAAAACGCGTGTCTGAATTTTTTTGTGTGGATACGCTCTGTTGAAACAAGAAAATACAATCAAATTACTAAATTGTTATGAAATTCAAAATTCAAATGTGATTTTCTCGAAAAAAACGAAAAACGCGTGTCTGAATTTTTTTGTGTGGATGGACAAACATCTAAATTTAAAAAAAAAAAAAAAAGTGGCCGGATTTTTGATAAATTGACTTTTTTAAAAAACCTGTCACATCAAAAGTATTTTCCACTGTAGCACAGTGTTTTTAAATACCATTTTACATTAATCGACCACAACACCGACCGAAATCCCACACATACTGTCCAAATAGGAACACTTTTACAAGGAAAAAACAAAAATTCTTTTGTCAGTTTGTTCAATGAAAAATATTTAGTGATTTAGCAAAAAAAAAATGTAAATGATAGACAAAAATCAATTCTTCTATTAAAAAAATAATTAAAAGAAATTCAATTACTTTATACACTACTACTTAAGTGTTTGAACCTCCTCCGACAACGAAAATTGTAATATTCATTACTCAAGTACTTAATTCAATTACTTGAATAATTAAACCAATTTATTTTCGTAATTGAAACAAGTAAGAGTGTTAAATTCGGCTGTGCCGAATATTTTATACTCTCCAACAAGTTTAAAATTAAAAAAATAAAAAATACAATGGGCTTAATTTTTTTTTTGGGGGGGGGGAGGGTGGGTCGGCGGAGTGGGTGGGGGACACCTGCCCCCCGCTATATATGTTTACAAATTATTTGTTTATGATACACTGAAAAAAATAACTATACTGAAATTAAATAAACACTGTTATTAATTTAAGTAAACATTTTTTTTTAATTTACTTCAACTTATCTTAATAAGTATAAGGTGGTTTTACTTAAAACAAAGAAAATAGACTTGAAGATAGTACATGCAAATACTTAAAAAAGCACAAAAGTATTCCTCAATTTGTGTTTTTTTTAATTAAGTTAAATATTCTTTAAATTTATGGCGAATTGATTGCATTTAAGAAAAAAAGGGTTTATTAAAAAATTTTGTTTTACTTAAAAGAAAAAAATTTAAATTGTGTGCAAAAAAAAAATAAATAAGTACGTAACTTACTTAAAAATAGTATAGACATTTTCAAGACCTTAAATCAAATAAGTAGTATTCTTGATTTCCTAAACAAATTTTCTATAATTTAAACAATATTTATTTTAATTTAAGAAAAGAGAAATCTTTATTTTATTGATTTCATTGACTTTTTTGAATCCATATCTTCATTAGTTTAAGAAATAATTAACTTAACTTAAGGAAAAAATACTTTAGGTATTTTGGGGACTCCGTCTGGGGGCCCCATCTGGAGACCCCATGAGACCCTTACTTTAAATCAAAATTTCGATTTTCGCAGAATTTTCAAATGATTATAACTCTGCAAATGCTGCAGATACGAAAAAAGGCATTTTTGTAGCCCTTAACTCGTAGTATATGACCGCCGAAGACCCAAAAGCCCTCCGAGTTACAGTTTTCGAGTTATTTCATGATCAAATTTCTCAAGACCCCATTCCCATATCTCGAAAACTGAGCAAAATAGAGCCATTCTGACCAAAATTTTGGATCAAAATTAATAGTGACCCTATAAAAGTGTACGCACATACTTATGGGCGGACCCCATATATCGGGGGCCCGTAGGGTCCTCACATAGGGACTCCATAGGGTCCACTAAATCCGTAAGTTTAAGAAAATTTTTACTTATTTAAAATAAATATTTTTCCTCTGGATAAAAACAATTAAACTTATATTAAGTACAATTTTACTTACTTTTAAGATATATTTAAGTAAATGTATTACTATGTTTTAGGAAAAAATATACTTGGAAGAAGAATTAATATCTTTGGAGCCCTCGCATACCCTACTTTTTTTAAATTAAGTTCAACATGCTTTAAAAATGGTAAATTTTTTTTTCAGTGTATTAACGCTTAAATAATAAATTTTTATCGTTATTTTTAATTAATTTCTATAACCACGCCCCCAAAGGGAGGCTGCATGAAAAAAATCGAATTTTCTAACCCCCTTCGTCTAAGCGCAGGTTAATGAGCATAATATGGCATGCAAATTTTACATTTGTTGAGCAAAAATTAAAAAAAAACTCGTAATAATATCGTATTTTTCAGGGGTCGTTTTAGTTCTTCAAGGGGGAACTTTTTTCCCCCTGGTCTGATTTTGTCCGTCTTCGAACTTAACCTTACCAGTAACATAAGAGATATTCTTGCCCAATTTCAAGGGTCTAGCTCTTTTGGTTTGGACTGCATCGTTATTTCTACAGACGGACGGACGGACATCGCTAGAATGTCTTAGATTCAATCATGGATCAATATTATATATACTTTGTAGGGTCCCCGACCGATATTTCGATGTGTTACACACGGAATGCCAAAGTGATAAAATTTTACCATTTTTAAAGCCTGGTGAACTTAATTTAAAAAAAGAAGGGGATGCGAGGACTCCAAAGATATTAATTCTTCTTCCAAGTAAATTTTCCCTAAAACATAGTAATGCATTTACTTAAATATATCTAAAAAGTAAGTAAAATTGTACATATTTTAAGTTTAATTGTTTTTATCCAGAGGAAAAATATTTTTTAAAATAAGTAAAAATTTCCTTAAACTTACGGATTCTGTGGACCCTATGGAGTCCCAATGTGAGGACCCTACGGGCCCCCAATATATGGGGTCCACCCATGAGTATGTGCGTACACTATTATAGGGTCACTATTGATTTTGATCCAAAATTTTGGTCAGAATCGCTCTATCTTGCTGAGAAACTTGATCATGAAATAACTCGAAAACTATAACTCGGAGAGCTTTCAGATCTTCGGCGGTCATATTCTACAAGTTAAGGACTACAAAAATGCCTTTAAAAATTTGCAGAGTTATAGGCATTTGAAAATTCCGCGAAAATCGAAATTTGGATTGAAAGTAAGGGTCTCATGGGGTCTCCAGATGGGGCCTCCATATGGAGTCCGCAAAATACCTAAAGTATTTATTCCTAAAGTTAAGTAAATTCTTTTTTAAACTGATGAAGATATGGATTCAAATAAAGTCAATGAAATCAATAAAATAAAGATTACTTTTTTCTTAAATTAAAGCAAAAAATTTTTAAATTAAAGAAAAGAAAATGCGTTTTGGAATTAAAGATTAGTACTTATTTGATTTAAGGTCTTGAAAATGTCTATACTATTTTTAAGTAAGTTACGTACTTATTTATTTTTTTTGCACACAATTTAATTTTTTTTCTTTTAAGTAAAACAAAATTTTTTAATAAAACTTAAATGCAATCAATTCGCCATAAATGTAAAGAATATGTAACTTAATTTAAAAAAACAAATTAAGGAAAACTCTTGTGCTTTTTTAAGTATTTGCATGTACTATCTTCAAGTTTATTTTCTTTGTTTTAAGTAAAACCACCTTATATTAAGATAAGTTGAAGTAAATTCAAAAAAAATTGTTTACTTAAATTAATAACAGTATTTATTTAATATCAGTATAGTTATTTTTTTCAGTGTAATCAATATTCAATTTTTATGCCTCGAGATAATTTTGTTTAAGCAATCAATATTTGTTAACATAATACCAACCAAAAAAAATAAAATAGTCGTTAAACATGAACGGGATGATAAATGTCTGAATATATAGATCAAATTAAGTAAACTACCAAAATCATATCTCTTCCCTAAAGGGAAGATAAAACGCGAAATATCATTTAAATATATCTAGAGTTTCAGTCCTTCAATTTCAATTTTAAAAGAGTGACCTTTTTTGTATACAAATTTTTTTTTATTTAAAAAAATTCACGGGGACGTGAAAAACTTTAAAGAAATGGTTTTCACCATGGATTTGCAGCAAAAAAAATAAATACTTTTTTTGCTGTGAATATTAGTTAATATTAGGACATTACTGAAAAAACATTTTTAGTAAATGCTAAACGGAAAACTTTTTTGGTCTGCAAAATAAATAAAATTGTTATATTTTTTTTTTTTTTTTGCGAAACAAAACATTTTTAACTAGATTTTTGGAGAAATTATTATGTAATATTTACTCAGTATTTTAATGCAATTTAAGATTATTTTAAAAAAGTTATTTTTGCAAATTTTTTTTATTATTCGCGAAACTTAAAAATTACGCGAAAATACTGCATTTTCTATTTTTTTCTAAGTTAAATTCTAATAACACAGTATTAACAACCAGAATAAAATTACACCACACATCACAACAACAACATAAACTAACTACAGCATCAATAATAAATAAAATAAAACAAACAAAAATACCAAATAAAACATATTGGAAACTACACCAATCCCTCGATTGACACATATTTTGTGCAATCCTATTTACAATGACCACACAAAGGGCTTTTATGCCTTTAATATCAGTGTCATTGTTGTTGTCCTTCTCCCTTAGTTTTTTCTTTTAGATATTTTACTTTCGGCTTGGTATCGCATTGTTGTTGTGCTACTTAGTGACGAAGGTATATACACTGGTCACTATTTAGCAATTATAACAACAATTCCGGTACTAGGCCACCTGTATTATTATCAGGAACATTAATTTGAATTTTTCCTAATTATGGCTGACAGATTTCGTTTAGATTTCTGTAACATACGTGGGCTGAGGGCAAATTTCATCTTTGTATATGCTCACATTTGCTTTCATCGGCCGGATATTTTCGCCTTAAGTGAAACCCAGGTAGGAGGAGATGCTGATCCACAGGATTTCCAAATACCTGGGTATCAATTGCTATCCCTTTTTATTCCTCATCGGGGCCTTGCGTTATACATTCGTGAAAATGTTGTGTACCAACTACAGCCACATCTAGGCTGTAGTGATGCGGAATTTAACTAGCTTTGGGTTAAATTCCAAATCAGGACACACATTTTGCACTTCGGGTTCGTCTATAGGAGCCCAAATTTGGACACGGCGAACTCCTACGACCATTTTGACTCCGTATCTGATTCTATCACTGGAATCCTTGGGGTCTGTCCGAGTAGTGAAATAGTCGTTGCCGGGGATTTCAATGTGCACAATTCGTCATGGCTTCGCCATTCTAGCCATACGACTCCCGAGGGCTTATATGTTGAGCTTTTCGCTGCACACAACCACCTTGTGCAACTTGTGAATGAACCAACACATATTCCGTGTGTTGATGGGCAGTTTCGTAATACCCTCGACCTTTTTCTCACTTCGCATCCAGACAAATACGAAGTCGAGATCCTTGCGCCTCTCGGAAACTCGGATCATAACATCATTTCTGCATCCTTTTCATTTTCTGACTTTCGTAGTGCTTCAAAACCAGCAACGAAGCGCTCTACTTTTGTATATGAAAAGGCACGTTGGGCTGAGCTTAACGAGTTCTTCCAGCATTTCAATTGGAAACTTTGTTTTCTTGATGACAATGTTAACGCTGCGGCAGAAATGATAGTAAATGTGATAATGCTTGGAATGAAATTATTCATTCCATCGAAGCAAATTTCGACTAAACCAAAACATAAGTGCTGGTTTAATCAGACGTGCCGGAATGCAGTCAGATCCAGAGAGGATGCGTTCAGTAATTGGCGTAACGACAAAAACTCAGTTACTGACACGTTACGTAAACAGGCGAGAAATGAATGTGCCAGAGTACTCAGACGCGAAAAGCTTCTTTACGAACAGCGTCTGCGTGCTAAGGTCCTTGCTGCTCCTCGGGGTAGTAAGACCTTTTGGTCATTTGTTAAAAGGGTAAAGAATAATACTAGTTCATCCATTCCAACTCTTATAATGAATGACCAAATATTCACAGACCCGGTTGATAAAGCCAACCTTTTTGCTGACATGTTTGCAAGAAATGCATACTTGCCGGAAAGCAATCAACCAACGCCCGTGCTCGAAAGGGTATCCTTTACTATGTCCAAGATATTTTTTCGAGCGCGTGCAGTTAAAAAGGTCCTTGAGGATCTCAACATAAGCAAGTCTCCGGGGCCGGATGGTATTACGGCTGTGGTCCTGAAACGGTGTGCTTTGTCTTTGTCTCGTCCTTTGGCAACATTATTTAGCTACTCGTACCGGGTAGGAGTTTTTCCCTCTTGCTGGAAGGTGGCCAACGTCCAGCCAATCCCAGAAAAGGGAGAGGCTACAAACCCTGAAAACTACCGCCCAATAGCAATTTGTTCTAGGCTCTCGAAAGTCATGGAGAGCATGATGAATCACCACCTGGTAAATTATTTGGAGTCAAATTCACTTTTGTGCGATCGACAGTATGGCTTTCGTAGAGGTCGTTCTACGGGAGACCTGTTAGCGTTTCTTTCGGAACGCTGGAGTCGTTCTATTCACCAATTTGGTGAAAGCAAGGTGGTTGCTCTAGATATTTCCAAGGCGTTTGATCGTGTGTGGCACGGTGCACTCGTTTCGAAGCTTATTGCGTTTGGTGTCGGTAGTGATTTCTCTCGATTTATATCGAGCTTTCTTAGAGACCGCTCTATACGTGTTGTTATAGATGGGTTCTCATCGGATGAGTTTCATCTGAATTCAGGGGTACCGCAAGGTTCTGTTCTATCTCCTACACTTTTTCTTATTTTTCTTAACGACCTTCTGGGTCTAACTTTCAATCCTATCTATTCTTTTGCAGATGACAGCAACATTTGTCATTCATTTTCCTTTAATCATAGACCAAGCCTTATTGAGGTTGATGCTATGAGGCAGAACATGAATGACACACTCAATCATGACCTTACGAAAATCTCCGAGTGGGGTCTTGCGAATCAGGTCGATTTTAATGCTCGTAAAACCCAATGTTGTATGCTGACCCACAGACGTCTTGTGGAATCAGCGTCATCTGTATCCATGGGCGGTATAGCTATTGAGGAATCAGACACTCTTGATGTTCTAGGCATGAAAATCCAATGTGATGTTCGATGGAACCAACATGTTTTTCAAGTGTCGAAAGAAGCATTCAAGTGTCTTGGTTTTTTAAAACGGTGCAAGAATTACTTCACCCCGTCTGATCTTCTCACTATTTATACCGCCTATATCCGACCGAAAATGGAATACAACTCCCATATCTGGGCAGGTGCCTCAAGGTCTATCTTGAAGCTTCTGGATCGGGTGCAAAGGAGTGCGTTGAAGCTCATCAATGACAGTAGGGTATCCAGCTCTATTGATTCATTGGAGCATCGTCGGAATGTGGGTTGTGTGTCATTGTTCTATCGATATTACCACGGTAAGTGCTCAGCTGAGATGGGTGAACTCATCCCTGAGATGCGGGTGCATACCCGTAGTACTCGCCTTTCCAGCAACTCACATCCGTTTGTTGTCGACTGTCCAATGTATCGCACAACGCATTACAGAGAAAATTCGTTTCTCGGTCGAACTAGCCGTATGTGGAACAAACTCCCCGCAGAAATCTTTCCAGTAGGCTATAATTTAGAAAAGTTCAAATTAAATGTCCACAAACACTACTCCCTCTTTCCTTCTCCTCATAACCTATTTTCCTAATACCAACACAATGCATTGCATTAGTAGGGGGCATCCCCTGAGTGTTGGCTCAAAGTAAAAAAAAAAAAAAAAATAAGAGACTTCCTCTTAAATCTAAAATTCTATTAAAACTAAAAAATCGTAAATATACCAAGTATACATGAGGCATTCCACACCAAATGTCCAGCGAAAAAAAACATGTGTACCGTAAACTTCTGAATAGGTGGTATGGATAGCCCTATATGGAACTTAGAAAATTACGTTTTTGGTTTTTCAATTTTTCAAAAACTGGGCTTAGGAGGCGTGGTCAAATATTGGAAAAATGGTAAAATTTGTGGCGAGTTGCCTTGATTAAATATTTATCACATTAAAACGGAATGCACCACAATCTCAAAAATTTACGGTCTTATATAGTTTTGTATGGGCTATCGATTAAAATTTTTTTTTTGGAAAATTTTCAGAACCCGTTCTGAAATTTTCCATTTTTTAAAAAAGTCAATTTATCAAAAATCCGGCCACTTTTTTTTTTCTTTTTTATTTATTTTTTTAAAAGTTTAGATGTTTGTCCATCCACACAAAAATAATCAGAAACACGTTCATCTTTTTTTTCGAGAAAATCGCATTTGAACTTTAAATTTCATAACAATTTAGTAATTTGCTTGTATTTTCTTGTGTCAACAGAGCGTATGACGAATATTTATGTAATTAATATTACTCATTCGCAACTTTAAAACAAAGAAATACAAGCAAATAACAAAATTGTTATGAAATTTAAAGTTCAAATGCGATTTTCTCGAAAAAAAAGATGAACGTGTTTCTGATTTTTTTTGTGTGGATGGACAAACATCTAAACTTTTAAAAAAATAAATAAAAAAGAAAAAAAAAAGTGGCCGGATTTTTGATAAATTGACTTTTTTAAAAAATGGAAAATTTCAGAACGGGTTCTGAAAATTTTCCAAAAAAAAAAATTTTAGTCGATAGCCCATACAAAACTATATAAGAACGTAAACTTTTGACATTGTGGTGCATTCCGTTTTAATGTGATAAATATTTAATCAAGGCAACTCGCCACAAATTTTACCATTTTTCCAATATTTGACCACGCCTCCTAAGCCCAGTTTTCGAAAATTTGAAAAACCAAAAACGCAATTTTCTTAGTTACATATAGGGCTATCCAAACAACCTGTTCAGAAATTTACGGGACACATGTTTTTCTTTAGCGGGACATTTGGTGTGGAATGCCTCACATACATATATTTTACAAAAATACTACAAATTAATGTGTGCTAAAAAAAAATTATAACTTGAAAACTAAAGCTGTCGAAAAAAAGTTAAAAACTGGTATCCTCGCATTCAATATAATTATGGCTTAGCAAAGTTGTCCTCGCATCCAATATAATTATGGCTTAGCAAAGTTGATGAAAATAACAATTTTTCGACTTTTTAATAGCGATTTGCTAGCGAATTAGCACACTAAAATTTATATAAAACAGTCGTCATGGGTCAGTCAAATTGAAAAAGTTAAAATTTTGTCACCTTGTAAAATTTAAATTTTTACAAAAAAGATATTAAAAGTTTGAATTTTTTAAGGTAAAATACAGAGCTTACGCTTTAACTCGAGTAGCTCGTGCTACTCGAGTATCTCGAGTAGTAAAACACACATTTTTTTAAATATAAACTCCTGTAAATCAAAAACTTTTATAGCTATTTTCAAATGGTTCCAAAAAATATAAATAATAAATTTCAAATTTATAGGATTATCGTAGTGGCTTTGCTAAACTACTACTCGAAAAAGATCGGCGAGTTTCCATACAAATGTATGAAAATCCGCCTTCCTTTCAACCAAGGTTGGCAATCGAAACGAATAACGGTATCGATATCGGTATTGGTATCGTTTTTTTAGTTATTTCGGTATCGGTATCGGTTACGGTATTTGAGTTGAATCGGTTACGGTATTACCGATACCGAAACGTCGATACCGGTACGTACCGGTATTATCGAAAAAAATGTTAAAAATATAAAAAAACGCATAAAAACTTAAAAAAAAATATTTTTTTTAAATTTTAATACTAAACATGTATTTACGTATTAATTTTTAGCATTTTTCATTTGTTTAAGAAAAATAAAAAATATATCGAGGGCCTATATTCAAAACCCTCTATCTTCCATTTTCACGAAAATGACTTTTTGATGGCAAAGTATTCAGTAAAACGGCCCTCATCTATGGTGTAAAATTCAGAACAAAAATATTTTTTTTTGCTATTTTATTTGCATTTTTGGTTTTCTCTATCTCTTACACAATTAATTTTTCTGAATGCAAAACCCTCTATCTTTCAAATAATTAATTTACAAATATTTGTTTTGAATAATTTTATCATGCATTACATGTTTTCATACTAATTTTTGCATGCTGCACATGAATTTATCAACAAAATTCCAGAACCACGATTTTGGTCCACTGATGCTAATTTTTTCTGAAAATTCTTGTTTGACTTTTTTAAAAAATATGTCTCAAACTTTTGATGTCTTGTGTACATTGTGAAACAACAATTTTTATTTTTAAAATCCCGATGCTGATCAGCATCTGTGGACCAAAATCCCGTTTTTATTTTTTTTACTATTTCTTACATAACATACTCAACAGTTTGTCAACTTTTGAGACGAATTCGGTGAAAAAAATAATTTTTGTCTTAACAATCCGCACCTGTGGACCAAAACCGCGATTTCGAAATTATTTATAAGCCGTTATCATTAATAAATTACGTTAAAAATTAACCGATGTCATAAATGAAATCATAATAATTCATTTTTATTAAAATGCAAAACCCTCTATCTGATCATTTTCATTCCTGTACTTAATATTTTTGAGAAACAAAACCCTCTATCTATCCTCTAAAATCCCCAATAGTGCAAAATTTTAAAAACGAATTATATGTCAGATTCAGTAGTTGATTTAAAAAAATATTGTAGAATATCGAATTTTAATTACTCTAACAATTCGCGAAATAAACAGTTTTTTGGCTCTCCTGAAAAGTTGTGTTTTTTTAGATAGAGGGTTTTGAATATAGGCCCTCGATATGTAAAAAAAAGTATACTCAAAAAAATAACTTAGTCAAAATATTAGTAAAAGGTGTTGTAATTTACTTCAACCAAACTTTAGCAAAAAAAATTGTAAAAATTTAACTTTTACAGATTTTTTTGGCAATTTATTATTGGTAAAATACAAAAATTTGTTGGTACTTTTACTATATTTTCTTGCTGGTTTTTTTTGTATCAAAAATATTAGTATTTTCCTTAAAGAAATGGTAATCCTTTGTATTTATTTTTTCTTAGTTTTAAGAAAAAAAATTGTTTAAAGTGTTCTAGTGTAAAAAAAAAATCATTGCAGATTCTGCTGCTGTTGAAGGTCCAGCTGCCGAGAAGAAGACAAAAGATGATGCTGCCAACACCATAGCAAAGTAGCCGTCCATCAACTGGAATAATGGTTGATGGTGCTATTAGTAATTTTAATGAATGGGCGCACAAAAATAGGCTACACAATTTTTAGTATGTTTTACCATATTTTTTGCTAATTTTACCATTTTTTTGCTAATTTTATATGAAATTTTTTTAAAATTTGGCACCTAAATTGTTAATAAAAAGTTGATAATTTTGAAATGTTATTTTTTTATTATTTTAACACATACTTTAATATATAATCTTCAATATCCAAAAGTTTTTTTTATTTTTTTTTAAATACATGGGAAAAAATTAAAAATTCGAAAAAAATTTGTTAATTTTTTACAAATTTTACGTGAAAATGTAAGAAATTTCTTGTGTAGACTACTACGCAACTCTCATTTGTTCTACTTAAGTTAAAAAAATGACGCAAAAAAAAAAGTGAGTGTTGTTCTTTAAATTTTTTTCTTAAAGTGTTTAAGTAAAAAAAATCATTTTGGATTTTGATGTTGTTAAAATTCCAGTTACTGCAACTACAGCTGCTAAGAAGAAGGCTAAAGAAGATGCTGCCACCATTAAGCCGAAGAAACCATCCAACAACTGAAGCAATGGTTGATGCTGCTATTACTACATTTAAAGAACGTGGTGCTCAAAAACAGGCTAAAATTTTTTTAGTATATTCACCAAATTTTAAATCAACTACTAAGCAGAGAAAAAAAAATTACTAAATAAAACAGTTTTTTTTACTAAATTACATTTTTTTATCTATTTCAATTTTACCATATTTTTTGGTAATTTTAACATATTTTTTGATAATTTTACAAGGTTGATTTTTTACAAAAATAAAATGGTATTCTTGTAATTTTACCATTTTTTTTCCTAATTTTTTGATTAGCAAAATGGTTTTGCTAATATTACCAAAATTTTTGCAACGTCCAAAACTACAGTTTTTTTACTAATTTTAACCATTTTTTTTGCTAGTTTTACAATATTTTTTTTTTTTTTTGAGTGTAGAAAAGTTAAATTCGACTTACAAGGAGAGTCTTCCTGGTGTCCCCCTCCGATCTTCATGAAATTTGGATATGATGTTCAGAACGAAAAAAAATTCGACACGTATTTTATTTTTGGGGCCCAAACTCATTTTTAGGGGGGTCGATTTGTATGGGGGGAAATTGACCTTTTTCAGTTTTTTACGATTTATTTGGTATAAGATTAAAGGTATTTAAAATACCTATCTTGTGATGCTAGCAACGTGACTTATAATCAAAAATTTCCTAAAATTTTGGTATTTTACTCAATATGACGAAAAGTTGTGCATGTTTGGACACGTTCTTTGCACAAGAAGATAGGTTTTCAAAAGACCTTTCATTTGGTATGCAACATGGCTAGGTTTATTTGCATAGTATTGTAAACGCAAAAAACTTAAAAATTACCGTTTCTTCCCCCAACATTTTCACCCCCTAAAAATGAATTTGGGCCGCTAAAAAAAAAAATACGTGTCCGTTTATTTTTGCTGCTCTACAAAATAAAACCAATTCCATAAAGATCGGCGGGTGACACCATCCTTGTTAGCCGAATCCATGAATACCCTCCACATTGCCTTTTAAAAGTGATAGTTTTTAACGTGAAAAAAATGAACAATTTTGATAAGAAATATTTAATTTTGAGTAAAAAACTTTTTTTTAAAACATTTTTGAAACAAAAAAAAAATGCTAATAGTTTTTGAACAACGAAGTCCTATAAATATCAAAAAAAAATCCTTGGGCACCCACATCGCGGATAAAATAAAAATCTCCAAAAAACTAAACTATACTAAGGGGTTCAGAAAGTTTCTACTGGGAGTCTAAAATTAAAAATTTCATTAAAATCAATAATTTTCTTCTGCTCCCGCATAGCGGTTAAAGTATGACTTTTTTTTGGAAATTTTTACTTAATTTTTATAAGACTTTGGGGAGGCATTTGGAGCACGATTTTTCATTTACAAAATACAAAAAAAATCAAAATTTTTTATTAATTTTTTTTTTTTGTAAAAACAACATGGTTTTTTAGGAAAAACCGATTCAATACCGGTACCGAAGGAAAAGGTTTTTGGATACCGGTATCCGATGCCAAAACTGAGTTTCGGTATTGGTATTGGTACCGGTATTCAATTTAAAGGGTTTTGAAACGGATAACGGTATTGAAAAGGTATCGATTGCCAACATTGCTTTCAACTTTAATGTCAAATTATGAGAATATTTAAAAAAAAACATGGCATTATTTTTTATCAATTATGATCGCATATACGATAAGAATACATCCTCGAAATTTCAACAAATTTCTACAAAAAATGTGGCACTGCCGATCTCCTACTCGAAAAGGATCGGACGCTTTCCATAAAAATTTATGAAAATCAGTAGAAATCAGTTCTGTGAGTAGTAGGGATGCCAAACAGCATTATTTTTTAAAAATCCCGGGATTCGGGATTTTGAAAATTGAAATTTCGGGATCCAGGATTTTCGGGATCCCGAGTTTTTTGGGATTTTTGGGTACTTTCGGAATTTTATATTTCCTATATTAAAAAAAATTAAATTAATATAAACTTAAATATTTTTATCTTTCATATATTTTAGTGTCCGACCGAACAGTTCGGCCAAAAAACGTCATTTAAACAAAAATTTGGTATTTGGAAGTACTTTTAACAATTTTTTTTTTATATGGGGTAGAGTTGTTGAGGCGATGGAAGACGATTCTGAGTGTAAAATTTGAGAACGAGTACGAAGTTGAGCCACAATTTCGAAATTCGGTAAACTTTTTTCAATTTGGCCGAACGTTCGGTTACCGAACATCTTAATTGGGGCTTAACTTCGTCCTTGCCATTAAATTTGAAAGTCAGAATAGTCTTCTATCGCCTAAATAAACGGCCATCAGAAAAAGCTGTTAAAAATGCTTACAAATATTAATTTTTGGCCTATACCGTTTTATGGCCGAACTGTTCGGTCGGACACTAATATTTTTATGTAAATATTTACATAAAATAGTTAAAAGAAACAAAATAAAACACTGTACAACACGATTAAGTATGTTTAGACCAATGGTTCCCAAACGGTGGGTCGCGACCCCCTAGGGTGTTGCGGAAGCATTTCTAGGGGGTTACGAAAAGTTTAGTAAACATCATATAAAATTATTAAAATTAAAATTCTAAAATGTAAAAGCAAAGCATATTTTTTTTGTGATTTCTGAGTTATCAAAATATAAAAATATACGTTAGGATCTGCCAATGTATTCCCAATTTTAGCTTTAAAGCTTATCAGTAGGCTTTAATAAACTCTGGAAAATATATAATTAAATTTACCCCCATTTTCCTTTCATCTTACACCGAAAAATCTAGGTCCGCAGAAAAACACAATTTTACCATAATTCATATTATTTTTCCGGCCAAAGTCCAACAATTTTAAATCCGACAACTTTAGGATTTGCTCCATCTTCAATACTATTAACTTGTCCATTTTCAGCTTCATAGCTCGTTAGGACTTCAAATTAGCTAAAATGTTTAAAAAGCAAAATTTTTTAATCTGACTACTTTCGGATATGATCGCCAGGACTACATGCTATCATCATCCTTGCTCAATTGGGGACTTTGAAAACAGCAAAACCTACTCTTAAATTTAGCAGGTAAAAGTATTCACAAAGAATCATTCCAAATTTTAAAGGAGTCGGATCAGTTCTACTTGTAGACCCCATACAAATTTAGTTAACCATGTTCGTAAAAATATCTTAAAATTCATGAAAAGGAAATATCTGACAAAAATGTGGGTCGTATAATTTGTAAATCTTTCCAAATTATTATTGGGCCATTTTTGGGCTTACAATTAGTTCTCGTTAGAGATGGGCGCGTGAGTCAGTTTTGACTCACACTCACTCACGCTCACGACAGGAATTTTTAAATTACGCACACTCACTCACGAGCGTATTTTTTCTACTCACACTCACTCACAATCACGTGAGTATATTTAAAACAACACACACTCACGTGCACTCACGCAAGCTTCACTCACACTCACGTTGAGCCACACTCACGAAACTCTTATTTATACAAAAAAAAATATTTTTCAAAAACTATAATTCAAAAATCTTTCAAAATTTTCAGCAAAATTTAAAGTTCAGCGAAATTTTATTTTTTTTTTTATTTTTTCGGGACAAAATCTTAAGTTAAGCCAAATTTTACAATTTTTTTGTTCCTTTTTTTGGTACTAATGGAAGTTTGAAGAGAAAATAAATCACGCAAACTCACGCAAAAAAATTAACTCACGCACACTCAATCACGCAAAAATCTTACTCACGCACACTCACTCACGCAATTTTTTTCCACTCACACTCATTCACAATCACGTGAGTAAAATTAAATTCAGTCACACTCACGCGTGATCACGCGTGAATCACACTCTAATCTGCTCATGTGCTCATCTCTAGTTCTCGTTTAAAAATTTTGCTCGATATTCAGTAAAATCGGTCTATTGACAGTAAAAAATGCCTATTTCCCTCAATTCTCCCTTCTGTGTGTTTTCTACTTTTTTTTTAGCTTTTTTTAGACTTTTTTAAAACTTTTTTGCATTAATTTTTTTTTCAGAACATTTTTGAAACTTTAATAAAAACTTTTAAAATGTATTTAATAAATATAAATTTGAGAAAAAGAAATTTTTGGAACATATAAAGACGCTTCTTAAACATATTTAGTATTTTGTGAAATAAAATTAAAAATGTTTAAAATATAAATGAAGATTTCTGAAATGTATGTGTAAATTTTTTTTAATATTGTTTGCATTTTTTTAAAAAATTGTTGGGAATGTGTTTATGTATTTACAAACTGTTTTTCTAAATATTCAGAAATTATTAAAGAAATTTCCACTTCCAATTTTTCCCAAATTTCTAAACTTTATTTGAAAATGTAATTCAAACAATTTGAAATACTTCTAAAATGCAATTGAAAAAATCCAAAAAAAATTTAAATTGTATTTGAAAATTTCTTTGATTTATTTGGAAATTTATACACAACGTTTTTAAATTTCTGAAATGCACTTTGAATTTGTTAACGTTAAAGATTTTCATGATTGTATTATTTTTAATCTTTATTAATATGTACCTACATTCGAAATTTTCGGAAACATAATTTTTTTCAAATTTATGAAGATTTGTTATATTTTAATATTTTGTTTATTAATATGCATAATTTTAGTCCCAAATATGCTATAGAAAGAATAACAGATCCCTATTTTGCAATTCAATTGTAAAATCGAAGAAAAAACTAATTTAAATTAATTAAAAAAGTTTAGCTTTATTTTTTTTAGATTTTTTTTTTTCAAATTTTTTAGCTTTTTTTAGCGGGTTTTTTGAAAAAAACTATCTTTTTTTTCAAATTCTGGCAACGCTGACCCACTTTAATTTTTCACTTGTTTTTTTATATGGGGGCACGCGAGAAATTTGAGGGTCGACAAGCAAAAGTTAGTGAGAAGCTCTGGTTTAGACCAACAAAATAAATTTTTTTAAGTAGACTAAATCCCCAGAAGGGGTTTAAAAACTTAGCTCGAGTACTTTTTTATGCCCTCTTAAGTTTTCAATTTGTTTTCAAATGCGTGCGGAATAAGAAATTTTTTTTTTTTTTTAAACTGCTGCTAACCTTGATAATACTAGTACATGTCTTCGGTATATATTGATGGCAGTTCTTTTTCTAAAACATATTTACCCTCTATCTGCACAGAAAAAAATTTGGGAAAAAAATTTGGGAAATCACTTGTTTAAATTTTCAAAAAAAAATAAAAATTTTTTTTTTTAAATTTAAGTAAATAATTTAATAAAAATTTAATAGTTTTTTATTTTTTTTTGTTCTCTTAGTTTTTTGAATTCTCATTTAGTTTTTAGTTTTTTGTGTATGTATATAAAAGTTTGAAATCATCTTTAAGAAATTTTTCTATATCTTTAAGACATAAATATATTTGGTAAAAGTTTGAAAAAAAGTTTTATTTTTGTATAAAAAATAAGAAACTTATTTAAACTTAAAAAAAAATAAATTTATAAATTTTGAGTAAATTTTTACTTGACACAATTAAAAATTTAATTAAAAAAACGAAAAATTGTTTCAATTAAATTAATTTTATACTTAAAAGTATTAAAAATTTACTCAACTTTTTTTTTATTTTTTTCTGTGTGCCATTTTAGAGGTAAATTTAGAAATTTTTATCAAATATCCGGATAGATCACCACTAAAACGTGCGTTGAAGAGTTACAATGTTCTACAAATATTTTTATTTTGCCATTTTACCAGTGTTGCCACCAACAAAATCGTAAATTACACATGGATCATGCCAAAATTACACATGAAATCACGAATTACACATGCTTTTTTTTAATGCTTTTTTGTTAATTTTGAAAATATAACGATTAAGTCTGTCGATTTTGACATAAGACTCCATTAAATTGACAGCAGCTAATTGGACATTGAGTTATCCGCCCTAAGTCTGGTTTTTACTGCTTAAAAAAAACTCCGATAAATTGTTTTTTGCGAAATTTCTGTCTGGATTACCTAAGTCAAACCAGAAGGAAATCTGTAAAAACAAAAAAAAATATATTGATTTCAAAGGAAATATCTGCTAATTTTAACAAAAACCCTGCTGATTTTAGCAGGCTTGAAAAAAAATAAAAAAAAAACTAATAACTAAATACTTCTCTAAAATTAGAAAAATAATCAGCTATTTTTAAATTTTGTCAATTTTTAATCGTTAAAATACCACAAAAATAAAAAAAAACAATTTCTGTAAAATTACAAAATAATCAGCTGAAATGTTCGCAAAAATATTTTTGTAAACTCAGAAAACAGAATCTTTAAAATTACTTAAAAAACTTCTGTTATTTTTTTAAAACTGAATGACAGAGAATTTTGTTAAACTATCCATTTCTGCAGAAAAATCTGCTAAAAGTGTGCTTTTTTAAACTGAAAGCCTGTTTTACAGGTTTTTTTTCTTTTGAGTATAGGAATATTTTATTTGAGGAGTTTAAAAATTTTTTAAGTGAAAAAAATACTTCGTAAAATAATTTTGTGTCTCACCAAAAAGCGTATTAAGCGTTTTTTAACATGTGAATTCGGTATGAAATCCATCTAAAATTCACGATTTTGCTCACAACTTCTTAACCGAATTTTTTGAAAAATCATGAATATATGTCGTCCTAGATCGATATTTCAAAATGTCACAAACTGAATTACTCTATCAATAAGTGGAGGGTAAAATAAATTAAAAAAAATTATGAAAAATACTCAAAAACGTAAAAATTTCAAATTACACATGAATTACACATGCAGCCGATTACATATAGGCTACACATGAAAAAAAAAATTACACATGATATGTTAATTACACATGAGGTGGCAACCCTGCATTTTACAGATTTTATTAGACTTTTACGCTTATCAATAGCACTATATATTTTTTTTTTGCTATAGAGACCACTTTGCAAAACCGTTAGGAACATTTTTAACTTGACTTTAATTAGTAATATTTCAGTTTATCCACACTCAAAAAAAAAAAAAACAAATTGTAAAGTTAGCAAAAAATTTAGTTACATTTAACTAAAAAAGCACCTGATTTTGAGCCTACTAAATTTCTAGTTAATTTAACTAAAAATATTTAGCTAACTTTTCGTAGAATAATGTGGCAAAAAAAACCGTAACTTTAACTAAAAATTTAGCTGAAAATTTCGTAGCATTTTTATGTAAATATTTACAAAAAAATTAGTTGAATTCAACTAAAATTTTTGTTACTTTTCGTAAATTTCAAGTTGCCATTTTTCTTTATTTCACCGAACATTTTAAACACTTCACTTATTTTTTTTTTATTTTTTCACAGCATTAAGTTCAGCTTAAGTAGAACTTATGAGATTTGCATAGGAGGCTACACAAGAAATTTCTTAAATAGTAATCACTCTTTTCACTTAACAAATATGTTACGAAAAATCAGGAAATTATTAGTAAAAATTCGTTAACTCAGTTTTAAAGTCAACAAAAAAAAATTGATTCAAAATTTTTTCAAAACTAGTATTTTCGTAAATTGAACTTAACTACAAAAATTAGTTAAAACGCTGATTTTAACTAAAAATTTGCTAAAAAGCCTGTTAACTCAATTTAACTAAAAAAAATTGTTAACTTTACAGTTTTATTTTTTTGAGTGCAAATCAGATTTGTTTTTAGTTAAAAAATTCAATGTTATAAATAACGGGAATTTCAGGATTTAAAAAAAATCCCGGGATTCGGGATTTTATTAATCTTAAACTTTAATTTGTAAAAAAATTAAAAAAAAAACATAAAGTTATGTCAATTATGATCGCATATATGATAAGAATACTTCCTCAAAATTTCAATTCATTTCTACAAAAAATGTGGCATTGGCGAACTACTACTCGAAAAACATCGTCCAAATTAAAAAAAAAATCGAATTCCGAGCGAAATTATTTTATGTGCCCATCTCTTGTATCTATGCAATAAATTATGAAAAATATTGATGACAAACCTTATTTTCTAGACAATAAGTATTTAACATGAGATTTCACTTCTTTTTTATCATTAATTGTTGTAATCACCATAATTTTAATATTTTCTATTTATAAATTTATCTTTTACACTTTTGTAATAATTTCTTTTTATCCTTTGTTTATTTTTCTTTTATACTACTAATATATTTTTGCATGTAAACACTTAATCATTAAGCATTCTCAAGATATTTAAATATCAATAGAAAATATTTACACTTTTCATTGTATTATTTTATCATTGTGATAATATTGACACTAAAAATATATATTTATTTTATCCTCCATTATATCTTTATATTCTTTGTAAATATAATTTACATAAATACATACATACATCTGTATCTGTATTTTATAATTTGACATTTGTTTTAGTTAAAATATTTTTTTTTCATCTTTTTTAAATTTTAAGCACAACCTTTATATTCGATTGATTTTATAAGTATTTATGCACAAGTATATGTATTTAATATGGTGGAAAAAGGGAAACCGACAAAAACATTTTTTTTTTAAGATTAATGTTTTTTTATCCACTGGCACTAGTAGTTGAGAGAGGTTTTGTTAAACGATGTGTGATTATCATTTTCATATTTTTCACATTTTTTTTTTGGTTTCAAACCATCATCATCATTCAACTATTTCGCATCTTTGCACACACAACACTTTT
This sequence comes from Pegoplata infirma, assembly GCA_963921195.1. NCBI lineage: Eukaryota > Metazoa > Arthropoda > Insecta > Diptera > Anthomyiidae > Pegoplata > Pegoplata infirma. The sequence goes on along the minus strand of OY992536.1, from coordinate 119,506,307 downwards.
ACACACTACACTTACAGTCGCATTTACGGTCGTTTACTTGGTCGTTGTACCGGGGTGGTGGGGTAGGAGTAGGTCGTTTATGAAATTTTGCACAAAAAATTGCATCAACACTAGCAACGATCAACGACAGCAAAAAAAAAAACACATTACACTCACACTTGAAACCCAAAAAGAAAAAAATTTAAATGTTATCACAAAAACGCAATGAAAAGTTGGCGCTAATGTTGCTGATGCATAAAATACGTTGAATCTTCCTTTTATCGTGTGCAATTTTTGAAAATAGTGTCAAGTCGTCACGAACCCGCGCGCACCACATTTACTAGAGTAGCACTCACGTCGGCCTTGATACGTGTCAACAGCATCTGCGGTTACAGTGTGTTTAACTAAATCAAAGGCACTGATTTTTTACTCAGATAAACACGCTCGCATACAAACACACACACACGTTTTCTAATACAAACAAACACATACACTTTCTTTACACATACACTAGAGAAATATTTATTCTCCTTTTAATACTTTCTTTTTAACTGTAAATATTTTTTTTTCTTCTTTTGTTTGTCTTAATTGAGTTTTATTGATAGTTATTGTAAGTAACACAGTAAACAATTAATATTCACACAAACAGTTTTCTAATATCCTCGTTTATGCGTCATAGTTACGTTTTATTCCGACGTCACGATGTCAACGTATCCAATGAGCCCGTTTGACTAAAGGCGCCACAAATAGCTCGGCACCCAAATGCCATATATATGTTGTATGTTGAGCTCGTGCATATTGTAATGACATGTAGTCTAAGTGCCAGGTAAAGAGAGTTTTTACTCTCACTGCGCCGGCCCCCAACAAGTAAAATTCTCTTGTAGTTTTGTGGTAAGTGTGGTGAATATGTTGTTGGAGATGAGCATTAGTTTATGTTACAAAATTCTCTTATAAAATGTGTAAGAAAGTGAAATGTTATGTTTATATGTTTTCTAAAGAATGTGCCCACCTAAAATCTGGACGCACAAAAGTACCAAAGTAATTTTTTTTTGTATGGCCATTAGAGTGGTTCAAAAAATATCTACAAAGTTTATACTTTTGACCAAACCATTTAGTCCGGTAGGTGGAGTCATTTTGATACGGCTGATTTTCATATATATTATAGACTTTGTAGTGTAAATACGAGAATCGGCCGTCAGCTGATCCAAAGCCGGGGGATCTGGAAACTATGAGGACCCAAACTTCCATAATTTTGAAAAATTTAAAATCATTTTGACCCGAGTAAAAATTTTTATATGATGCAATATATATTGATATGTAATACAATATATAATTAAACGCAATTTGATCCGAAAAATGGTGGATGTTTTTGCATTAAAAAAGATCAATTTGTATAAAATATGATTTGATTTCATCCGAGTTTTGACTAGACATTGCCATATATTAGTGGATCTAATTAGATCTAATTGCATAAAAACATGTAAAATCCTGGTGTTTTTTGGTTTGGGTTGAGTTACACCACAGGTCAACGATACATTCACCAAACATATAATTTTCTTAAACAAAAAAATGTTCGGGTACGCTTCGAACCAGATAGGTGATATACATAACCCTAACAAGGAAATGTTTAGGAACATTTTAAAAAGTTTCTTATACTTTGCCTAAAAAACTTAGAAAATTGTTGGTTAAATGGAAACATATAGTGTTATATATGGAACAGAATAGGATATATATAATTTTATATTAAATTATACAGAAAAACAAATTTTGTATTGACCCTCATGTAATTTTATATAATTATATCAACCGTACACCTTTTAATCCGAATCATGATTCAATTATATATTACTACATATGACTGCATTAAAAAAATTTAGAAAATATCTCACGGATGTATAATCATATATAATTTATTATGTTTGTATCAAGTTATATATTGTAATATATGTTTATTTTTACTCGGGGATAAAGCTGAAATTTTTATGGTAGATAAATAATGTAAAAAATATTCCAAAATCAACCGTCAGTTGGCGCACCTCCGGGGGCATAACCGTCAGCTGCCCCTCCGAAGATTCAAAAAAGCGAAAAATTTAAAACCATTTTGATAGATTTTAAAAATTCAACCGTCAGCTGACGCACCTCCGGGGGAATATCCGTCAGCTGCCATTCCGAAGATCCAACTAAAACAAGTAAGAAAATTATAGTCGGTCAAGACCAACCATATAGAGTTTTCCGGAAAATGGGTCCCAAGATCAAACATGGACAGTAGCGCGTCCCGAATTCAAATATTTTTAGCTTGCCCCCCCAAACGATGGGGATTTAGGACCCTTTTACAGGAAAAATAACAAAAAAATTTTTGGACAAAAAACCAGTTGGCTACCAGCAACTAAAGATTGCAATCTTAGTGCATTTTGAAAAAACTTTTTTTTTTGTTGTCCAAAAATTTGACGCCAAAAGTTGCGCAATATAGAGTACATTTGAGGAAAAATATTAATAAAGTTTCCATGGAGTAATTTTGGTGCAGAGTTGCATCTAAAAGATCAAAAGGTGTACTTAATTTTTACTTTTTCTTTCTTTTAAGCTAAATTACACTCAAAACAATAAAACTGTAAAGTTAACAAATTTTTTTTTGTTAACTCGAGTTCACTGGCTTTTTAGCAAATTTTTAGTTAAAATCAGCGTTTTAACTACTTTTTTTAGTTAAGTTCAATTTACGAAAATACTAGTTTTGAACAAATTTTGAATTAATTTTTTTTGTTGACTTCAAAACTGAGTTTACGAATTTTTACTAATTAATTTGCTGATTTTTCGTAACAAATTTGTTAAGTGAAATTTCTTATGTAGCCTCCTATGCAAATCTCATAAGTTCTAAGTACTTAAGCTGATGAAAAAACAGAAAAAATAAACTTACAATTTTTTACAAAATATTTTGTAAATTTTAGTTTACGAAAAATAACAAAAAGTTTAGCTGAATTCAACTAATTTTTTTGTTAATATATGTACATAAAAACGTTACGAAATTTCAGCTAAATTTTTAGTTAAAGTTACGGTTTTTTTTGCTACATTCATTCTACGAAAAGTTAACAAAATATTTTTAGTTAAATTAACTAAAAATTTAGTAGGCCCAAAATCAGGTGCTTTTTTAGTTAAATTTAACTAAATTTTTTGCTAACTTTACAGTTTTTTTTTTTTTAGTGTAGTCTCAAAATCTGTTTTGACACAGTTTTAAGGAATGTGAGCTCTTTTGCGCAGGTTTTGAGACCAATTTAGCTTAAAAGAAAAAATAAAAAAAAATTAAGTCACACTTTTCATCTTTAAGATGCAACGCTGCACCAAAATCACTCCATGGAAATTTTATTAATATTTTTCCAGGAACGTACTCTATATTGCGCAACTTTTGGCACACATTTTTTAAAAAACAAAAAAAAATTTTTTTTTCAAAATGCACTAAGACTGCAATCTTTATCCGCTGGTAGCCAACTGGTTTTTTGTCCAAAACTTTTTTTGTTATTTTTCCCGTAAAAGGGTCCTAAAACCCCATCTTTTGAGGGGGCAAGCATTTTCAAATTCGAAAAAAAGCCGAATTCGGGACGCGCTAATGGACAGATTAGATCTATATTTTGTCTAATCTTTAATAAGTGTAAAAAGCACTCACAAACATAGGGGTGAAACGAAAAAGTTTCGCACATGTTTATATATTAGTGACGGCACGCGCGTGTAATTTTTGACGTTTCATACAAAACGTAAACAAACAACGAAAATACAGATGCAAAAGCTCACACGTACAGGCACACGTATTCTAGGCAGTGAAGTAAATTTAGTAGTATTTCGTATGCGTCCATATTGAAAGTACCAAAAAAAAGCACTCGTGTTGCATGTCTATATGGTCTGTGCTCACAAATCAAATTTGAGTGAAATAGGCTTCTTTTTGTTGACAATAAACAAATTCAACTGAATATCGGGCGAAATTTTCAGATGGGGCCTAAGTCCAAAAATGGTCCAATGATAATCAGATTTGATAAGGTTATTAAACTACGCGTTTAACATACGCAAACAGAATTTAAATTAAATATTTTCTATTTTCATGAAATTTGAGAGATTTATGTGAAAATCGGGAAGGTGGTTTGTATGGGGGCTACATGAAGAATTTAAAATTCGGAACGGTGAATTGTGTAGATGAAACATGATTACCTGCTAAATTTCGAAAAGATACCTATTAAAATGCGGCTATTAGAGTCATTTGAGCCAAAACTAAGGAGGACCTTTGTATGGGGGCTAGGTCTAAATATGGACCGATTTCAATAGGCTCCGTCCTTAGGCCAAAAGAGGCTTAAGTTTCAAATTTCAAGTCAATTGATCAAAAATTACGACATGTATCGTGTTTACACCGTTTACATGGACAGACGGACGGACAGACGGTCGGACAGACGGACGGACGGAATCTTTAAATACACTCAAAAAGTGATTCTAAGTCGATCGGTATACTTAAAAGTTGGTCTAGGACCAATATGTCGGGTAGTTACAAACATCAGCAAATACTCATTATACCCTGTACCACAGTGTGGTGTAGGGTATAAATACAAAAAATGTCTCACAACTGCACCGCACTCGCCCCTACTGAGGTGAAATGTAAGAAATGAAATGTAAGACCCCCCATTAATTTTTCCTCCCGAACATTTCCTCCAAACATAGCTAAGCTATATCTCCACTCCACTCAAGGGTGCTCTCATACAAATATTACGTTTTTATTGAAACTTGCTCCCACCGCTCTAATTGTCCCAATTGTGTACATATGCACACTCAAAAAAAACTGTAATCTTAGCAAAACAAGCTTGTAAACCTACAAGAAAATTTGCTGATTTTGAACCCACAATTTTTTTGGTAAAGTTAGCAAAAAAGTTTTGCCAAAAATTAGTTAACTTAATTTTTTTCTATTTCAACTTAGTTCATACACAATTGAGGACCCCATTGGGTTCGGACCCGATAGGTCCAGACCCCGGTGGGCCTAGACCTAGTTGGGTTCTTTAAAAATCGTTATAGTTTTTGATCCAAAATTTTTGTTTTGATTACGGTCTTGTTCGACGTGTTGAGAGGTACAAAAATGCTTTTGAACTTTTTGTGGTGTCGGCAATATTTACCGAGATATGAGCATTTTAAAATTTTCGGGAATGCTAACTTTTTTGGATCCAAAGTTAGGACCCATTAGGGTCAACACATGTGAAGAGGACCGGCGATATTATGGAGAGCCCGAGAACCCTCTATCTTCAACCCTTAATGCTGTCCCATACAATTATTTTTATACCCTCTACTCTAGTGATAGAGGGTATATATAGGTTTGTCATTTCGATTGTAACACCTCGAAATATTGGTCTGAGTTCCTGGATAGTAAATAAAATATATATAATTTTGATCCTCGATCGATTTAAAGAATATCTAGCTATGTCCGTCCATCTGTCTGTCTGTTGAAATCACGCTAACTTTGGAAAGACTTTACGGAGGCTCCTGAAGTTTGGCATATATGTTGGGCATTTACCTGGTCAGGTTGGTTTTTCGTGAATTTACGAGATAAACACGATAACTTTCGAAAGGCAATTCTGAGGATTCTGAAGCTTGGCATTTTGTTGTTCCCCTGGCCTAGTTCGTATTGAATTTCAGTCAAATGGGTTTAGTGGTTAAAAAGTTATTAGCAAAACCGTGAATTTCAGATTAGTTTCACCTTAAATTAACATGTTGAAAACCCGTTAAAAATGATTTAAAAACATTGGTAAGTCACAATAATATTTTACAACGGGCAGTTGTGGGCCTTTTATTGTATTTTTTTTTTCTTGGATCTTCGGAGGGGCAGCTGATGCCCCTAGAGGTGCGCCAGCTGACGGTTGTATTTTGAATATTTTTAGCATTATTTATACACCATAAATTATTGCTTATTTATACACCATACATACACAAACTGGCATTTAAATCCTACTGATAAAGACAGTTAACTGGAACTGTCCGAAACCGGTATAGGAATACCAGAAATGTCTATAGCTTTTAGAAATTAAATTTTTCTTCTACATTTTTCAACTCAAACCCTTAAAACTAATAGAATTAGAGCCCGTGCTCGATTTGTTCTAACAGAAAAATCAACAAATATAAATACTGACAGAAATGTCGCCATTAGGCATGTCTCCCAGAAAATGCAATCCCTTGCATGTGTCTGAAAAACCCAGACCATGTGGCAATACGATTGCAAAAACTAAAAGTAGACAAACGAGTTGAATAAATGGATGTGGTGAATTTTAGATTACTAGCGGCTGGAACTGTTGTTATTTTAATTGCCAATCGCTCTGTAGAAAACTATTAATATGCAATACAAGCAGAAATGAATAGAAAAAAAACGAATATTTATCCAACACATATCTAAGCAATGCAGTGGCAGTGATGTCTAGAGTGACATCCTACCAGTATTGTTAATGGTATGAAAAAAATACTCGTGGTTCGATTCCGGACTGGGTATTGATATTAATAAAAAATTCACATATTAGAAAAACAATTACCATTAACAAAACAAACTGGCATTTAAAACCTACTGATGAAGACAGTTAACTGGAACTGTCCGAAACCGGTATAGGAATACCAGAAATGTCTACAGCTTTTAGAAATTAAATTTTTCTTCTACATTTTTCAACTCAAACCCTTATAACAAATAGTATTAGAGCCCGTGCCCGATCTGTATTAACAGAAAAATCAACAAATAAAAGTTTTAGCTTTATCAAAATGATTTAAAATTTTTCACTTTTTTTGCATCTTCGGAGGGGCGGCTGACGGTTATTTCCCCGGAGGAGCGCCAGCTGACGGTTGATTTTGGAATATTTTTAAAATTATCCACCATAAAAATGTCTGCTTTATTAAAATGATTTTAAATTTTTAATTTTTTTTTGCATCTTTGACGGGGTGTCCTGGCTATACCCCCCGGAGGTGCGCCATCTGACGGCCGGATTTTGTGTGTAGACTCCATATCCACTTATATATCGTGAACCTATATTCAAAATATGCCAACTCAAATTCGACTGAAATGAGTTTCCGATGGCAAATAGCTCCCCTATGCAATTCCCATCTGTGATAAAAATTTCAGAGCAAAAAAAAAAATATTTGTTGTCGTTTTACATCCATTTTTGTTATTCTGTTATCTCAAAGTACATATTTTTTTGGTGAAAATAAATGCCAACTCCCATTTTAAATTTCCAAAAATTAAAAAAAAAAAAAAAAACACATATTTTATTGCATTTGCCATGCTGAACACGAATCTGGCAAAGACTTTGATATCTAAAGGCTAGTTACTCGAGATATTTCCATTTTAAAAATATCGGTAAATAGTGTTTGCAAAAAAAAAAAATGCTTATACAGGGTGGGCCAAAAGTCACGCCTGTGTGTAAAAATTGAAAAACTTTTGTGATTAAAATTATTTTTTGTTGTTGTTTTTTTAGATTTTATTCATCGAACTGTGTAACACCAACATGCAAAATTTAACGACCGATCAACGAACCAATGTGGTAGAATTTTACATTTTTACGAATTATCTCAAGAAATTCAGAATTCAATTGGCCAGCAAATTCAACAGACTTAACGGCCCCTGATTATTTTCTATGGGGTTATCTCAAAGAATGAGTGTATGTTACCAACCCTTAAACTACAGAGCAGCTAAAGCACAACATTGAAGCTGAGATCAGGTCAATAGAGCCTGAAACCTTGCGGCAGTTATGCAAAACGCCTGTTTAAGAGCCCAATTTTGTATATATGAAAATCGTGGTCATCTCTCTGACAATATTTTTCATAATTAAAAATAAGATCGTACAAAGCAAATATTATACATATTTATAAAAAAACAATAAAAAATAATAATAAACAAAAAAGTTTTTCAATTTTTACACGCAGGCGTGACTTTTGGCCCACCCTGTATATATGTAGCTTTCAAACTAATTATCAGATTGAAACATTATTAGTGGGGAAAATAAAATCAATGATATAAGCTTTCAAAATAGCTAGTTTTGAATGAACCTAATACAATACAGCGTGAGTTACAGAGTGCCAAAGTTGGAAAATAAAATCCGCCAAAAAAAAAATAATAAAACTTTTTTCAAAAAGAAATGTATTTTTATTTTCCGACAAAATGTGCCAACTCTAAAAAAATATTTGTTTTTTACATAGTAATAAATGCCATCTCTAAAAAAAACGCAAACAAGTGCAAAATATGAAATTTTTGGCATAGGTAAAAATTATTTAGAATATTTTAACCATCTTATGGAAGGTACATTGTTTACTTTTACAATAATATGCGAAATAACTAGTTTTTTAGCTCTCCTGAAAAGTAAGCTTTTTAGAGTTGGCATTTATTGAATATAGAATGACTTAGAATCGATCATAGATCAATAATATATATCGTCGAACTATATTCAATAAATGCCAACTCTAAAAAGCTTACTTTTCAGGAGAGCTAAAAAACTAGTTATTTCGCATATTATTGTAAAAAAAACAATGTACCTTCCATAAAATGGTTTAAATATTCTACACTAAAAAAAAAAAAAACTGTAAAGTTAGCAAAAAATTTAGTTAAATTTAACTAAAAAAACACCTGATTTTGGGCCTACTAAATTTTTAGTTAATTTAACTAAAAATATTTAGCTAACTTTTCGTAGAATGAATGTAGCAAAAAAACCGTAACTTTAACTAAAAATTTAGCGAAATTTCGTAACGTTTTTATGTACATATACATATTAACGTTTTTATGTACATATATTAACCCCGTGTGGGGTTAGCTAGATCCTCCATCGGGACCCTCCCATGGCGAATTGGGGACACTCACCATATTGTATAAATGTGGCGGGTACCGGGGAAATAAAATACCCGGGGGTGACAAAAATCTAGCCTAAAGAATGGCAGCTGGTTCTTTAGTAACATAGGTGAGCAGAGGTTGAATGAACTGGTATGGTTACTTATGAAGCAACAGTCGGCGCAGCACAGTGTTGCGTCTTCATGTAAAGAGTGGCCAAAAATAGAAGGAGTTAAGTTAGAGCGTTAAAATTTGGAACACTTGTTAAGATCGATAAGATCAAGAAAAATTTTGAATTTGGTCAATATCCGCCCAAGGATTCGTATCCTTCCCATATATCCTGAAATTAAAATACGGCATAAAACGAAAACTAACGCTCTAATCTTCATGTTATTTATTGTAGTTATTACGTATAATGCCATTAATTATTCTACAAAATTTTGTCCAATTCGGAGCAAGGATACGCCTAGCTCAAAAAAGTCCTTTTTAAAATAACGTTCAGAAAAAGGGTAAAAATTTAAGTTATTTCATGAAATTTTGAAATTCCAACTGTTATAATATGCTCAATGTATTTACCAAAATTTGTGCAAATCGGAACAAGGATACGCCTTCCTCGAAAATGTCCTTTTTTAAAAAAGTCAAGAAAAAGTTCAAAATTCAAATTCCTTCATGAATTTTTGCATCGGCAACACTTAGAATATACCTTAAATCTTAATCAAATGAAAAAATTGAAGCAAGGATGTAATACATAAATTAAAAATGTCCTTAAAAAATTTAAAAACAAGTTTAAAAAATCCTTCGTACTTCATGAAATTCTGTTCTGATAATGTTGAAAATACCTTATCCTTATATATATATAAAAATGACATGTTAGTTTGTTTGTTTGTTTGTGTCGCTTTCAGAAAAAAACTACTGAACCGATTCAAATGAAATTTGGCATGTAGATAGTACGTTTCCTGGAATGAAAACTGGCACCAATGGCATCTCGATTGGATGCCCCGCCTCCTTTTACGCCCACTTTTTGTGAATTTCCGATTTTTCAATATATTTGGTTGTTGTACTATATTTGGATGTTTGTTACCGATAAACATGCAATTTGGCATACTAATAGGGCGTTTTTGCAAGGAAATATATGCCATCCCGCATCTTGATTGGAAGCCACGCCTCTTTTTACACCCACTTTTTGTAAATATATGATCCTTACAAAGGGGCGTGGCATTCTTTGGTTTTTCTGTCTGTCTGTACCGATTTACATTAAATCTTCACCACAGATAGTACTAACCGAGACGGGAACTATAGGCCATAAGAGAGACCGATCTGCCAAGTGGGCGTAAAATGCCACGCCCCTTTGTATTATATTGAACATTATTTCTGCCTTTTCAGCAATTACACTTAAACGGCTGAACCGATTTTAAAAAAATTTTCACCACATACTACTAATCCAAGCGGGAAATATAGTTCATAATAGGGCGGCGATCACACAAAGAGGCGAAAATGCCACGCCCCTTTCTACTTCATTGAAAGGTATTTCTATCTGTTCCGTAATCACGCTTAAACGTCTGAACCGATTTTAATGAAAATTTCACCACACATAGTACTAACCCAGACGGGCACTATAGGTTATAATAGGAGGGCGCTCTGACGGATGGGCGTAAAAGTCCACGCCCCTTTGTATTAAATTGAAAGTTATTTCTGCCAGTTCCGTAATTATTCTTAAACGTCTGAACAGATTTTATTGCAATTTTCAACACAGATAGTACTAACCGAAGCGGGAACAATATGCCATATCAGTACGTTATTGGGCAAACGCGCTCTTTTGTACTATACTAAAAGTTGTTTCTGTTAGTTCCGCAATTACGCATCAACGGCTGAATCAATTAAGATGAAATTTTCGTCACAGATAGTACTAAACGAGGCGGGAACTATAGAACATAAAATGAGCGATCGGACAAAGGGGCATAAAATAACACGCCCTGTTAAATTTATTGCACCTCCTTTCTGCCTTTTTCGCAATCACGCTTATTCGGCTTAACTGATTTTGAAGAAATTTCCACAGCAGATTGTACTAACCGAGGCAGGAACTATAGGCCACAAAAGAGTGTGGTTTGACAAAGGGGACCCACGCTATTTTGTATTACATTGAAAGTTATTTCTGCCTGTCCCACAATCAAGCTTAAACGGCTTAACCAATTTTAATGGATTTTTCACCACATATAGTACTTTCGAAACGGGAATAATAAACCATAATAGAGCGTGTTTAGACCACGGGGCGTAAGTTGTCACGCCCCTTTGCACCACACTGAAAGTTATTTTCTGTCTGTTCCGTAATTACGCTTAATCGCCATAACTGATTTTAACAAAATTTCAACACATATAGTACTTACTAACCGAGGCGGGAACAATATGCCATATTAGCGCGTGATTGGGCAAAGGCGTGTATTTTTGCCAGTTCCGCAATCACGCAAAAACGGCTGAGCCAATTTTTAATAAATGACTAACAGATGCGGGCCCATATCAGTGTGCGATCGAACAAAGGGACGTAAATTTCCACAGCCATTTATAATATATTGAAATATATTTCTGCCTATTCGTTTATCACGCTTAAACGTCGAGTACTAAACAAGGCGGGAATAAAGGGTCATATCAGCGCGCGATCGGACAGAGGTGGTGTAAAGTAATGCGAAATTGAAATTTTCACCAGATGGAGTGCTAACCGAGAATGCAACCATAGGGCATTACAAACTGTTATTCATTATATAATATTTTTTTCAACCCGGGCAACGCCGGGTGCGAAACAGCTAGTTTTAGTATAATTGAAGCAAGGATTATCCTTTTTTAAAGACTTGAGAAAATTCAGGGAAATCCTTTGACCTTAAAACTATCAATAATTCACAACATTTTTGCATGTAATATTTACAATACGTTGAATATTGTTTTTAAGTTTAAGCAGGGATATGCCTATCTCAAAAAAACCGTTATAAAATAAGAAAGTAAAAATATAGTACAACGTACTTTCTCCACAAAATCTTTCTAAATTAAAGTCTGCATCTGTTAATGTACAACTGGTGTCTAGCCAAGCATCTAGTTTGTGTCAGGCCTGGATGACAAATAAGGGTTCTTGTACCAATTTAAACAAAATTTAAAATTTAACCGACCAATTCATTTTGCATTCCGATTTATTGTATGTGTTCCATAACTATTTTTCGCAAAACATTTCAAATTATCAAGGACAACTGCTGCATCTTGGTGTTTTTGTTAAAAAAATTTCTAAATTTATATTCGGGTTTCCACAAAAAAAAATTGATTAAAAAAAAAAGTGGAAAAACGTGGACGAGTTCTTTTGTTATTTGTAATCTACATACTTAAACCAATATTTTCTGCAAAGAACTAAGCGCGCCAATGAGGGCCACAAAAATGGCTGACTATCAAATATGAAATTTGCAAAATAAATTAGTATTTTCTTTGGAACTCACTTTATAACAGCGTTACTTACCATATGATTAACTTATGTCGACCAAAACAGCATTAACATACAAGCAACATATCTAACTTAAAACTTCATTACCAATAACGTCGAATTTTAAATGCAATATAATTATTTAACCGTTGAGAGTACATGTGGATTTCAAAGATTTTAAAACCAAAATATGATATATTTCAAAAAGTTCAAATTTAGAGACATGTAACTTAAAAACAATTAAAGATATCTAAAAACTGTTTTGGATTTGTTTTATTTATGATGTTTTCTAAAAATAAAATTCATATAACCTTAAGTTTTAAGACATTTAGTTTGACCATTTATGGCCAAGGTCACAACACTGTGCGCAGTGGCATCCACGAAAACGGCTTCTGTACAGCGTAGTCATCTTTGAACTCATCACTCATTGTATGACGAATTTACAGATGTTAAACAAACATGAGTTCAAGTAAACAAAAAGAATGTAAGTCTCCAAGGGGTAATCGTGAATTCCCGAGAAATCCCCCTGCTACGGCAGCCGGCACAATAAATTTGGAGGTACCAAACCCATGTTTAAACATAACGATGAATGAAACCTCAACTACTTTTCAAGAGAAGAAGTATCAAAGAGCCGAAATAGGCATGAAAAACAACATAAAATTTGCAACATGGAATGTCAGGACTCTATATGAGTCTGGCAAACTCGAACAACTTAGACGTGAAATGTTTCGCTACAAATTAGATCTAGTAGCTGTACAAGAATCTCGATGGAATGATCATGGTCACGTAAGCGAAGACAAAACGGATTTCATATACTCTGGCAGGCCTGATGGTGATGGTCACACAAGAGGTGTTGGGTTTTTGATGACGAAAAAGATTGCAAAAAGCATGATTGATTGGATTCCTGTAAATGAAAGAATAATGCTAATAAAAATAAAAACCAGAGCTCGAAAAATGGTTGTCATTAACTGTTATGCTCCGACGGAAAACCACTCCGATGAGGATAAAGATGAATTCTATGAACAATTGAATAGCTGTTTTGAAATGCATATACACAAGGGTGATATTATACTTCTCCTAGGTGATATGAATGCGAAGATCGGGGATGACAACACTGGAGTTGAACGATATATGGGCAAGCACGGAGTAGGTGACAGAAATGATAATGGTAGAAGAGTTTTGGAATTCTGTTGCGAAAGGAATCTGGTCATTGGTGGTACACTATTTCCTCACAAGCTGAAACACAAGCTTACATGGAGGCCCCCAGGGGACTATATGAATCAGATTGATCACGTCATCGTAAACTCAAAATGGAGATCTTCATTGTTGGATGTGCGATCAAAAGGTGGCGCTGATATTGGCAGTGACCATTACCTTGTTGTATGTACAATCAGAATAAAAGTTGCTGCGATTCGCTTAAATATTAAAAAAACGTTAAGAAAATTTGATACAACAAAACTACACCTGGAACCTCACCGTACAAAGTTTTGTGAAGCAATCAGAAACAAGTATCAACTTTTTAATTTTAATAACAACTATATGAACATAAATCAAACTTCAGAAGCAATAGTGAACATGTATAATGATGTCAGCCGTGAAATTTTAGGTTACAAAGATCGAAAACACAAGGAATGGTTAACAGATAATACTTGGGCGCTGGTAGAGAACGCAGACAAATTAAAATAAAACAAGCAGGCAGTAACGACGCATCGGAAACGGAGAAAGCTGAACTGCAAACAAAGTACAGCTATCAAAAAATATTAAGAAATCCGCCAGATATGATAAAAGGTTGTGGCTAGAAGATCAAGCAAGTGCTGCCGAAGAAGCCGCGAGAATCGGTGATATTAAAAAATTATACCAAATTATGCATATCAGGAAAACCAGCTCATAACTGCTCCTCCATCAGAGACACCGATGGAAAGTTGATAACCGCTGCTGATAAACAACTTATCAGATGGGTCGAACATTTCACTCATACCCTCAATAACCCTATTGGATTGTTAGGTTAGGTTAGGTTAGGTTGTAAGTGGCTGCTGACGTTTTACGTCAACACACGTAAACTCTGAGGTCCATTGTGATACCACGGGATCGTAATAGGTTTCCCTACTAGTCCCTGTCGTTAAACCAGTTTGAGCTTCTTATGAAACTCCTTAGATGTTGAATTTTGACATCCGACAAATCAGAAAGATCGTACAGCTCCCTAGATCCCAGTGAAGCAAGTCGCTGACCAGAAAGTGCCGGGCAATGGCAAATAAAGTGTTCGATAGTTTCCAACTCCTCTTCATCCATGCAACTTCGGCAAAAGTCATTCGACGGCACATTTAACCGCTCTGCGTGCTTCCCTATAAGACAGTGTCCGGTAATTATAGAAACCACCGTCGAAATCTCTCCTCTTGGAAGCGATATCAGCTCACTTGTGCGCCCCTGATTAAGAGAAGGCCAAATCAGTCGTGTTGTCTCACACGTCCATCCATTTGCCCATCTTTGATTAGTCTCCGTCGCTGAACAAAGCCGTAGGTTTTGCTTGCAAGTTTCTAGAGGCATACCAACACATTCCAATTCTGTTGGAACCTGTAAGGTAGTTCCTAGTCTTGCAAGCTCATCGGCTTTGCAATTCCCTGGAATGTCTCTGTGCCCTGGGACCCATATGAGTCGTATGTTAAACTGCTTGGCCATCTCATTTAAAGACGTGCGGCAGTTAAGGGCAGATCTTGTTTTCAGAAACATTGAATCCAGGGACTTGACCGCGGCTTGACTGTCAGTATAGATGTTGACTGCGGTTGTAGACAAGACATTGCAGCTCAACCAGTCAGCCACTTCCTTTATTGCCAGCATCTCTGCCTGGTAAACACTGCAATGATCTGGCAATCTACGAGCCAGGCTCAATCCAAGCTCTTCCGAATAGACCCCAAAGCCCACTTGTTCGTGCAGCCTCGATCCATCTGTGTAAAAATTTATGGTAGCTCCTCTTCCCGGAGTATCCCCAATCCAAGACCCCCTGGATGGTATCATAGTGGTAAAGTGGCGCTCAAAAAGGCTTAAAGAGGGAGCACAATCCACATTTTGTGGTATTGTTATCTTTTTCAAGATCGCGGATTGGATTGTTACCCGTGATTCAACACCCTGATGAACCCAATAACACCCTTCTTTTTCAAGGTATTAACTATGATGTGCCAAGCAGAACAGAAGTACTGAATGCTATAAAAAGTTTAAAGAGTGGCAAAGCTCCGGGCAACGATAACATAACTGCGGAAGTCCTTACGTGTGATCCAGAATTAGCTACGTCAATGTGGCTTCCATTGCTACATAGAATATGGAATGAAGAAATCCTACCATCGTCTTGGAATGAAGGAGTTTTAATAAAAATTCCAAAGAAAGGAAACTCACATGATTGTAACAACTACCGAGGAATAACTCTACTACCAATTCAAAGTAAGATTTTGAGCAAAATTATACTATCCCGAATTTCAGAAGCAGTATTAAAAACATGCCGCGAAAACCAATTTGGGTTTCGTGAAAATAGATCTTGTGTTGACCTCATAAACACCGTAAGAATAATTTTTGAACAATGCAACGAATTTAGAACATCTGTGTACGCGGCGTTTATTGATTTTAAGAAAGCTTTCGATAGCATTAATAGATCGTTTTTATGGAATGTCTTAGAGAGAAGAGGAATGCCAATAAAAATCATTAACCTTATAAAAGCCATGTATAATGGATTTTGTTGTAGAGTACTTCACCAAGGCATGCTTTCTGAATCATTCGATGTAGAATCTGGAGTAAGACAAGGCTGTATACTGTCACCACTTTTTTTTATTTTGATCCTAGACGAAGTTATGAGAAGTACTGTCCAGGGTAGGAAAGGAATCCAATGGAACCCATTTACACATCTCGAAGACATCGAATATGCTGATGATATATGTCTGATGAGCCAAAAACTTAGCAGTCTTCAGGAGAACCTAACGGAACTTAACGAAAACGCTAAAATTGCAGGACTGGAGATAAACATTAAGAAGACGAAATTTATGTCTGGTGGTTACAGTGCATTACATCAACCAACATTAATAATTGGTAATGAGGAACTCGAAAATGTTCAAATTTTCAACTACCTTGGCAGTACTGTTTGTAATAGGAGTGGAGCTGAAGAAGATGTCACGAACCGGATAAACAAAGCCAAGTCTACGTTTGGTATGTTAAATAACATTTGGCGATCTAGTCAAATATCAAAAAATACAAAACTAAGAATTTTTAACTCAAATGTAAAATCGGTTCTGTACTACGCATGCGAGACCTGGAAAAGTACAAGAAGCATTGATAAACGTTTACAGACATTCACAAATAAATGTCTCAGAAATATCCTGGGTATATGGTGGCCAAATCGTAGAAGTAACGCAGACTTGTGGTTACACACAAATCAAAAACCAGTTCCAAATGAAATAAAACGAAGAAAGTGGCGGTGGATTGGCCATATACTTCGAAGGCCTACAGAAAACATAGCTCGACAAGCACTAACTTGGATCCCTCAAGGTAGTCGACGCCCTGGTGCACCATCAAAAACCTGGAGAAGAACTATTGATGAAGAGTTGGGTACTGCAAATTACAGTTGGAATGACATATGCCGTGAAGCTAATGATAGAGATAGATACAGAGAAGTTGTTGAGGCCCTATGCTCCAACGGGAGAGAAGGATGACAGAAGAAGAATATTAACAAAAAAATTAGTTGAATTCAGCTAAACTTTTTGTTACTTTTCGTAAACTAAAATTTACAAAATATTTTGTAAAAAATTGTAAGTTTATTTTTTCTGTATTTTCATCAGCTTAAGTAGAACTTATGAGATTTGCATAGGAGGCTACATAAGAAATTTCACTTAACAAATTTGTTACGAAAAATCAGCAAATTAATTAGTAAAAATTCGTAAACTCAGTTTTGAAGTCAACAAAAAAAAATAATTCAAAATTTGTTCAAAACTAGTATTTTCGTAAATTGAACTTAACTAAAAAAAGTAGTTAAAACGCTGATTTTAACTAAAAATTTGCTAAAAAGCCAGTAAACTCGAGTTAACAAAAAAAAATTTGTTAACTTTACAGTTTTATTTTTTTGAGTGTAAATAATTTTTACCTATGCCAAAAATTTCATATTTTTCACTTGTTTGCGTATTTTTCAGAGATGGCTTTTATTACTGTATCAAAAAACAAATATTTTTTTAGAGTTGGCATATTTTGTCGGAAAATAAAAATAATTTTTTTTGGAAAATATTTATTATTTTTTTTTTTTTTGGATTTTGTTATCTTTAGAGTCCCCGCACAACAATGTCGGAGAGGTTGACGGTTTCGGTCATGGGAGAGTATAGGCGCAAAACAAAGGTGGCAGCGGAAAATTCAGTCAAACGTTTATATTCACATTATTTTTTCACTTCTTCTGCACATTTTTATTTAATTTTATTATTTTTTTTAATATCAATATAATTTTTTCATATTGATTCGTTTTTTTGTTTTTTGTAGAATTTTATATATTTTTTTTTTAGAGATCTAATTTTTTTGTTTACTTTATCGAAAATAATCGAAATATTTATAAAAATGTGGTAACATTTTCATATCAAAAATTAAAAGTAAGAGAGAAACCGACACAAAAATAAAATTGATTTTATTCAAGCGGTTTTCGGTTTTTTTTTATTCAAGCGGTTTTCTTGCCAAATTTGTATGAAAAAAACGTCACCGACATTGTTGTGCGGGGACTCGTATGTTAGTACGGTAATTGCAAAAACTAAAAAAAATAATAAAAATCTTTGCATATTTTGAAAAGGTACTAGCACCGAAAGCCTTTTAATCTCAGGGTGGTAAAATTTGACACTCTGTTACTCACGCTGTATTGTATTAGTGTCACTCCAAACTAGCTATTTTGAAAGCTTATATCATTGACTTCATTTGCTCCACTCATATGTAGTTATTCATAAAACCTAAAATATATTTAAAGAAGGTTTATTTGACAGATATTGCAGGAACAGTTGTCAAATAAACCTACAATAAGTCTGTTATAAGTAACCTGACCAACTGTTTTTGTCCGAAAAGCGGGATGGAAAGGTTGAAAAAGCGGGATTTTGGTCTAAAAAGCGGGACTTTTTCATATCCTCAATTTAGTAATAGTAAGTTCGAAAAAGTATAAAAATTAATGATTTTCAATCGATTTTAATTCAACGTAGTGATGTCCGTCCGTCTATCTGGCTGTCTGTATGGCTTACTTTCGAAAGAAAGTAGTTTGTAATTTTTCCGGTCAGGAGGATATTGAATTTTAGCGAAATCGGTCCAGTGGTTCAGAAGTTATGAGCACAACCGTGAATTTTAGTTTGGTTTCGCCTCCAATTCTCGTATTAAATTAAACGTTGAACACGCTTCGAAAGACATTGGTAAGCAACAAAAATAGTTTTCAAAATATTTTCGTCACTTAAAAAAAAATTAACACTCAAACAAAATTACATAAAAAATCATTTACTCAAAAAAAATATATTACTAGTCAAAGTCTTCAAACAAGGTGGATTTTTTTTGAAAATTTTGGAATTTCGCTGCTCCTCAACCCTGGATTTGTTAAACGATCTGAAATACCTGGCAATTTTGTTTGAGGAAATTAAAAAAAAAAATTTTGCAGATTTGAAAAATGTGTCAAATTCAAAAATTATATATTTTACCAAATTAATATGGGTTACCGATATCTCGAAAATTATATGTATCTTATCTGATTGGGCAATGTTTAAAAAAATATTTTGTTTTGAGAATATTCATAAAAATTTTAATCAATATTTTTCTTAATTTTAGTAAATTTTCGCCCAAAACTCGAAACTTTGATTGATTTTCGCGGGGTCAAAGAGTTAACCGATTTTGCTCAAAATGTTTCAGGTCATTTCTCGAAAAAAAAATAAAAAATAATTGAAATAAAAATAAACTTAAAATTTGTTTCTGAATTATAATTTTTTTTTTTAATTTTAGAATTAAAAAAAGATAATTTAAAATCAAAGTCAGTTTTTTTTTTTAATAAACTTTTAAACAGTTATTGTAAATTTTTTCGAGTTCCAATACAATTTTAGAAGAAATTTCCTTTACATTTTTGTAAACACGATAAGAAGTTTTAAATGTTACCATTTATATGCTTAAAAATTGGAAAAAAATTTCTAAAAATTACTTTAGAACAATCATACTCAAAATATTATCAAAAAAATTTAAAATATTATTTAAAAGTCAAAAAACGGGATAAGGCGGGACTTTTGTTTAAAAAGCGGGATAGAAATTCAAGGCGGGATGAGACATCAAAAAGCGGGATAATCCCGCCAAAAGCGGGATGGTTGGTCAGGTTAGTTATAAGTATTATGAATAAGAGCCATAATGTTTCAATCTGATAAATAGTTTGAAAGTTACATCTATACAAGCAATTTTTTTTGCAAACACCATTTACCGATATTTTTAAAATAGCAATATCTTGGAAACTAGCCATTAGATATCAAAATCTTTACCAGACTCGTGGCAAATGCAACAAGATGTGTGGTCTATTTTTTTTTTTTAATTTGAAATTTTTTTTGGAAATTTACAATGGGAGTTGGCATTTACTTTCACCAAAAAAATATGTACTTTGAGATGGCAGAATAACGAAAACGGATGCAAAATGACAACAAATTATTTTTTTGCTCTGAAATTTTTATCACAGATGGGTATTGCATAGGCTAGCTATTTGCCATCGGAAACTCATTTCGGTCAAATTTGAGATGGCATATTTTGAATACAGGTTCACGATATACTATATGGGGTCCCCGACTGATATTTTTATGCGTTACAAACGGAATGACAAAGTGAGTATACCCCCATACTGTGGTTGGAGGGTATAAAAATGGACTATTTTTCATATATTATTTTTCGTAATGAAAAATCACCCAATTTTTAATTTCGAAATTTGGCCCAAAAACTATGAAAATTTGCTCACAAATTTTGGGTAACTTTTGATATGAAATATGGCCCAAATTTGTATGAGAAATTTTAGGGCGAATTTTCATTTTGTTTTTTGGGCAATTTTTCTTTGGACGATTTTGCTTACAGCCTTCAAAAAAATTAAAAAAATTAATATTTATAAAATTATTTTTTTTATTTAGCATTTACCCCAAACTAGTACTTGAAAAAAATTATATCAACTTTCAATGACATCATTAAGCCGTTCCAAATTTTAAGCAAAAAATTACCATGAATTTGTTTGGGTACTTCAAATGAGTATTTTCAATTTTTTAAAAATTTTATTTAACAAAATTTTAAATTAAATATCCACCGATTCAATTTTTTTTGTGCCGTTTGATTTTTGCGAATTTCAAGGAAATTGAAATTTTGGTAATATTTTTTTTGTGAAAATCGATTTTCGAATAAACTGACCAAATTTGTATTGTTTGTTGCTTTATTTGATCAAAGTAATTCAGTTATGATCTATAAACCTTATTGGACATCGTTAACCCATCTTGGCAGGGGGGCAAATGTGACCCAAGCAGCAAATTTAAACTTTTTTCTAGAATTTTGAGAATTTTATTGCTTCAAAATCCTTTTGGTGCTTTATTACATACTAATTTATAGTGTTCGTACGAATATTCGGCTTCGGCATTGGCAAAAAATCAGTATTCGGCTTCGGCCACATTTTTGGCCGAATATTGAATAATTATAAAAAAAATTGTACTAATGTGTTAAAAAGTGTTTTTGTAGCAAAAATATTTTACAAAGTCTTTTGTTCACTAAAAAAAATTTAACTTAAAAAAAAATAAAACTCCAAAAAATTCACAGCCAAAAAAAAAATTTACACTGGAAAAAAAATTTACACTCAAAAAAAAATATTTTTTACAAAAATTACTAAAATCATTCATGGATTCGGTCAAGTCGAATTTAACTTCCCAGCAAAACTTAGATGACTTCCAGAACTAGTGCTAGAGTGCTTCTTTTAGCTCGACTAGTTCTCTATCTCGTTCTCAGAGTCATGATTTTTGTTTGAAATTGTCACCCTCAGAACTAGTTCTAGGGAAGTAGTCTAGGAACAATCACCTCTTCTATGGAACGGTTTTATCACTCATTCTAAAACCAATTGCTTATCGCATTCTGTAACGTATGATTTTTGTTTGAAATTGTCACCACCAGAACTAGTTCTAAAACCAGTTCTTTACCCCTTCTTTAACCCATGATTTTTCTTTGAAATTGTCAAGACTGGAACTAGTTCAAAGAAGATATTGTGGCATGAATGTGAAAGCACTTCAGGAATGTCTTCTAGAAGTTGTGCATTCACTAATTCTATTTTACTATACACGCAAAAAAAAATCTGTGTCGGAGTGAGCAAAAATCTGGCATAATTTTACCAAAAACATGCTAAAACTACAACCGACGAAGTAGTTTTCGTAATTTAGCCAAAACGCTTATGTAAAAAATTTTGAAGAAAATGCTAATGCTATTTAAGTAAAAACTTGGTAAAATATACCAAAAGAGATATGGTGAAATATACCAAAATTATTAGAAAAGATGACTAAAAATAATGCTAAAAATTATCACATTTATGCTAAAATAAATTTTCAATAAATTTTTGTAAAAATTTGTATATTTGTTGAATTTAAAATTTTCACAGAATAAATCCATGTTAATATAATAAATGTTGTGTAGGATTTAATTTACCACCGACCAACTGACCCTTTTTGTACAATTTTCTCGAGTGACTGCTGCCTACGCTTCTTCTTGAAGTAAAGGATCCGCTATAGCTTCACGAATTTATTTAAAAGCATCCTGTAAAAATAGAAAATTATTACAAAACATACATTTTTAATTTAAAAAATTTGTAAACCCCATTGGTCTCTTGGTATGGAGGAACACTTACTTTGTCATTCAATTTGTAACTCATTAAAACAGGTCTGGACTCCCTTGGCTTTGCGTTTTTAGGTTTTAATTTTATAACTTAAGGCAGGACTTTATTGTAGTGAAGGATTCGCCATAGCTTCAAAATGTAAAAATAGAAAATTATTACCAAACACTAATTTTTAACTAAAAATCTATTAAACCTTATTGGTGTCTTCGGAATGCGGGTATACTCACTTTATCATTCCATTTGTTATTCATCGAAACATACGTCTGGGACTCCATTGGGTTTTCTTAATGAATGGTGTTTTAAGTGATGAAAGCAAAATTAACTTTAGCATTCTTTTATCTTACATTTATTTATCTTTTAAAAAACTAATTATTTATTTTTATTTATTAATTTATTTTAATTTTATTTATCAATTTCCTTTTTACGTTTTTATAACACAAAAAATAAACGAACAACGCACTCAAAAATACAAAATGAAAATGGCGGTCTGTATTTGTTTTTTTTTTTGTTGTTGTTTTCTTTCGATAAGTTTTTGTGCAAGTAATTTGCGTTATTGTGCAAGCTACTTGGTTATTTTACATAAAAAATGAATTATGTAACTTTAACATCGACAAGCATAATTTTAGAAAAAATTTGGTAAAATTTTTTTTTGGTATGAAAAAAGTTTTACCAAGTAGGATTGCTCAATCTTACACAGATTTTTTTTTTGCGTGTATAGAACTAGTTCGAGCATAAATGTGTAACCAGTTCAAATATTAAAAAATCTGTTATTTTAAATAGTATATATTTATTTCTCAACAAATTCATTAAAGTGGTTTTAATTCAAATTTAAAAGGAGATATTTTTACAAGGTAACTTTTTGATTTTGCATTGCTAAATAAATAGGGTATTTTTGTAAAAATCAAACTTAAAAAAAGTACACCAGTACCAGTACACCAGTACCAGCACACAATGAGTTTTCGTCATTAACATAGTAAATTATCGAAATCGGTACCCTAATCCAAAAAAAAAGACTATTGCATATATCACAAAATCTTTTTTAAATTTCAACTCAGTGAAACTGAAATAAATGTTTAAAAAACCGGCAGTTTTTGGAATTTAGAAAAACTGTAAATGCAGTTGTGTAAACAAGACCTTGAGCCATCACTGAGCAATGTTTAAGGATTACCCCACTTTATCCGTAAAAGTTACAGAGGGATAAAGTTGAAAAATCGATAAAAATGGCTTGAAATAATCCATAGATTTTACCTTATTTCGCTTTTTCTTTTAAGTTCTCCTTATATTTCAATCTTTTCCGGCATAACACAAAGTCAGTACACATAAGAGATTATTCTAATGTTGGTTTGATAGATGCTTCATCGCTTGGTAAGAAGTTATAAGACGGTTAAGTTTTGAAACCAAAAATTAAGAGTTTTTAAATTTTCAAGGTTTTTTAATCAGGGATTTCGAATGAAAAAAGTTGAACTAGAGTTGGTAGCTGTTGTAATTCTTAACATTTTGGAATTAATCCCGTTAATGTGCCACGAAAAGTTAAGGAGTTTCAGCAGATCAAAGTTTGAAAGAAAAAACTTAATTTTTTTAATACTAGTCGAATAGCCTGTCCCTGCCAGGCGGAACACCAAATCACTTTCCTTAATAATTCTAATTTTTTACTAAACTTTTTAAAAAATTTTGTTTTGTGCTTCAAAAATTTAATATTGCTACATTGAGTTACATCAATATATTTCCTAAACTGGAAAAAAATTTAATGAGTATAAAAGGTTTTATTGATAAAATTTTAGAACTAAATTTAGCACGCCCATTTCGTCTCTCCGTCCTTAAACCGTATATCAAAAATCCATCGTGTGGATATGCCCCATCGCCACTCCTATATACATGGAAATTTGTATATTTCTTAGTCATGAAGGGTTTTAAAATTAGCTAAAGTGTTAAACAACACAATTTTTATACCCTAAACTCAAAAAAATAAAACTGTAAAGTTAACAAATTTTTTTTTGTTAACTCGTGTTTACTGGCTTTTTAACAAATTTTTTGTTAAAATCAGCGTTTTAACTACTTTTTTTAGTTAAGTTCAATTTACGAAAATACTAGTTTTGAACAAATTTTGAATTAATTTTTTTTGTTGACTTCAAAACTGAGTTTACGAATTTTTACTAATTAACTTGCTGATATTTCGTAACAAATTTGTTAAGTGAAATTTCTTGTGTAGCCTCCTATGCAAATTTCATAAGTTCTACTTAAGCTGATGAAAAAACAGAAAAAATAAAATTACAATTTTTTACATAATATTTTGTAATTTTTAGTTTACGAAAAGTAAAAAAAAGTTTAGCTGAATTCAACTAATTTTTTTGTTAATATATGTACATAAAAACGTTACGAAATTTCAGCTAAATTTTTAATTAAAGTTACGGTTTTTTTGCTACATTCATTCTACGAAAAGTTAGCTAAATATTTTTAGTTAAATTAACTAAAAATTTAGTAGGCCCAAAATCAGGTGCTTTTTTAGTTAAATTTAACTAAATTTTTTGCTAACTTTACAGTTTTTTTGTTTTGAGTGTACACCACACTGTGGTACAGGGTATAATGAGTTTGTGCTGATGTTTGTAACTACCCGAAATATTGGTCCTAGACCCACTTTTAAGTATACCGATCGACTTAAAATAACTTTTTTAGTCGATTTAGCGATGTCTGTCCGTCCGTCCGTGTTTCCGTCCGTCCGTCTGTCCATGTAAACGGTGTAAACACGATACAGGTCGAAATTCTTTACCAATTGACTTGAAATTTGAAACTTAAGCCTCTTTTGGCCCAAGGACGAAGCCTATTGAAATTAGAAAAAATCGGTCCATATTTAGACCTAGCCCCCATACAAAGGTCCTCTTTAGTTTTGGCTCAAATGACTCTAATAGCCGCATTTTAATAGGTATCTTTTCTTTTCTTCTCTCAAATTTCATGATAATAGAAAATATTTAATTAAAATTTTGTTTGTGTATGTTAAACGCGTACTTAAATAACCTTATCAAATCTGATAATCATCGGACCAGTTTTGGACTTAGGCCCCTTGTGAAAATTTCGCCCGATATTTAGGTAAAGCGGTTTATTGTCAACAATTAGAACCCTATGTCATTCAAATTTTGTTTGTGAGTGTTTTTACACTTATTAAAGATTTGACAAAATAAAGATCTAATCGGTCTATCGGACCCATTTTCCGGGAAACTCTGGTGTAGGGTATTATATGGTCGGTCTTGACCGACTATAATATTCTTACTTGTTTCATATACATTATTCCTTATAATTCTCCGTACACAGTTTAAATATTAAATCTGAATTCATATGGATATGATCCATTGTCAATACTTTATGCTTTACAATTTTCAGCATCCTTAGTCATTAGGGGTTTCAGAAATAGTTTGAGGCTGTTATTCATAACACTTATAGTAGACTTATTGTAGGGTTATTTGACAAATATGCCTGCAATATTTGTCAAAAAAAACCTACTTTAGTTATATTTTAGTTTTTATGAATAACCACCTAAATGTTTAAAAACTAAATTTCGCCGTCTTCCGCCACTCCCCCCCCCCCCCTGTCTTAGCGGCCGAAAATCCGGCTACGTTACAGATTATATATATAAACTGAACAAAATTCACCACGGATTTTTTTTGTATCTCCGCCCTTTCACTGGATATCCAGTGTTGTCAGTGTTGATCTTTGCCATAGTCTGTACCATATGCATCTCAATTTTCATCTTTCAAGGTCGTAAGGTGTCTTCAAAATTAGGTAACATGTGAAAACATAATTTTTCCACGCCCATTTCTTCTCTTAATTCTTCGTCCATATCTCAAAATTTAAAAAACTGACTACTCCCAGCAAAAACTTGCATTACCAAGTAATGAAATGTGTAATGGGAAATTCAAAAGTTATAACTACTTCTGATTCGAATTACCTTTCCCATTACATTTACAAGCAAATGTGCCAAATGTAATGATTACACTACGTTACAAAAAACCAAAAATTTTTTGCGACACGAGGTCTGATCATCATTTCTATATAATTAAGGCATGCTGATTTCAATGGTGAAGTCCGTTTTTGAATCAATGGAACAGTTTTCTTGCAAATCTTCATCAAAGTTTTGTCCATTTTTTTGCGGTTTTTTATTTAAAAAAAAATCTGCTTGCACAAATTTAATTTTTTTTTGATTCGGGAAATGTGGATTTGACCCATAGCAATATATTAAGTACGAATTTGGATTAAATTGTTTCGTTTAAGTGGTAAAATTCGCGATTTTTATCATAATTTATTAATTTTGCGATTTTTTTGGCAACTCCGTAAATTATTTCAAGACCTGATCTGATTTATGTAAAACGACTATTGTGAGTTATTAATTTATGAAAAAAAAAAAATTATATATATGTAAGTTTTTTTGCAATTCGCGAAAAATCTTTTTGTTATAAAGGTGGCATCCCTTTAAAATAAGATGTATCGCTTCATCTTTTAGTATAATATGTAAGCATGCCTAAAAACCTTATGTTTCAAATTTCAAGCAAAAAAGTTTATATTTGCAAAAGTTTTCTTCACAAAAACTGTTTTTAAAATACCTTATTTAACAAAATTTTTATATTTATGGCTAACAAAACATAAAAATAAATAACATAATTTTAGGGATTTTAACAAAACAAAAATTTTAAAAATTTTATTTAAATTTTTTTTTAATGAAACAAAAAATAAAAATAAAGTTAAAAACATTTTTTAATGCTTTTGTTTTTTATAGGCTTGGTTAGAGATCTCTCTTAATATATACACTCAAAAAAAAAAAACTGTAAAGTTAACAAAAAATTTAGTTAAATTTAACTAAAAAAGCACCTGATTTTGGGCCTACTAAATTTTTAGTTAATTTAACTAAAAATATTTAGTTAACTTTTCGTAGAATGAATGTAGCAAAAAAAACCGTAATTTTTACTAAAAATTTAGTTGAAATTTCGTAACGTTTTTATGTACATATATTAACAAAAAAATTAGTTGAATTCAACTAAACTTTTTGTTACTTTTCGTAAACTAAAATTTAGAAAATATTTTGTAAAAAATTAAAAGATTATTTTTTATATTTTTTCATCAGCTTAAGTAGAACTTATGAGATTTGCATAGGAGGCTTCACAAGAAATTCCACTTAACCAATTTGTTACGAAAAATCAGCAAATTAATTAGTAAAAATTCGTAAACTCAGTTTTGAAGTCAACAAAAAAAATTAATACAAAATTTGTTCAAAACTAGTGTTTTCGTAAATTGAACTTAACTAAAAAAAGTAGTTAAAACGCTGATTTTAACTAAAAATTTGCTAAAAAGTCAGTAAACTCGAGTTAACAAAAAAAAATTTGTTAACTTTACAGTTTTATTTTTTTGAGTGTACCACACATATTCTGCTAGCATAATTTTGTTATTATTTGAATTAAAACTTGTTTTCGAAAGGTGCTAATTGCTGATGAAACCGTTCCCCGTGTTCATCAGAAACATCTCCGAAGCATGAACTTTTAAGGACATTAAAACTTCAATTTCTTTATAGTTTTTTATCATTTCGGATACGAACTCCTTAAACATCACAGATTTATTGTTTCCTAATACATACTTCATTTATTACGCTCTTTACTGATATCCAAGCTTCTCTTTGGGAAGCATTTAGCAAAAGTTCAAAGTTATCATCTGCCATAAGCTTTCTAATGTCAGGACCCACTAACACACAAAAAACTTTCTATTCAAAATGTTAATTTGCAACTTAAATTTTTCTTTTTACATTCAACAAAAATTGTACACTCCAAAAAAAAAAAAGTTCTCTAAAATTGGATTTTTTATTTAAATACAAAATATATTACCAAACACTTAATCAAAATAAAATTTTTTGGCGACAAAATATTTTTTTAAAAAACAAAGTTTTTGAAACTCAAAAAAATGTTTACAGAAAAAAATAAATAAATTAACACTCAAAAAAAATTTTGTTAAAAGGAAATTTCTTTATTCAAAATGTTCATTTGCAACTCAATTTTTTTTTAACATCTATCAAAAATTTTGCACTCAAAAAAAATTCTCTTAAATAGAAATAGAAAGAAAAAAATTTCTTATTTAAAAAAGAAATATTTTTAAAACATACAAAACTTACGTAAAATAAAACTTCTGGGCTACAAAATATTTTTTTATACATAAAACAATTGGCATTTCTTAAAAAATGTTTTTGCACCTAAATCCATTTGTTTTTTTGAATAGTCAAAATTAAAAAAAACCTACCGTTGAAAACAAAACTGGTTTTAAAGGTTTTAAAAAACCGGTCCAGTCCCTCTACACTAGAGTGTCCCTTATTTTGGAAATGTTTGAAATGTTGAAACGGTACCCGCTCATTTTTTTCTCCTTTTGACTTAAAAATAACTGAGAAAAAATTTTTCGCCCCTACGACCACGCCTTCCCTACGTTTTTTTGATTTAAAATTTTTTTGTTATTAATTATTATATTACTTGGTTAGCTTATTCACGACAAAAAATTTGATTTTGGTGGGATAAGGCTTTCAGCTCTAGAACACGATAAAGATGTCACAGATACAAATAATATTTTTTATGAATATATATCATTTAAATCAACATAGCAACTAAAAGCGTTGCTTCACAAAACTAAAAAAAAAATATTTTTTAAAAAATTTTTACCGTTGGACCCCAACGTCTCAAATTTTTTTTTTTTCGAAAAAGATAAAGACGTAACAGATATGAATAATATTTTCTTGAATATATATCATTTAAATCAATATAGCAACTTAAACCGTTGCTTGTCAAAATTTAAAAAAATATATTTTTCAAAAAAATTTTTACCGTAGGACCCCTGCGGCTCAAAATATTTTTTCCAAAAATTTTTTAGAGCTGAAAGCCTTATTCCACCTAAATCAAATTTTTTGTCGTGACCAAGTAATATAATAATTAATAACAAAAAAATTAAAAATCAAAGAAATTTTTTTTTGGTGTGTATGGAAAAATGATTTTTTATGCCCTTTAAGGCTCTGTCGCGTAGGAAAGGCGTGGTCGTAGGGGCGTAAAATTTTTCCTCAGTTATTTTTAAGTTAAAAGGAAAAAATGAGAGGGTACCGTCTCAACATTTCCAACATTTCCAAAATAAGGGACACTCTACTATACACTAAGAAAAGCCTTTTAAAATTAAAAGAAAAGTTTGTAACATTTTTTTTTGCTACCTCCCCTAGTAAAAATTACAAGCTTTTTTGTAAGTTTTTTACTAATAAAATTGTTGATTTACAATTTTTTTTTGTAAATTTACAACTTGTTTTTACTAATGTAGCAACTTGCATCTTTTAAAACTAGTAGATTTCTCACATGTCAAATTTTCGGTGCATTGTCATCTGTTGTTTTGCAAATTGGACAGTCATTTTATTTTGAAAACCATTATGTATAAAGTTTATATTTACAAAAAACATTAAAAATATTTCATTAGGTTTAAGTGAATCCCCCTAATATATTTTATTTTTGCTATCGTAAAACTCCTAAAACTATGTGATTTATTTTTATGTTTTGTTAGCCACACTCTAATCAAAATTTGTTGAAATTTACCCAATTTATAGTAGGAAACTGGACTCCTACTATAAATTGGGTAATTTTACTCTGAATGTGTATTTTGAATATGAGTGGTCAATTTAAATAAAACAGAGGTGAATAAAAAAAAAAGAACAAAACAAAAAAAAACACACGGCGGCAGCCAGCATCGAACTCGCCACCTTCCGATTTGAAACCTTACTACTTAACCACTGACCTACAGAAGCTTATATTTTTATCTGGCGTTTTAGTTATTTAACATGTGTGTATGCAACCAAAATAATTATAATAAAAGCTAAAGAAAAATAAAATATGTATACAATAAGTCTATATGTTTTTTTAAATAAATTTTAAATTATTAATCTATAATAATTTTAATACAATTAAAAAAAAAAAAGTAATAATAAAAAAAAAAAGTTAAAAAAAAAAGTTGATTGCCAGCGGAGACGAACCCAGGACCCACTGCACGGAAGTCTGGCACACTTCAGCTAGGCTGTAGTACTTGTTGAATTTATTGAAGATATAAATTGTATTATGTTTATTTCCTTTTTGTAGTTGTTTGAGAATTCTATTTACACATTTGTGTGTAAAATATTTGAATTAACGGATAATATTAATAATTTGCTGTGTTTAATTTGTTTGAAATTATTTTGCGCATTTAGTGTTTATATTAACACATAGTGCGTGCTATTCAACAAAAATTTACCCAATTTATAGTAGTAAGTTTACATGCATTTTTTAGAGTGCATACACAGAAAAATATATCGAGGAAACAAATTTGAGTAATCACTTTTTAAATTTCAAAACAAAAATTGAGTAATTTTTTAATTGACGCAATTAAAAATTTACTTAAAAATTTAAAAAACAATCTAAGTAAATTATTTAATAAAAATTAATAGTTTTTTTTAAATTTTTTTTAACTCTCATAGTTTTTTGAATTCTCGTTTAGTTTATAGTTTTCTGAGTATGTATATGAAAGTTTGTAATCGTCTATAAAATATAAAATTTTCCTATGTTTTTGAGACATAAATATGTTTGGTAAAGTTTGAAAAAACAAATTTGTTGTTTTTTTTTTTGTAAAAAAATTTAAAACTTTTTTAAACTTTTTAAAAAAATAAATTTCGAGTAAATTTTTAATTGTGTCAATTAAAAATTTACTCAATTTTTTTTTTCAAATATTTAATAAATTTTTATTAAAAATTTACTCAATACTATTAAATTGTTTACTGGTGAAAAATTGAGTAATTTTTTACTCAATAGTATTAAAAATTTACTCAAATATTTTTTTTATTTTTTTCTGTGTATATATAAAAATTTTGTTAAATAAGGTATTTTAAAAACAGTTTTTGTGAAGAAAACTTTTGCAAATATAAACTTTTTTGCTTGAAATTTGAAACATAAGGTTTTTAGGCATGCTTACATATTATACTAAAAGATGAAGCGATACATCTCATTTTAAAGGGATGCCACCTTTATAACAAAAAGATTTTTCGCGAATTGCAAAAAAAATTACATATATATATATATATTTTTACATATATATTTTACATTACATTATTATATTTTATATTTTACATTACATATATATATATATATATTTTACCAATTAAACGAAAACAATTTTATCCAAATTCGTAATTAATATATTGCTATAGGTCTAATCCACATTTCCCGAATCAAAAAAATTTAAATTTGTGCAAGCAGATTTTTTTTAAATAAAAAACCGCAAAAAAATGGGCAAAACTTTGATGAAGATTTGCAAGAAAACTGTTCCATTGATTCAAAAACGGACTTCACCATTGAAATCAGCATGCCTTAATTATATAGAAATGATGGTCGGACCTCTTGTCGCAAATTTGATGTTACGTAGTGTTATCAAAACAGTATTAATAACTAATTACGTATGTACTTATAGGTAATGAAAAAATTATTTAAAAAAAAATTTTAAAAAATAAAAAAATGTTTAATTTTATTTTATTTTTAACCAAAAAAATGTACAGTGAGTCAAAAAGTGAAAATCTAGTTCTGAAATTTTTTTATTTTATTATAATGACTTATGTAAGTCATTATTAATAAGTCCTTATTTTACATTTCAAAATAATGCTAAAGGTAATTTTTTGTCATTACTAAGTAATTCGAATGGTAATGATATGTCATTACCAAGTTTTTCCTGGGCTTTAGGATAAGCTCCGTCGTTAGTACTATACTCGTATCCACGCCCGTTTCCCTCTTAATTCTCCGTCCACACACTAAAAAAAAAAAACTGTAAAGTTAGCAAAAAATTTAGTTAAATTTAACTAAAAAAGCACCTGATTTTGGGCCTACTAAATTTTTAGTTAATTTAACTAAAAATATTTAGCTAACTTTTCGTAGAATGAATGTAGCAAAAAAACCGTAACTTTAACTAAAAATTTAGCTGAAATTTCTTAACGTTTTTATGTACATATATTAACAAAAAAATTTGTTGAATTCAGATAAACTTTTTGTTACTTTTCGTAAACTAAAATTTACAAAATATTTTGTAAAAAATTGTATGTTTATTTTTTCTGTTTTTTCATCAGCTTAAGTAGAACTTATGAGATTTGCATAGGAGGCTACATAAGAAATTTCACTTAACAAATTTGTTACGAAAAATCAGCAAATTAATTAGTAAAAATTCGTATACTCAGTTTTGAAGTCAACAAAAAAAATTAATTCAAAATTTGTTCAAAACTAGTATTTTCGTAAATTTAACTTAGCTAAAAAAAGTAGTTAAAACGCTGATTTTAACTAAAAATTTGCTAAAAAGCCAGTAAGCTCGAGTTAACAAAAACAAGTTTGTTAACTTTACAGTTTTATTTTTTTGAGTGCAGTCCAAAAATTTTAAGTCTGACTACTTTAGGATATGATCCAGTGTCATAGAGATGAGCAATGTAGTGATTTTTGAATCACGCAGTTCTCAGTTACCGTGATTTACAACACCGTTCTTTTAAACAGTTACCGTGATCACCGTTTTTCAATGTGATGCAAAAAAAAAAACGATACAATGTTTTCCGTTTACTTTAGATTAGTATGTACAATTAAATATTATTTGTATTGCCAGACTTCATATTTAATAACTCAATTTGTATTAAGTTCAATTTGATTCAAGTTATTTCTAAGAAATTATTTATTTAAAATTAAGTAAATCTGTAAAAATATATAAAAACCACAGTAAAGATGAGCAATTTAGTTATTTTTGAGGAACGTCTTTCTTTACAAATAACCAATATTTTAAACAGTTACTGTGATCACCGTTTTTAAATGTAGATATAAGCGTGATTGTAAATCACAGTTCTTTTAAATCACAGTTCTTTTAAATCGCAGTTCTTTTAATAACAGTTTTCATTTTAAAGCAAAATAATATTTTGTCAATTTCGTTCCTTGTGTGCGTATTAAAAACATTGCGTTTGCTTTGTGTGTTTGTTTTTTTTACATTCCATAACAAGAAAAGCAAAAATATAATTGAACGAACACACAGCATCCCAGCAAAACTTAGATTACCAAATAAGGTATAAAATAAGGTATATGATCTCTTATTTTATACATTGCAGCATTGATGATTTTAACAGGCGATGAGACTCAAAGTAATGCATCCACATTATCACATAGAATACCAGTAAGGTACAAAATAAGTCATAAATTTATAAGAAAGAATACCAGTAAGGTGTAAAATATATGATATTTTATAGGTTACGAGTAAGGTATATAATATAGCATACCAGAACGTAATATATAAGGTGTTACGAGTAGTGAAAAAGTAATTTTGTATTAAATTTACTCACGTGATTGTAAGTGAGTGTAAGTAGATATAATATGCTAGTGAGTGTGTGTCGTTAGAAATTTCTTGTCGTGAGCCCATCTCTAGTTTAAACTTATGCATTTTTTATAAAATAATTTTTTTTTATGTTATTGTAATGCATTATGCATTTAATTATAAATAATGCATTATTTCAAACTTTCAAATAATACATAATGTAACCAAATATAAATCATCCATGATATAATGTTTAGAAATAATAAATATGAAATACATTTTTCCAATAATCATGCATTACGTAGCAAATTATTAGTAATGCATTATTTTTTACTTTAAAATAATACGTTGTGGAACAAATGTTTGGTAAGACATCCTAAAATAATGCTACAAATAATGTGTATACATTACTTGGTAATGTGTTATATAATCACTACCCATTACCAAAGTTTTGCTGGGCAGTTTTGTATGAGGTTAGGGTAAAAAAAATTACAAAAATATGAGCTCGATCGGTTGAAAAATGCGAAATTTGGACAAAATGGAATAGAAACAATACGAAAAACGCGAAAATCAAAAAATTTTAAAAAAGGGTCAAAAGGTATTTGAGATATCGCTATTACAAATTTGTAAAAAATGGCAGTTTTTCATACGTTCAAAAATTTTTTTTAAAAAATCTCACAATTTTTTCCCCTTGTTAATTTTATTAAGCTTAAGACGAACTTTCAGTAAATTTTAATTTTAGCCAATTCCGAACATTTTACCTTCGACTAAAATTTCTTATTTTTTATTTTGATGGATTTTGTTTGAAGGGCGCCACGGGCTAGAATTTCACCGTCCGACAGAGTAAAACTGTATTTACAGTTTTTGATTTCGGGATCCTGTTACTCTTTAAAAGGACTTAAAAATTTTAAAAGATTACATTTTGTAAAATATTTTTTAAATATTTGTACTTGTCCAGGGATGCCACTAGTGATGGAAAATGAAAGAGGAGGATCTCCCCAAAAAGGAAAAAGGATGTTAGTAATGTCATTTCAAAACTTTATGAAAATTTTTAATGTTTTGAAATGACGCTACTTCCCAGCAAAACTTAGATTACCAAATAAGGTATAAAATAAGGTATAGGATCTCTTATTTTATACATTGCAGCATTGATGATTTTAACAGGCGATGAGACTCAAAGTAATGGATCCACATTATCACAAAGAATACCAGTAAGGTATAAAATAAGTCATAAATTTATAACGAAGAATACGAGTAAGGTGTAAAATATATGATATTTTATAGGTTACGAGAAATGAAATAATATAGCATACCAGAAGATAATATATAAGGTGTTACGAGTAGTGAAAAAGTAATTTTGTATTAAATTTACTCACGTGATTGTAAGTGAGTGTAAGTAGATAAAATATGCTCGTGAGTGTGTGTCATTAGAAATTTTCTGTCGTGAGCCCATCTCTAGTTTAAACTTATGCATTTTCTTATAAAATAATTATTTTTTATGTTATTGTAATGCATTATGCATCCAATTATAAATAATGCATTATTTCAAACTTTCAAATAATACATAATGTAACCAAATATAAGTCATCCATGATTTAATGTTTAGAAATAATAAATTTGAAGTACATTTTTTCCAATAATTATGCATTACGTAGCAAATTATTAGTAATGCATTATTTTTCACTTGAAAATAATACGTTGTGGAACAAATGTTTGGTAAGACATCCTAAAATAATGCTACAAATAAGGTATATACATTACCTGGTAATGTGTTATATAATCACTACCCATTACCAAAGTTTTGCTGGGATTGTTGGTACAATTTCAGAATTTTCAATTAGTGCCAAGTTGAAGGATAAAAAGGGCCATTATGGGTTGAAAAGGGTAAAAAAATCAATAATTTTCTTATTAAATATCACGCAACTTATTCCTTTTTTTTTAATTGCCAGTTTTGACAGTAAAATTGTTCCTGCGGGAAAGGATACCAGTTTAGGACCGGTTCTAGAGTGGTACACATACTGGTCGCGAACTGGTATTTTAGATTCTTGTGTTCTATGACCAGTCCGCTTGGAATAATCCATATGATGGGTTTTTCGTATCAGTTGTTCCTGTGGGACCAATTGATTTCCCACAGGAATTTTGTTACCATTTTCTTTGAAATCATATATTTAAAGAAAACAAAAACTTGCATAGTTGCAATAAATGGTAGGATTCTCAAAAGGGGAAAAAGTAATACTTTTTGCCTTTTTTGTAATAATTAAATTTAAGTAAAAATATTTTTTTTTAAATTTTGACAATATTTGCAGAGAATGAAAAAGGGCCAAAACTGTTTTTTTGTGGTGCCACAGACCATTCAATAGTGGCAAAAATGGCACTATTGTGCCACATTTCCCAACCGTGACACACAGCGACTGTTAAATGTTAGTTAATGTGTGTATAACAGAAAAGAACGATATTGCAAGTAGCAGTGATTTAAGATATTCGATAACTGCAGTTACCAGTGATTTTTGAATCACGGTGATTAAATCACCGGTATGAAAATATCGCTCATCTCTACAGTGTCAGGACAATATTCTGGCCAATTTTCGGCTGCGTAGGTCATTAGGGCTTTAAAGTTAGTTAAATTAAAAAAAATAAAACTCAATATTGCCTTGACCATTTTTCCCCTCAACTCTCCGTCTACATTCCAAAAATGTTAAATCGGACTACTTTAGAATAGGCTTCATAGTTAGGACTACATGTTAGGGACTACAGCTTCCTAATTCATATGGGCGGAGCTTACAAATACTCTAAAATGTTACAAAAAAAATATTTTGCCAAGTCCCCATTTTCTAGTAATTCGCAGCCAATAGGCAAAAAATCCGGCTTAGTAAGAATCTGTCCCTTGTGATTTACTATACACATGCCAATTTTAAGTCCATTAATGAAATTCAAAAATCGCTGGATACACAAAAAATAAGAAAAACACAAAAAAAAATTATATGTACAGAAAATAGATGGAAATAAATTTACCACGCCCCTTTGCCTTTCTTATTCTCCACCCAGACACTGGATATCAAAAATCCAGGTTCGTGTTGAACTTCCCCATGAAACCTACTATATACATGCCAATTTTCAGCCTCCTAAGTCATTCGGGGTCTTTAAATTAGTTAAAATATTAAAAAACCCAATTTTTTCACGCTCTTTCATCTTTTAATTCTCCGTCCACAGTCGAGAAATTTAAAATCCGATTACTTCAGGATATACAACATCGTTAGCACTATACGCTATCCATTTTCCGCTTCCTTTGGGGGCTTCAAAATAGGTTAAAATGTTAAAAATCCCAATTTTGTCACTCCCCATTTTCCTTTTAATTCTCCGCCCACAGTCCAAGAATTTAAAATTCGACTACTTCAGGACATGCTTAATCGATAGGACTATATGCTAGGAAATTATCAGCTTCCTAAGTCATTAGAGGACTTTAAAATAAGCAAAAATGTAAATTTTCATCTTCATAGGTCATTGGGGTCTTCAAATTAGTTAAAATATTAAAAAACACAATTTTGACACGCCCCATTTTTTCTTAATTCTCCTTCCACAGTCTAAAAAATGTAAGTCCGATTACTTCAGGATATGCTTCATTATTAGAACTAAATGCTATGCAATTTTCCGCTTCCTAAGTCATTTGGTGGCTTCAAAAGGAGTAAAAATTTTAAAAAATCACTATTTTGCCACGCCACTTTTCCCCCCAATTCTCCGTCCACATTGCGAAAATTTTAAATCCGATTACTTGGGGATATGCGCCATCGTTAGGACTATATTCTAGGAAATTTTCAGCTTCCTAAGTCATTAGGGGGCTTTAAAATCCGAAAATCCGGCTACGTTAGGATCTGCCCCAGGTGTTTTACTATATGCATGCCAATTTTCAGCTTTGTAGCTCATCAGTGGGCTTCAAAAACTATGGATAGACAAAAAAATAGGAACACACAAATAGGGAAATTATATATATAGATACCAGTTTTTCGCGAGGCACATTCGCGATTTCATTCGAAATTTGGTGGACTCTTGCGTAAACCGCGTTTTTTGTGAGTTTACATAAAAAAATCACTGGCGGGTTTATAAAAAATAAATTGCAAAAATTTTATGGCATTTTTGAAAATTGTGCGAAATTTGCAAATCTGTTTCCTGTTTTTTTTAGTAGCAATTAATGCATCATGTTCATTTTAATACACCAAAAGACGTGCCTTAACGAGTAGAACTGATTTGCTTTTTTACTTTAAGCCATTCTGAACGGAAAGCGCGATGATTTTATCTAAACCTGTTTTGATCTGGCACATCGAAGGCTTTACACGAAATCGGATGAAATTTTTTTTTTGGACCATATTAAATTTTATTGTTATAAAAAAGCATTACCGATTTTTTTAAAACTACTGGTACAATGATACGATTTTCCGTGATTTTTTTCAGTAATTCAAACGCGCATTGCCTAAATATGTTTAAAAAAATTGTGAAACTTTTCTTTTAACACAATTAATCGCGATTTTAGATACTTAGATATTTTTTTTTTTTAAACGTTTGGTCATTAAAGGGTTAAATTTATATAATATATTTTAGAAGAAATGATATATCCTGACATGTTTTAATAACGCATGCAACAAATGTGTAGAAAAAAAATCTTTAAAATATTTTTAAGATTTTTAAAACCGCTAAATCTTTAAACCGCCATAACTTTTGACCCTTGTGAGATTTAATTGACGCGAACGAATTTCTTATTCTTAAATAGCCTCTAATATTTATGCCAACTTTCATCGATGTGCCATCAAAACAAAAATCACATCTTTTTTACCTCAAAAATTAAGTCCTGGACGGAACTCCTCATATGTATATTAGACCACCCAAATTTGCAAAAGTATTTTTTTGTTCGCTCCACCGGCAGTTTCTGATAGATTGGCCATAAAAAATAATATCTGTGCAAGAACTGGATCTTTCGGTTGCATACAGGCCAGTCGATTTTAACTTTTGAACCTAAAAGTGACCTAAAAACACTACAAAGCTTTAAAGTGCCATAACTCTTAAAACGTGCGTTTTTTCAAAAAAATGCTATATAAGTTTTATTTTGCAGAATAAGAAAGCAAACATTTCCTCCATACAAATTTTTAGCCTAAGTCTAAGACATCGTGGTGTTTTTGGCAGTTAAAGTAAAAAATTATGTGAAGACTTAATTTAAAACGACCCTCGTTAAAATTTGGACGGAGATAGTCGGTGTCCATTATTTTGTATAGAAAGATATGTAGTTTTCATAAACCAATTACATTTGGAATTTATATGTGTAATTTCATTACAGAAGAGCCCAAAGCTGGATTTGAAGTTTCGATTTTCAAAATGCTGTATACAAATTTGTGAAATTACTTTATTTTAAACGACCCTTGTTAAAATTTGAATGGAGACAATCGGTTTCCATGATTTTGAACAGTTAGACTTTTTGGAAAATATTTGGGGAATTCCAGGCCAAATCACTTACTTTTAGACCCGACCCCCTTCGATAAATTTTTTTGGATATGTTTTAGTACGTATTAAATGCAACTTGCACTCACATTTTCAGCCTTTTATACCAAGTTGGTGTTGAGTAATCAATTTTTTAAAATGGCATTTTTTTTAAATAAAAAATGGAAATTTTCAATTAATTTTGACCAGTAAAAAATATAGATATCTTAAAATAAGTTGGACGACGTTTTGTTGGTTTTAAAATGTTGTTTTAGAAAAAAAAATGTGAAAAATTATTCGAAGTAATTATCACTTATTTTTTAACGTTTAAAAATTAAAACCGATGTTTTGAGAAAGTCCGAAACCTTTGACTCTAAATTACACAATTTTTAAGCCAAAATTCGAGATGTGAGCACAATTCGTTCTGTTTTTTTTTTTCAAATTTTGAAAATTACAGTTTTTTTTTTAGACTCTGCACAGAAAATAATATTAAGAAAACCAATTCACTTGTTTAAATTTGTAAAACAAATTTGAGTTATTTTTTAATTAACGCAATTAAAAATTTACTCAAAAATTGAAAATAAAATTTGATTAAATAATTTAATACAAATTTAATATTTTTTTTTCGTTAGTTTATTGTTTTTTGTATATGTGTTAAGTTTGAAATCATCTTTATAAAATTTTCCTTCGTCTTGAAG
Organism: Pegoplata infirma; assembly: GCA_963921195.1. Classification (NCBI taxonomy): domain Eukaryota; kingdom Metazoa; phylum Arthropoda; class Insecta; order Diptera; family Anthomyiidae; genus Pegoplata; species Pegoplata infirma. The sequence goes on along the minus strand of OY992536.1, from coordinate 119,466,690 downwards.
ACATAATTATATTTGGTAAAGTTTGAAACCCGTGTAAAAAAATAATTATATCAAAACATATCTTCTTTTATAAAAACATATATCTATATCAGGGATGGAAAAGTTAGTACTTTAGTACTTTTTTCAGTACTTTTTCACTCTCAAAAATACCGTAGTACCCCCGCGACTGATTTAGTACCTTTTTTATACCAGACGATTTCATACATTTTTCAACCAAAATCCAATAAATCGACCGATTTTCATTGGAAAAATGTTTTAAAAGCTTCAAATAAATGAAATTTTTAATTTTAGCCAACCTTTATTGAAGTTTTCTCTAAAAAGTAAATAAACGAATAAGGAGGATGTCATCAATTTAAGAACTTTTATATTAAATTATACCTAGTTTCTTCTTATTTGTCACAGACGAACGACGTTTGTCGTACCGAAACTGGACTTTAATTTTTTTAGTACCGTCGAGGGCGAAAAAGTACTTTTTTGGTTGAGCTCCAGTACCATTTCAAAATTCCGATTTTCCATCCCTGATCTATATACTTATATAAAAGAGTAATGTGACTGACTGAATGACTGACTGACTGACTGACTGACTGACTGACTGACTGACTGACTGACTGACTGACTGACTGACATACTCATTCATCATCGCCCAGCCCAAACCGCTGAAGCTAGAGACTTGAAATTTGGACTGTAGGTCCACCTCCCGGAATATAGATCCACTAAGGCTGGATTTTTGCCAATGTTGATTCTAAGGGGGTAAAAAGGGTAAAAAACTGTACTTTTGGTACCTTTTATATCTCCTGAAACAATGGTCATAGAGACTTGAAATTTGGACTGTATATTATCCTCCCGGAATATAGATCCAGTAAGGGGACAAAAAGGGTAAAAAACTGAACTTTTGGTACTTTTTATATCTCCTGAAATAATGGTCACAGAGACTTGAAATTTGGACTGTATGTTCACCTCCCGGAATATAGATCCAGTAAGGCTGGATTTTTGCCAATGTTGATTCTAAGAGGGTAAAAAGGGTAAAAAAATGTACATTTGGTACCTTTTATATTTCCTTAAATAATGGTCCTAGACACTTGAAATTTTGAATGTAGGTTCAGCTCCCGGAATATAAATCTACTAAGGCTGGATTTTGCCAATGTTGATTCTAAGGCTGGATTTTTGCCAATGTTGATTATAAGGGGGTAAAAAGGGTAAAAAAATGTACCTTTGGTACCTTTTATATTTCCTTAAATAATGATCCTAGACACTTGAAATTTTGAATGTAGGTTCAGCTCCCGGAATATAAATCTACTAAGGCTGGATTTTGCCAATGTTGATTCTAAGGGGCAAAAAGGGTAAAAAAGTGTACTTTTGGTACCGCTTATATTTTCTTAAATAATGGTCCTAGAAACTTAAAATTTGCAATGTAGGTTCACCTCTCGGAAAAAATATTCACCAATGCTGGGTTTTTGCCAATGTTGACTCTACGGGGGTAAAATGGAAAAATTGTACTTTTGGTATTTTTTTTAATTTACTGAAATAATGGAACCTTTTATAAAAAGTACCTTTTATAAAAAGTATATTTTATAAAAAGTATATTTTATAAAGAGTACCTCTTATAAAAAGTACGTTTTATAAAAAGTACCTTTTATGAAAAGTATATTTTATAAAAAGTACCTTTTATAAAAAGTACTTTTTATAAAAAGTTACAAAAAGTACCTTTTACAAAAAATACCTTTTATAAAAAGTACCTGTTATAAAAAGTACCTTTTATAAAAAGTACCTTTTATAAAAAGTACCTTTTTTTGAAACAATGATCCTAGATAATTGAAATATGGATTGTAGGATCCTTACCTTACCTTACCTTACCTTACCTTACCTTACCTTACCTTACCTTACCTTACCTTACCTTACCTTACCTTACCTTACCTTACCTTACCTTACCTTACCTTACCTTACCTTACCTTACCTTACCTTACCTTACCTTACCTTACCTTACCTTACCTTACCTTACCTTACCTTACCTTACCTTACCTTACCTTACCTTACCTTACCTTACCTTACCTTACCTTACCTTACCTTACCTTACCTTACCTTACCTTACCTTACCTTACCTTACCTTACCTTACCTTACCTTACCTTACCTTACCTTACCTTACCTTACCTTACCTTACCTTACCTTACCTTACCTTACCTTACCTTACCTTACCTTACCTTACCTTACCTTACCTTACCTTACCTTACCTTACCTTACCTTACCTTACCTTACCTTACCTTACCTTACCTTACCTTACCTTACCTTACCTTACCTTACCTTACCTTACCTTACCTTACCTTACCTTACCTTACCTTACCTTACCTTACCTTACCTTACCTTACCTTACCTTACCTTACCTTACCTTACCTTACCTTACCTTACCTTACCTTACCTTACCTTACCTTACCTTACCTTACCTTACCTTACCTTACCTTACCTTACCTTACCTTACCTTACCTTACCTTACCTTACCTTACCTTACCTTACCTTACCTTACCTTACCTTACCTTACCTTACCTTACCTTACCTTACCTTACCTTACCTTACCTTACCTTACCTTACCTTACCTTACCTTACCTTACCTTACCTTACCTTACCTTACCTTACCTTACCTTACCTTACCTTACCTTACCTTACCTTACCTTACCTTACCTTACCTTACCTTACCTTACCTTACCTTACCTTACCTTACCTTACCTTACCTTACCTTACCTTACCTTACCTTACCTTACCTTACCTTTTATAAAAAGTACCTTTATAAAAAGTACCTTTTATAAAAAGTATCTTTTAAAAAAGTACCTTTTATAAAAAGTACCTTTTATAAAAAGTACCTTTTATAAATAGTACCTTTTATCAAAAGCACCTTTTACAAAAAGTACCTTTTATAAAAAGTACCTTTTATAAAAAGTACCTTTTATAAAAAGTACCTTCTATAAAAAATACGTTTTGTTAAAAGTACCGAAAGTAACCTTTATGGTACTTTTTTATTTCATGAAATAATAAACATAGAAACTTGAAATTGGGTAAGGTTCGCCTCTCAGAAAATAAAGGAATAAAAAAGTGTATTTATTTATTTCCTGATATAATGGTCCCAGAAACTTAAAATTTGGAATGTAAAATCCTTCGGTGAAAAAAGAGATTGGGAAAAGTTCTTTTTGGAAATTCCGTTTCTTAACGGGGATAAACAGTACTTTTAATATTTGCTGAAACAATGATCCTAGATAATTGAAATATGGATTGTAGGATCCTTCGGTGAAGAAAAAACATTCTGGAAGAGGTACTTTTTTTTAAATTCCGTTTCTAATGTGGGTAATAAAGTGTACTTTTGGTACTTTTTTTGTTCCTATAATAATGACCTTAGAAGATGGGGATGGAATTGGAAATGAAATGGCGTAGAACGGGGAACAATATGAAATAGAGCAGGGAACAATATGGAATGATATTTTCAACTCAAATTTTTGGTGTTTAGCTTTTTTTACTCCATATTTTTTTTATTCTAATTTCTTTTTTTACTGAAATATTTATTCACTCAAAATCCAAAATCCCGACATAAGGGCTCGAAAATTGTCATTATATTTTTCCCCCGGAACGAACATGGTAACGTACCAGCAAAGTTATTCAAATTTTATTGTTTAAATTATTCATTGAAATATTTTTATATGGAAGACTTAAACGTCCACAAGTAAATAAAACAAAGACTACGTATGGGATTTTTTTTGAAATCGATAGAATAATCCTGATCCTTCTATTATCCAGTATTCAATACAACCGGTAACGAAGTACCGGGATTGTAAGCTAGTGGATCATATCTAAATGGATGTAATCAGATCTACTCCATATATATTCATATCTGCTTCAGATATTTTTTAATCCGTAAATTGAGTCATATCTTCTTTTATGAAAACATATATGGATCATATCCAAATGGATGTAATCAGATCTACTCCATATATATTCATATCTGCTTATGATATTTTTTGAACCGTAAATTGAGTCTGGTATATATGATCAGACATTTTCCGATATGTGCATATATGTAAAATTGTTAGATACCCGAGTAAAAAAGATTTGATATAATCATATATGCTATTATATAATTATTTATACTTATATATGGTTATGCATGAACTTTGATATGGACATATAAGTTTATATATAGCATTGTATTTTTCCTTATTTTTTAATATGATAGCATACATATTCATATCTATTTATATACTGATCTATATGAAATTTGATATGACATATAAGGTCGGGAATTTTTAGATATGCACTCATAGAAATCCTACAGTATTCCTTACTAAAAAGTTGGTAGTTATTACTAATTGTTAGTATTAAAGGGCCCTACAACGCGTTAGTCAATTTTTACTAACGCAGTTATAAAAAAACGGTAAACAAATTTAAAAGCGAAAACCTATCCAAAATCGATTTTGAAAAATTTTTTAACAAAAAAAATTGTTTCAAAAATATATAATTATTGAGCTTGATAGCTGGCAATGATTTATTTCGGAATTTTTTAAAAAAAAATATAGATTTATTTTTTTTTCAACGAAAATTTGCTATGTGCGTTTGAAAAAAAATATATTCAAAAATGTAAATTTTACCATATTAGGTGTCAAAAATAATTTTCCAAATTTTTTAAAATTACTAACAAAAATTATTAAAAAATCGGTAAAAAATCAGTATTCAGTAAAGTTCAAAGTATTCCAATTTCAAAAAAATTACTAAATTTATATTGTAAAGCTAAATTTATACTGTAAATTACTAAAAAAGTAGTATAGTTAGAGTTATAACACTTTTACTGTATTTTTTACTGTAGGATTATTTTGAGTGTGGCAGATAAAAAGATATATGATTTTATTTATAATTATATCCCGAAAAAATTTTTCAAAATTTTCTAAGTCCCGGAGAATAAAAAAAAATTCAAGTCCGGGACTTTGTGTCCAAAGTCCCGGACACAAAATTTTTTTGGCAATTTTTTTGGAGTAAAAAAATCATTGAAAATGTTTTTATGAGAAATTTAATTTTTTTGAAAAATTTTTGAGTTCCGATAAAATGTTTTTAAATTTTCTAAGACACAAACATTTTTTGGAAAATTTAAATCCCTTATAAATGATTTTAGAAAAAAATTAAAAATTTTTAATAATTTGCTAAATCACGAAAAAATTCCGAAGAATGCAATAAAAACTCTTCTAATTGATAATGTATCCAATCTGATAAAATAATTTCTAATTTCACGTTTAAAATTCCAAAAAATTGTACCAGATTTCATTCAATTATATAAAAATTTCTCTTATTTTAACAGATAAGATATGATTTAATACAATTAGATAGACCCATTTTTGGGATCAAACTTAATCAAATTTGATATTATTTTATCAAAAATAATAGAATTTGATATAATCGTATAATATTCGATCCGCCAATTTTCGGATCAAAATTAATATGGATTTACATAAAAGCATATCTGTTCATATATAATTAAATATTGCGTCATATAACTTTTTTTACTCGGGTAGACTCAATTTACGGATCAAAACATATCTGAAGCAGATATGAATATATATGGAGTAGATCTGATTACATCCATTTATATATGATCCATATATGTTTTTATCAAAGGAGATAAGTTTTGATATGATTATTTTTTTACACGGGAAAGCAATTTTTTTTTGAAAAAAAAAAAATTCGAAATGTTTTCAAAAAATAAATTGATACATTTTGAGTAAATTTTTACTTGACACAATTAAAAAGTTACTTAGAAATCCTGAAAATTGTTAAGTAAAGTTTTAATTGTGTGAATTAATAATTTACTCAAATTTTTTATTAAGCCTTTAGTAATTTTTTATTAAAAGTTTACTCAATACTATTAAATCGTTTACTAGTGCAAAATTAAGTAATTTTTTACTCAATAGTATTAAAAATTTACTCAATTTTTTTTTAATTTTTTCTGTGTGGTATATTTTATATGGTCCTCCAAAATAATTAAATTGAAAATAATTAAATTGATAGATATTAACCCTTACTTACCCTAGATATATTCATTTGTGGGTAAAAATATGTCTCATAAAAATTTAGGTTGATGGGTAATGCGTGCCGCATCGGCCTTTAATTTTAAAAAACGGATTACAAGGAAAAATATGATTTTTTTCTGTTTTCTCAATTTTTTTGGTATTTTTAGTTAGATTTGAATTCAGGTGGTCACAGAATTTTGATTTGGAGTAAAATGCGTCTCTAATAAGGTACTAAAAACTGAAATCGGTTGGAAATCAGCCAAGTTATTAAAAGTGCTGCAGGCATCTAACGTGTGGCAGACCACTTGAATAAGGAATACAATCCGATTCATGAAATTCATTGAAATTTTCTACTGTAATAAAATTTTTTTATTCTTTAAGTTCAAATGTAATTAGATGACAAGTATTTTTTATATTGTATTTTGCTAACATTTTTTAAATTAATGCTAAAAATGCCTTTACTTTTCAACACTCGTTTGAAATCTCCATTTTTAACTCTTCAAAATCATGGAAACCGATTGTATTCATTAAAATTTTAACGAGGGTCGTTTAAAATAAAGTAATTTTACAAATTTGTATACAGCATTTGGAAAATCGAAACTTCAAAGTCAGCTTTGAACTCTTCTGTAATGAAATTACACATATAAATTCCAAATGTAATTGGTTTATGAAAACTACATATCCTACACAGAAAAAAATAAAAAAAATATTTGAGTAAATTTTTATTACTATTGAGTAAAAAATTACTCAATTTTGCACTAGTAAACGATTTAATAGTATTGAGTAAATTTTTAATAAAAATTTATTAAATGTTTGAAAAAAAAATTTGAGTAAATTTTTAATTGACACAATTAAAAATTTACTCTAAACTTATCTATTTATTTTTTTTTTAAGTTTAAAAAAGTTTTAAATTTTTTTACAAAAAAAAAACAAAAAACTTGTTATTTCAAACTTTACCAAACATATTTATGTCTCAAAAACATAGGAAAATTTTATAAGGACGATTACAAACTTTCATATACATATACACTCAAAAAAATAAAACTGTAAAGTTAGCAAAAAATTTAGTTAAATTTAACTAAAAAAACACCTGATTTTGAACCTACTAAATTTCTAGTTAATTTAACAAAAAATATTTAGTTAACTTTTCGTAGAATGAATGTAGCAAAAAAACCGTAATTTTAACTAAAAATTCAGCTGAAAATTTCGTAACATTTTTTATTAGTTGAGTTCAGCTAAACTTTTTGTAAAAAATTTTAAGTTTGGTAAATATTGGTTTTAAACACTAACACTTCACTTATTTTTTCTTTTTTTCACAGCATTAAGTTCAGCTTGAGTAGGACTTATGAGATTTGCATAGGAGGCTACACAAGAAATGTTTAAAATTTTTCACTTGACAAAAATGTTACAAAAAATCAGCAAATTAATTAGTAAAAATTCGTAAACTCAGTTTTAAAGTCAACAAAAAAAATTAATTCAAAATTTGTACAAAATTAGTATTTTCGTAAATTGAACTTAACTAGAAAAAGTAGTTAAAACGCTGATTTTAACTAAAAATTTGCTAAAAAGCCAGTAAACTCGAGTTAACAAAAAAAAATTGGTTAACTTTACAGTTTTATTTTTTTGAGTGTACAAAAAACTATAAACTAACCGAGAATTCAAAAAACTATGAGAGTTAAAAAAAAATAAAAAAACTATTAAATTTTTATTAAATTATTTACTTAAATGGTTTTTAAAATTTTTGAGTAAATTTTTTACTGCGTCAATTAAAAAAATACTCAATTTTTGTTTTTAAATTTAAACAAGTGATTACTCAAATTTGTTTCCTTCATATTTTTTTATAGTTGAGTTGCCTTCTACTACAACACACCAAAGAGCTAATACCCTGCTCAGGTTTGAAATGCGAGAGGTCAAAAATGCCATTAGTAATTTAAACCCAAAAAAAGCACCCGGAATCGATAAGATCAGTAACAAGATGGTTTTAGAACTACCCAGTATAGCTTTGAGAATAATTCTTTTTATTTTTAATGCTATTTTACGGCTTGAATATTATCCCCCAGAATGGAAAGTCTCACTTGTAACAATGATACCCAAGCCAGGCAAAGATATCACGAAAGTGGAGTCGTACAGACCCATTAGTCTTTTATCGAACATCTCAAAATTGTTCGAAAGATTGCTGATGAACAAATTAACCCTATCGGTTGATCTAGATAACCGTATACCAGATCATCAGTTTGGCTTCAGGAAAAACCATAGCACTATTGAGCAAGTTCATAGGTTAGTTACCGTTGTTAGAAGGGCCTATGAGGAGAAAAAATACTGCTCTGCACTTTTCATTGATGTATCTCAAGCTTTTGACAAAGTATGGCATGAGGGTTTAATTTATAAAATAAATCACATGCTACCATCAAACACACACAAGCTTCTAGAAAGCTATATTAAAGGTCGAAAGTTCTCAGTAAAGGAAAACCACTACACAAGTGCACCTCAAGAAATTAAAGCCGGTGTTCCACAAGGGAGCATTTTGGGGCCACTGTTGTACATTCTCTACACTTCTGATTTACCAACAAATGTTAATACTCATACCTCGACATTTGCTGATGACACGGCAATCATAAGTGTTCATGAAAACCCATCCACAGCATCTCAAACACTACAAACCCACATTCATCAATTAGAAGACTGGCTCAGAAAATGGAAAATTAAAGTGAATGAACAAAAATATACCCATATAACCTTTACCCTTAGAAGAGAAACGTGCCCGCCGGTAAAAATTTTTAACCATTTTGTACCCCAACACACAAATGTTAAATATCTCGGCATTCATTTAGACCGTCGCCTCACTTGGAAATTTCATATAGACGCTAAACTTACCCAAATTAAGCTAAAAACTGTACAAGTTACATGGCTATTAGGCAGAAACTCTAAATTGAGTTTAGATTGTAAATTACTGATCTACAATTCAATTATTAAACCCATATGGTGCTATGGTATTCAGCTTTGGGGTACTGCCTCTGCGTCTAACGTTGAGAAACTACAAAGAAGGCAGAACAAACTCCTGCGAACAATTACAAGTGCACCCTGGTATGTTAGAAATTCCAATATACATAAGGACTTAAATGTCCCACTTGTCAAAGATGAAATTATGAGACACTGTGAAAGATACTTGAAAAAACTTGAAACCCACCCTAACATATTAGCACGAGATTTGATAAATAATCGTGGCCACCTACGCCTTAGGAGGTTGGACACAGCCGATTTAGTAAGCTGAGAGGATTAAGGAACGCTTTTTGGAAACATCCATTAATTATTGAGCAATTAAATTTTTGCCTTGCACTGGCTGGGCTTAATATTAAGTATTAGTATTAGGATTTGAATAATTATTGTTAGTTCACAATTACGTAAAGATTCAATAAATAAAAATATATGAAAAAAAAAAAAAAAAATTTTTTCTGTGTACTCTACAAAATAATGGACACCGACTATTTTAATGTCCGTTAAAATTTTAACTAGGGTCGTTTTAAATGAAGTCTTCACATACATTTTTAATTTAACCGCCAATAACACCACGATGTGTTAGACTTAGGCTAAAAATTTGTATGAAGGACATGTTTGCTTTCTTATTCTGCAAAATAAAACTTATATAGCATTTCTTAGACAAACGCAATTTTTAAGAGTTATGACACTTAAAAGCATTGTAGTGCTTTTAGGTCACTTTTAGGGTCAAAAGTTCAAATCGACTGGCCTGTATGCAACCGAGAGATCCAGTTCTTGCACAGATATTATTTTTTATGACCAATCAGAAACTGCCGGTGCACAGTGCCACATTTGGCCAATCTAGGACGACAAAAATCCAATTTTATTTATATTGACTGGAAATTCGGTATAAATGTTCGTTTTGACTTCAAAAACAACATTATGAAAAATATGGGAGGCCAGTAAACGGCCACGCCCACTTTTTAAAAAATTTTTAATTTTGGTTGTAATTTCTTTACACTTGGTATATATACTCTGATGGACTGTAGAAATAATATCACAAAAAAAGGGGGCGGTCAGACAACTGCCGCGCCCACTTTTTTAAAATTTGTTTAAAAAATATGTAAAAACAAGGTTTATATATCGCCCCACTGTAGTCGGCGTCGCAGACGGTCGCAAAAGTTAGCCGTTGAAATAAGTACTATGGATATTGGTCAATTTGTCTGAAAAAGTCCGGCGACCAATAGAGACCAAATACAAAAGTTCTATTCCATCAAAAAAAATAAATATTTAATTTTCTTTTTAAAAATTTTTATTATGTTAAAAATTTAATAAAAAATATAAAAAATTGTTTAAAAAAAGAAGAAGAGATATGAGTTAAAGTAGAGTTTGCAAAACGATTAAAATCGTAATCGTAATCGCGATTAATCGCACCAATTAATCGTAATCGACAAAAAAATCATGCGATTACGATTAATAATTTTCTATGAAATACACTGTTTTTATAACGAATTTAAATCAGTTCCAAAATTTTTTGAAACCCATTTTGAAGTTTCTATTTAAAATTATTTTTCAAAAAAACTAAATTACTTTAAAAACGATTACTTTCGGAACAATTTTAAACAAAAATCATTGATTCTGGAATATTAGGTAGAATCGATTGCAGGATGATATGATGCGTTCTGGTACCGATTATTTGGAACGGAAAATTTTGATGGGTTGGCCATGATTCATTTAACTTTTTTGCGATTTTTTTTCCTTTCCTCGTAAAAGTCATTCAAATTTAAAGGAAAATTTAAATTGTGATATGAGTAAGTTTTAAAGAGGTTTGTTTTTAAAATAAACTCAATAGGCTTCGGGCGGTTTTGGTCGAAAAATTTAAACATGAAAATTAAAAAAAAAAACGTAATTTTTTCATACTTTGACCGCTGGTTGCCAACTAATGATGCCTTGTAAAATTTTTTAAAAAATTTCCTCGCAATTAATTCCTTCACTGAAACTGGAACTATGAAAAATTTGATGAACTGGAAGCAGCTTTTGAAAAGGAATCACGAGCCAAAGAGCGAATCTAAACCAGTCACAGTTTAGAGTACTCTTTAGTAGCACAGATAAAAAGCTATTAAGACGCCGTAAAATCATGTATCTTTTCAGTGCTGATTGAAGCACTCTTTGTAGAGTTTATTTAAGCGCAATGAAGATGTTAGAAAATCTAGTATTTTTCTTCAAAAATCTTTTTGATGTTGAAGATGTCAAAAATTAAAGTATGTGTAAAATTTTATCAACAAAGAATTTTAATTATAAGTTTTAAAAAAATTCTCAAGGGCGCTCGAGCGTTCTTTCAATGCGCAATGATATACTAAAAAGGAGACTGTGGTGCTAAAATCTCGAATTATTTTTAGTGGGAAAGTTCGAAAGTTTTTAATTTTATTTCTTAAAAATAATAATTTTTGTATTTTCGTACTTTCTAAAATGTAAATTTCAAAAGATTTTTTGAAAGCAATTGCAAATCAAATTATTTAAAAAATTCGATTAATCGTAATCGCGATTAACGGCGAATTTTTTAATCGTAATCGCGATTATGAAATATGTCGATTATTTGCAAACTCTAACTTAAAGCCTTTAAATATCCTTTAAAATAACCAAAAAAGAGTGTACACTCAAAAAAATAAAACTGTAAAGTTAACAAATTTTTTTTTGTTAACTCGAGTTTACTGGCTTTTTAGCAAATTTTTAGTTAAAATCAGCGTTTTAACTACTTTTTTTAGTTGAGTTCAATTTACGAAAATACTAGTTTTGAACAAATTTTGAATTAATTTTTTTTGTTGACTTCAAAACTGAGTTTACGAATTTTTACTAATTAATTTGCTGATTTTTCGTAATAAATTTGTTAAGTGAAATTTCTTGTGTAGCCTCCTATGCGAATCTCATAAGTTCTACTTAAGCTGATGAAAAAACAGAAAAAATAAACTTATAATTTTTTACAAAATATTTTGTAAATTTTAGTTTACGAAAAGTAACAAAAAGTTAAGTTGAATTCAACTAATTTTTTTGTTAATATATGTACATAAAAAAGTTACGAAATTTCAGCTAAATTTTTAGTTAAAGTTACGGTTTTTTTTGCTACATTCATTCTGCGAAAAGTTAACTAAATATTTTTAGTTAAATTAACTAAAAATTTAGTAGGCCCAAAATCAGGTGCTTTTTTAGTTAAATTTAACTAAATTTTTTGCTAACTTTACAGTTTTTTTTTTTTGAGTGTATAAATATCTTTTTTTGTTAAAAAGTTACAACAGTTTAAAATCGACTTAATTAATGCTAAATAATGAACACTACTTTCAGGATTTTACAAGATGCAAATTTATGCACCCACATCTTAATAACGAATAGAATTATAGTTCTTATATGAGTATTTCCGTGTTAGTAGCAATGTTTTATAATACATACAAACAAATCATAAAAATCGGGGAACTTTTTTTTTTGATTTTTGTCGTGCTAGTTTGGCCAAATGTGGCACTGTGCGGTGGAGCGAACAAAAAAAATACTTTTGCGAATCCCATACATTTTTGGGTGGTTTAATGTATATTTGTTAAAAAATGCTTCTTCATATTCATGAAACGGTTTCACCACCTACTTTTATTAAAATTAATGAAACTTTTATCATCAAGCTTTTCTTCAATATAATGAAACATTGCATCAAAATTGACGAAACAAGTGATGACAAATTTCATCAAGTCATCAAAACATGTCTTCAATGGACTTATCACTAATCTCTATTCCCTTGTACAGGTAAAAACCGTTTTTAGCAATATTTTCTGTCAATATACTGTAACAGAATAAAGAAACTGCTAAAAATATTGTTGCTTAAAATGGTTTTATCTGTACGTGAGAACAGGGTATAAGGTCGTAAGTGTTAACTTCTTATAAGTCACGAAAAAAAATTGTAAAATTTACTAAGTCCCTGACACAATTTTATTTTTTTTAGTTTTATAGTATTTTTTATATTGAAGTGGTGTAGAAGTCATGTAGTTCTTAGTCACTAGTTCTCTATCTTGTTCTCAGAGTCATGATATTTGTTTGAAATTGTCACCACCAGAACTAGTTCTAGGGAAGTAGTCTAGGAACCCCATCTATGGAACGGTTCTTGAAGTCATTTTAGAACCAAATCTTTATCCCATTCTTTAACCCATGATTTTTGTGTGAAATTGTCACCATCAGAACTAGTTCTAGGGAAGCAGTCTAGGAACATTTTGTACATTTTTTTTAGCAAAAAAAAAAAAACATTTTTTAATTATTTTTTGTTGAAAATATAACGCAATATCAGAACTTTACTTAACAAAATTAGTAATATTTTTTGTTTCCGTATTATTTTTTTAGTCATTAATGCAATTTGAAATTTTTAAGAAGAAGAATAAGCGACTGTTGAAGAAAAAAAAAAATACTGTAGGGTCCAAAAAATATACGATTATATGCTTAGTTGGATTACTCAAATTGCTTACTAGTTTTGCTACAATTGGAAAGTTTTGTTTACTTTTTGTAATAAAAAATTCCAGCTGTAGTAAAGAGGTATATTGCAGATTGTAGTAAGGTAATCAAATGGATCTATAAAAACATATTTGAACTAAAATAACCCAATACATACATAATAATATTTTTAGTCCCTCTGTATATATTTTAAAAAGTTTGACTTTTTCCAAATAGAATATGCAACAGAGAAATGCGTAATCAAATATATATTTTTTTCTTTTTTGAAAAAAATATAAGTTTTTGAAACAGCTTCTAAGATGTTATTTGAGAACCAGTATTTGTTTCATGGAAGTGGTGCAGAAGTTATGTACGACTAGTTCCAAATCACTAGTTCCCAAACTACTCCAAAAAAGCTATTTGGAATCAAAATATTACCCTTTTGGATCACTTCTAAAACTAGTTGTGACATAACTAGTTCCAGGATGCTCTTTAAGAACCTATCGTGACAAGCTTTGATGTACTTCTAGAACTAGTTATTTTTGAATGACTCCGAAAAGTTTTGCTCGGTTTTTTACTTATTTTCAATATATAACGGCCATTCCAGGAGAGACCGCACAAAAATGACGATGCATAGATTTTCCTAATATTTTGCAGAGAAATACTCATGAGCCCATTTAAAGATTTCACTTTTGAGTTCGCCAAAATTCAAAAAAACTCGCGATTTTATTCGATTTTTTAATTTTTGAAAAACCAAAAAATTAGTCAAAAGTGTCTCAATTAAAAGAGCCATATCTTTAGTAATTCTTAATGGATCTGAATGCTTAAAAGCGTATTTGAATAAAGCTGTTGTCTACTTTAAGAAAAAAATTACAAAATAATATATTTTGTAAATGTTGTCTAGATTGATTTTATTTTAAGCAAAAATTTTTTTTGGACATTTTTATAAAAAAATATATTTTAGAGTGTAAATTTTTTTCGACCGAAAAATTTTTTTTGAATGTAAAAAATGTTTTTAGTTGCAAAAACACTAAGTAAAATGTTTTTGTGGCTTACTAATGTGATTCAAAGTTAGTTTAGTGTGTTTTTAAACACGTGAGCACAAATATTATACAATTATTCGGTATTCGGCCTATTCGGCCAAATTGTGGCCGAAGCTGAATAGTGGCCGAAAAGTGCTTTTTGGCCGAAGCCAAAGCACAGTGGACCAAATGTTGAATCTGGTGCGCAGTTGGTCGAAAAATGAAGTTTTTACAATATTGAATTAGTATCGCATATATCAATGGTTCCCAACCTTTGATTCTCGCCCCACAGGGGGGCAATTTAAAGGTTGCAGGGGGGCAACAAGCTAATTTTTAATATTTTTTTAGTCAAATTAACTACAAAAACTATTTTTTTTAGCAAAATAACTATTTAATTAATTGATTAATATTGTTAATTGCTTTAGTTTTTAACTAAAAACTTAGTTTAAATGATTATTTTACAAAAACTTTGCTTAACAAGTAATAATTTTTCACTAGAAACAAAAAATAGAAAAATTAACAAATTTTGCTTGAGTGTAGGGGGACAAGGAATTTTTTTTAACATAAAAGTGGGGCGTGGCATAAAAAAGGTTGGGAACCATTGGCATATATGATTGCACTATTCCTACCCTACTTATCGCTAATAAAATTTCTTTGTTTATTGCAAAAACACCAGTTTTTATAAAAAAAAATCTTCAAGTTCTGTGTAGACGTGTTGATTGTTTAAACTGTTATTTTACGACCGTATTAAGGCAATTTATCAAATTATAGGTCTGTTCCACAACGTTACCGCGGGTGCCCGCGGGTACCCAAACCAGCCCGAAAAGCGTTCCCGTACGCAAAAATTGGGTAAATGAGAGAGTTTTTGAGAGAATAAATTACTTTCTCATTTTACCGAACTTACCCGCACTTTTTTTTCGGGTAAATTGGTAACAGTCAGATGTTGAAAAAACAGCTGATTTTTTTTGTGAAGCTAAATTGGAAATTTAAATAAAATAAAGAACTAAACCAAGGAAATGTGTTATTTCAATACAAAAAAAGATAATTTGTTATTAAAATAAACTTTTACAATTTGTTTTCTTGTTTAAAGTAATTTTTCTTACGAAAATATTTTAGCGTTATTGGTTTGTTTACATTTTCTATTATTTTGAGCTTGAAATGTGGTTTTTAGCGTTCCCGTACTTTTGTGTATTTTTGTGGTATCGTGAGAGGTTTTTTGATTTGCTCTCATTTTACCGAACTTTACCCGGAAAGTTCTGGAACACACTTTATATGTTATATTTTAACCTCAAGAAATGTATATTTGAAGCTAATTTGCGTTGTTGTTCGTAAAAAAACGTAAATTTAAAAGAGAGTCCACAATGGAATTATTTTTAAAGCAAACTTGAATTTTGTTAATAAATTTAGGTACTAATACCGCTTACTTCTATAGGGTTTTTACATGATTTCAAAAGATATTGAGCTCCAAAATAATATTAAAATTGGCTGATTGACCAGCAAAAACGCTGGTATTTGTTTTTCAGTCGATCTAGTGATGTCTGTCCGTCTGTCTGTTAAAAACACAATAACTCTCTAACGGCAACTCTGTTGCTGCTGACGCTTGGCATATACACTGCGAATCACATCAATAAGGAATAGAGTTTTTCACTATTTAATCGAATATATCTTTGTAACGAATAAGCGGAAAAATATAAAAAAATGCACTGATAGAGACCATTATCTAGCTAATAACGTCAAATAATAACAAAAATCAAAAGACTGAAAGAAGTCCTTTAAAAAATATTTTTCGACAACGTGTTAAAAAATTACTAGTTTTTTATAAGGAATAAGGAATTTTTTAATACAGATCAAGTAGGACCTGAATCCAATTTGTTATGGATAGCAATTTCTTAAACAATAAAAACGAAACAGTTTTGTTTCGAATTTCAATTAAAATGAGGCTCACAACAGCTCTTAGATCTTCCGAAAAGAAAAAAGTACTGTATTTAAAGTCCAAAGTGTTAAAGGCCGTTGAAATCGCGAAAATAATAGAGAGTGGCAAACCTTTTGAAGGAAATTATTTAAATAACATTAAGAACTATGGAAAAAACACGAATGGGCGAACTAAAATGGCAACAACAAAACGAAATCGACAAAAATTTTAAGAATTCCCTCGAATTCCACGTTGACAGGTTGCAAAATTATCAAAGAAAGTGGTGATTTAATGGGTATTTTGACAGTCCATCACGATTAAAAATTAAATGAGTTCATAGTCTGTTGCAAATTGCAAAAAAAAAGCCACCCATTAGTTCCAAACTTAAGAAGCATCGATGGTAACGTAAGGAACAGTAATGATGCCACAGTAGAATAGCGCACCCCATACCATAACACCTTCTATGATCTGTCTGCTATGCAAAAACGGTTTTTATTGTCTCAAATCACCAAAAACCATTGTATCCGTCTAATGCAATGGTATTTTTTTTCCGTCGGAATAAATTACTTTGAAAAATTTCTCAGACCGTGTCATTGTATTCCTACAGAGATTAAGGCGCTGCTTACTACGTTTGACATTCAGCGATTAGTTTTTGCATAATTTTCGACGAGCTATGAACTCACTTGACTTTTAAACGCGACGGACTGTAAAAATACTCGCATTAACGCCACTTTATTTGAGAATTTTGAAAGATGTCGGCGTAGAATTTGGGGAATTCTTAAAATTTTTGTCGATCTCGTTCAGTTGTTGCCATTTGAGTTCGCCTATTCATGTTTTTTCCATAGTTCTGAATGTTATTTAGATAATTGCATACAACAGTTTTTTTCCTCTCTGTTATTTCCGCGATTTCAACGACTGTTAACACTTTGAACTTCAAAGTCAGTACTTTTTCCTTTTCGGAAGAGCTAAAAGCTTTGGGAGTCCCATTTTTATTGAAATTCAAAACAAAACTGTTTTGTTTTTGTTGTTTGAGGGATTGCTATTCATTACAAATTGGATTCAGGTCCTACTTGGTCTGTATTACAAAATTCCTTATTCAAGTGATTCATAAAAAACTGGTAATTTTTTAACAAGTTACCGAAAAATATTTTTTTAAAGGACTACTTTCAGTCTTTTGATTATTGTTATTATTTGATATTATTAGCTAGATAATGGTCTCTATCAGTGCATTTTTTTATATTTTTCCGCTTATTCGTTACAAAGATATATTCGACTAAAAAGTGAAAAACTCGATTCCTTATTGATGTGATTCGCAGTGTATATTTTCAATTTTCCTAGTCAAGTTGGTATTGAATATCAGCCAAATCGGTCCAGTTGTTCAGAAGTTGTAAGCGAAAACAGTGAATTTCAGATTGGTGTACCTCGAATTTACGTTAAAAAAAACACCTAAAAGCTTTATATGACATGATGAGCCACAAAAATATTTTGCTGAGTATTTTTGTCATTCTCAAACATTTTTTAACCCAATGTAAAAATTTTATAAGCAAAAAAAAATTTAAACTCAAAAAAAAATTTTCACTTTTTTACAGAAATGAGCAAAAAAAAATTTTTTTTACTCAAAATAAAATATTTCTTTTCTAAACTGTTTAAAAATCTTTTTTACGTTAAAAAAATTACTTTCTCTGCTTATTATTGGCTCTACTTTACCTATATTTTATTATGACAATGTTTCAATAAGTGCCACGCCCCCTCAAATACCGCCCACATTTGGACTATATAGAAGCTCATCTCATTTTCCTTGTGCATTACGAATTTCATGTTTCTAGGTGCTCTCAAAGTCGATTTATACTCTCTTGCACGCTAGATTAAGCATTTGGTCCACTGTGCGAAGTCGAAGCCGAATATTCGGTCGGACACTAGTTATAGTTATTATATCTGAATGAGTTAAAAAGTATTTTATTGTTATAATTATTATATTTCATAAAAAGAACCTAAACATTAATTAACCCAGCAAACATTGTACACTCATAAAAGTTTTACAGTTACTGTTTCACAGTCAAACAAATAGTTTTCGTTTCAGTTAATATTAAAAGAAAATTCGTTTGTTTCACATACAAATATTCTAAACAACTTTTTGAACGTTTATTCAAATACATAACTGTCTTTTAAATAAAATTTTCCGTAACGTTTGTTTTTTTCAGTTATTTAAAAAACAAACCACATTATTTTATTTGTCGTTTGTTATTTGTCAGTTATTTAAAAATTTCTAAAATTAGATTTTTTTTTTTGAATTTGAAAATGAAATTTAGTTGCTGAAAATATAAGTAGCTTGTGGCACAGAGGGTAGCGTGCTGGGCTATCAGCCAGAAATTATGAGTTCGATTCTGCTCAGGTTCGAAGTTTTTTAAAATTATTTCTAAAAAAATAAATAAAAATGAATGTAAATTTCCGTTATTTTAACCGTTTTTTCCGTAAAATTTTGTCAGTCATTTTTTACGGATTTTTAAGTTATTTTTACGGATTTCAAAATTTTTATTAACGATGGAAATATAAATGAATTTTATTATAAAATGCCAATGGAAATATTTTGAAATACAAATGGAATTTTCTGAAAAAGCATTTAGAAAATTTTGGAAATACAAATTTAAATCTCATAAATACAGTTTGAAATTTCTGAAACATAAATACAAATTTCTGTAATATAAAAGCATTTGCTGTTTTTTGGTCGTCCTATTCGCAATCATTCAAATGTGTTAAAGATGTTATGATTGAAGCACTCTTTGCAGCGCCGATTACTGCGCAATAATGATGTAGTCAAATCATGTGTCCTTGTTCAAAACTCAATCTTTTTCATCCAAACAGTGTTAAAAATTTTAAAAAGGAAAGCAAGTGTGAAATTTTTTTAAAAAATAATTTTATGTTGTAAGTTTTATACAAAAAATTTTAAAAAAAATTTAAATTTTTTCCCCTTACTTTTACTGCATCCCTAAGAGCACTCTTTGGATGCGCTTCGGTATGCTATAAAAAGATGCTGTGTCGCCAAAATCTCGATTTATTTTTGCTGGGGTATGTAAGCATGCCTAAAACCCTTATGTTAAAAATTCAAAAAAAAAAAAAATTGAGTCGGTGGATATCTCCAATTTTTTGAAAATTTTATCTTTAGGATGTTTTTTATAAGTGACTTTTATAGAAATGTTAGTTTTATTTGTTTTTGTTTAACAAAATTTTTAAAAAATCGAAAATACTCATTTGAAGTACACAAATTTATGGTAATTTTTTGCTTAAAAATTTGAACGGGTTAATGATGTCATAGAAAGTTGACATAATTTTTTTCAAGTAGTAAAAAATCATAATTAAATTAATTTTATAAATGTTAAATTTTTTAATTTTTTTGAAGTCATGGTCCTTTTTCCCCAAAACCCGACACTTTTACCTCAAAGCGGCACTGGTTAAACTTATTCGATTTTCTTGAAAATTTTACTCAATCATTTTTGCACACAATTTCACAATATTACGACCCGTTCATATTAAAATTCGAAAATTTAATTTTTAAGTGCCACTCTAACATACATGTGTAGAAAAAATGAAAACATTAAATTTATTACTTGTTATACAAGATCAAACTCTTTTTCATATACATTAGGCTTGTTTTTTGCAACTGGATTAAGATTAGTATTAACTTTATTTAGTTGAAAATTGGGTCAAATCAAGTCCAGCAATTTTTTTATAATTTTCTTTTGAATATTTACTAATTGTATGAAGATTCAGAAAAAAATTATAAAAAAAAAATCTGGACTTGATTTGACCCATGTTTTAACTAAATAGAGCTAATCTTAATCTTAATCCGGTCTGCAAAAAACAAGCCTTTTAAATAATAAACAAAATGTGAACTACATAAGCATGAAAAAACAAGTAGAAAAGTTAAATTCGACTTGGCCGAATTTATGAATACCCTCCACAATGCCCAATTTAAGTGATAATAAATTTTCTAACGTGAAATAATAACAGTTTTGATTAGAAATATTTTATTTTGTTTAAAAAAATTTTTTTTTAGTAATTTTTGAAAAAAAAAAACAATTTACAAATTTTTTTTTTGAGTGTAAAATTTTTTTTGAGTGTAAAATTTTTTTCGAGTGTATTTTTTTTTTTTGTTTTGGTATAAAAATATTTTTGAGTGACAAAAATACGTTGTAAAATATTTTTGTGACTTAGCAATGTTTTTAAAACAGGTTTAATGGGTTTTCAACACGTGAATTTTAGGTGAAGCTAATCTGAAATTCACGGTTTTGCTAATAACTTTTGAACCACTGGACCGATTTGGCTGAAATTCAACACGAACGAGGCTGGAGGAACAAAAAATATATATATGCCAAGTTTCAGCATCCTCAGAATTGCTTTTCGAAAGTTATAGTGCTTTTTATCTCAAAAATTCACGAAAAACCCTTGCCGAAATTCAGTATTTTGCTCATAACTTTTGAACCACTGGACCGATTTCGCTGGATTGCAATACCAATCTGACCAGGTAAATGCCCAACATATATGCCAAACTTCAGGAGCCTCCGTTAAGTCTTTCAAAAGTTAGCGTGTTTTCAACAGACAGACAGACAGACAGACAGACAGACAGACAGACGGACAGACGGACGGACGGACATCGCTAGATCGTCTTAAAATCGATCGAGGATCATGAATATATATACTTTATGGGGTCCTAGACCAATATTTCGAGGTGTTACAAACGGAATGACAAACTTATATATACCCTCTATCACTAGAGTGGAGGGTATAAAAAATAAATCAACAAATCAATTTCAAGTTATGAAAAATTTACTAAACTTGTGAAAAAAATTTCCTCAAATTAAGGGAGATAAATATGATAAACTAATTGGTAGTAAATTACGTCCTAAAACTGAATTTTTTGAACTAAATTTTGTTTTAAGAAATATGTCTTAAAAATAAAGATTTCAATTATTTACGGAAAATTTCTTTGGCGGTAGGTTAGGTTAGGTTGTAAGTAGCTGCTGACATTTTACGTCAACACCCGTAGACTCTGAGGTCCATTGTGATACCACGGGACCGTAATAGGTTTCCCTACTAGTCCCTGTCGTTAAACAAGTTTGAGCTTCTTATGAAACTCCTTAGATGTTGAATTTTGACATCCAACAAATCAGAAAGATCGTACAGCTCCCTAGATCCCAGTAAAGCAAGTCTCTGACCAGAAAGTGCCGGGCAATGGCAAATAAAGTGTTCGATAGTTTCCAACTCCTCTTCAACCATGCAACTTCGGCAAGAGTCATTCGACGGCACATTTAACCGCTCTGCGTGCTTCCCTATAAGACAGTGTCCGGTAATTATAGAAACCACCGTCTAAATATCTTCTCTTGGAAGCGATATCAGCTCACTTGTGCGCCCCTGATTAAGAGAAGGCGAAATCAGTCGTGTTGTCTCACACGTCCATCCATTTGCCCATCTTTGATTAGTCTCCGTCGCAGAAGAAAGCCGTAGGTTTAGCTTGCAAGTTTCTAGAGGCATACCAACACATTCCAATTCTGTTGGAACCTGTAAGGTAGATCCTAGTCTTGCAAGCTCATCGGCTTTGCAATTCCCTGGAATGTCTCTGTGCCCTGGGACCCATATGAGTCTTATGTTAAACTGCTTGGCCATCTCATTTAAAGACGTGCGGCAGTTAAGGGCAGATCTTGTTTTCAGAAACATTGAATCCAGGGACTTGACCGCGGCTTGACTGTCAGTATAGATGTTGACTGCGGTTGCAGACAAGACATTGCAGCTCAACCAGTCAGCCACTTCCTTTATTGCCAGCATCTCTGCCTGGTAAACACTGCAATGATCTGGCAATCTACGAGCCAGGCTCAACCCAAGCTCTTCCGAATAGAATCCAAAGCCCATTTGTTCGTGCAGCCTCGATCCATCTGTGTAAAAATTTATGGTAGCCCCACTACCCGGAGTATCCGCCATCCAAGACTCCCTGGATGGTATCATAGTGATAAAGTGGCGCGCAAAGAGGCTCAAAGAGGGAGCACAGTCCACATTTTGTGGTATTGTTATCTTCTTCAAGATCGCGCTATGGCCACAATCGCTGCTCCTCCATTGCAGCGTGCTATTAAGTCGAATTGCCGACGCAGCCGCATACTGCCTACCCAATATGTCCAAGGGTATCAGGTGAAGGAGGATTTCTAATGCAGCCGTAGGTGTAGTACGATGAGCACCAGTGATGCCCATTGACGCCATTCTCTGTACCTTCGTGATAAAGACACAATTCGCTTTTGTTTCTTTGGCGGTAAGAATTTCTTCCATGTATTAGGGAATTCCATTTAAGGAAAATTATGGCCTAATTAACAGTCCGTGAACTACAATTTTTTCCTAAAAGTTGGGAAAATTTCCCAAATTTTAGTTAAATTTAACTAAATTGTAGGATAATTTATAAACTATTTTGAAGAAAATTTTTCCAAAGCTTAAGTTAATTCTTTTTTTTTTGAGTGTGGACCTGATTTGACCCATTTTTTGTAACTAAATACAGTTAATCTTAATCCGGTCTGCAAAAAACAAGCCTATTGTTTTATGAAAGACTTCACCATATACAATTAACTAAAAAAAACAACGTAGGAAAAACTTTTAGAAATAATCTATAATCCTTATCCCCCTATTATCCGGTATTTTATATTACCGGTAATGAAGTTTCGGCGGGCGTGCTACTATTTAAAAATATTTTGCCAAATTAATTCAAATTGCAAATATTAGTTATCCTTAAATTTATTGATTAAAGAGTATAATAAAAATAACTAATTTTAACTATAACATTGATATTTGTAGTTGTCAGGCTTCCAAATTCTATAAACACTACAGTACATACAAGTGTGTTTCGATTATAAACCCAGTTGGCCAAAAAGTCATAGTCGATATTGTTGTTTTCAACTATAAAGTTTATGGCACTTTAAAATATTTTCCTTAAGGCATACGTCGATTTTATATTTTTAAACGACACTATAATGGCTTTATGGCACGAATTTGAAAAAAAGAGTGAAAAAAATAGAAAAGAAAGGAAAGGTAAGGAAGAAAAGAAAAGAATTAAAAATCTTAAAATTTTTCTAAAGGAAAAATGCCTCGAAAGAATAGAATTTTTCTACATGAAAAAATTTGAGAATTTTTCTATAGGAAAAATCTTAGAATTTTTAATATGAAAAATCTACCATTTTCGGAGAAATTTTTTATAGAAATTACACTATTTCTGAAACTAAATTGAAATAAAATATTTCCCATTTTTTAGTTCAAATTGTCATAATATTATTTTTTTTCCCTTTCCTTATTTTTGAGAAAAATATAAACTTAAAAGAAGGAAAACATGGCAATGGAGCTAAATCATTATCAATATTCCTTTAATTTAGTTTCCCATTTTTGAAGTTAATTTTTTTTCTGAGTGCGGTGTAAAAAGATTTTGTCTGTTATTCACTTGGAAATAGCCGGAAGCGGTCCCTTCACTAAATTTTTCAAGCAACTCTTACAGTGGGGAAAAATTGACTTTTTTTGTCCGATTTTGCCTACAGGTCGCAATTCTTAACCGATTTTAGTTTTTCTTTTTTTGAAATTTAGCTAATAAAATTCCTCATCGGTCTGTCATGGTGGATGTCTAAAAAGCGTTTTTGTTGTCTATGAATATTTTTTTAAAGTTCAGAAAATATTAATTTTTTTAGAATTTTTGCTCTAAAAAATGTAATAGGCAGGGGACGAAAAAGCTGTATGGTCAAAATTAAAGGTACTTGAACCCATTATAAATGACATTAATAGCATTTGGGAATTTATTGTTATTTTGGTTTTTATAAACATATGAAAACTTAAAAATGTTTACTTTTAAGTACCTATATCATTTTAAATAATGTACCAATTTCAATG
The DNA here is from genome assembly GCA_963921195.1 of Pegoplata infirma. NCBI lineage: Eukaryota > Metazoa > Arthropoda > Insecta > Diptera > Anthomyiidae > Pegoplata > Pegoplata infirma. Next base: position 119,442,378 of record OY992536.1, on the reverse strand, counting down.
AAATTTTTTGTAGATTAAAGCTTATCATTTTCTTATTGGTAAATAAAGTATTCATTATTGGTAAATAAAGTATTTTTGCAAAATTGTTTAACTCTTTTTTTCGAATTTACAATGTAACAATTTTTTTTGTTTTAAAAAACAGACTAAAAATAATTTTAAAATTCTAAAAATCATATGGTAAAATTTAAGCAAAAAATAAAATATTTTTTTAAAAAAATTTTGTGTTCCAATTATGACTAAGCAAAACGTAAGCTTAAAGGCCCTGGCACTTGAGCGCTACTGTAGCGGTGCTGTAGCGTGACGGGCTGTTGTATCGTTATAAAGTTCGGCTGCTACACCACCGTCACGTATTCGTTTAAGTACCTATTTCCATTTATTTTAATACAAGCTAACGTATCAGCTGACACGTCTCCGAACCGTATTCGCTCAAGTAATTATGCCTTTAATCTAAAAAAGATTTCATTGAAATTGGTTCATTATATTTAAAGATATAGGCTTTTAAAAATTAAAATTCTTGAATTTTTGTCTGGCTATAAAAACCAAAATAATAATATATTTTCAAATACTAATCACGTCGTTGATAAAGGGTTCCAATACCTTTAATTTAGTCTATAAAGCATATTCGTCCCATGCCTAATACATTTTTTATTGCAAAAATACTGAAAAAATTAAAATTTTCTGAAATTTAGGAAAATATAAAAAGTAATCCAAATTTTTTTTTTCAAAAATCCAGCATGACAGGTCGATGCGGAATTTTATTAGCTAAAATACAAAAAAAAGAAAAACCAAAATCGGTTAAGAATTGCGACCTGTGGGCAAAATTGGACAAAAAAAGCCCATTTCCCCCACTGTGCGTCCGGTCTTTAAAAACATTTTCCCTGGTAATGTGATAAATTCCGAAATCCTCCTGTAATGTGGCTTTGGCTTCCGTCTTTTGGCAGCTAGAGTAAAAAGGTGTTCAATTGAGTAAATGCATGCTAATACCGATGCGTCTCCGGTAATTAGGTGGTAACAGAAGGTAGAAAGACTGAAACTGAATTGATGTTTTATATCGTCTTAACGACTTTCCTTCCGAGAGGTTGGCGGCAGCACCACCACAGCTGTGGTCTAATCAATCACTAACCTTAAATACCACCCAATATCGAAACTACAAAAACATTAAACGAACCGAAAATAACAGCACAACCAACTTGCTATCGAATCAGGACATTAATCGGAACATGGAACGTTAAGAGCAACATAATCGTCCCGCCTTGCACAGGTGTTTCGAGTAATTGCTAGAAACTCCATTTGGATATAAAATGGTCGTTTACGACCTACATGAACTGTCACCAATATGTCATAAAGACTTGGCCAACTGGGTACTTTTTGCAGTTATTGCTAACGAAGAGATTCATTTGAATTGTAAAACAGTAAAAACATTAATACATACGAAAAAACTTAAACATCTACATACAAAAGTACCAAAATCTGTATCAAACATAACCAAAGTTAGCTATGAACATATGTATTTTTGTATGTAGATACATACATTTGTACATAATGTGAATGAATGTACCTTCAGGTTTTATTTAAGACACTTCCGATTAGCGGCAAAAAAGTGAACGTATGAAATCATAAAAACGCGTAAAAATGAATGAAGGCATATTACAGAACATGACAAGAGTGATAAAAAAAACGTCAAAGAATAAGCTTGCGATAGTAGAGTTTTACCTTTTTTGTCATTTTGAACTTTTCACTTTAGCAATCTTTATGCTGTATGTATACAGTCGCGAGCAAAAGTGTACCATAATTCACAATGTTCAGATATATTGCTCAATATCTAAAACAGTTTGAAGTTGAACCACTGAAATTTATTTTGTATTATATTTTTCAAGTAAAGAATATATTTTATGATTCTGACATATAAACTAATACCATAAACAAAAAAGTCAATGGTTTATTTTTTGGAGTCTAAATAAGGAGCAAACAATATAAACTCTGTAACTTTTGCTTGTCACTGTACATAGTTACATTAAGCGAAATTCGATAAAAAGCAGATAAGTAATTTGAAATATACAAAATACTGATAGATAATGTTTAAATGTTGATTAACAACTATTTTACTATTTCCCTATCTCTCTGAGAGCGAGTTTTTGAGTTGTAAAATTAAATGATGAATTATTGAATTAAACTGAGTTAAAACCACAAATTCTGTTTTTGAGATGTGGTTTATTTAAAAAAAAAAAACTTCAAAAAACACCTCTGATTTCAAATATAATGGTTAGTGTTGCCATGTTGTGGTATTTTATGCGAAAAATGTGCGATGATGGCAACTATTCTAATTGGAAATGTGGCATTTGGTATGGCAGTACCGCGTTAATCGACATTTGCTAAACTTGAACTGAAAAACAGAATGTTTAGTTAAACTTTGTTTTAATTTAATAAAGTTTAATAAAACTTCCATTTAAACAAGTTTAGCAAATGTCGATTAACGCGGTATTGCCATACCAAATATTGCATTTCCAATTAGAATAGTTGCCATCATCGCACAGTTTTTCAAATAAAATACCACAACATGGCAACACTAACCAGTATATTTGAAAATCAGATATTGCTCAATATCTAAAACAGTTTTAAGTTGAACCACTGAAATTTATTTTGTATTATATTTATCAAGTAAAGAATATACATATTTTTTGATTCTGACATATATACTAATACCATTAACAAAAAAGTCAATGGTTTATTTTTTGGAGTCTAAATAAGGAGCAAACAATATAAACTCTGTAACTTTTGCGCGTCACTGCACATAGTTACATTAAGCGAAATTCGATAAAAAGCAGATAAGTAATTTGAAATATACAAAATACTGAAAGATAATGTTTAAATGTTGATTAACAACTATTTTACTATTTCCCTATCTCTCTGAGAGCGAGTTTTTGAGTTGTAAAATTAAATGATGAATTATTGAATTAAACTGAGTTAAAACCACAAATTCTGTTTTTGAGATGTGGTTTATTTAAAAAAAAAACGTCAAAAAACACCTCTGATTTCAAATATAATGGTTAGTGTTGCCATGTTGTGGTATTTTATGCGAAAAATGTGCGATGATGGCAACTATTCTAATTGGAAATGTGGCATTTGGTATGGCAATACCACGTTAATCGACATTTGCTAAACTTGAACTGAAAAACAGAATGTTTAGTTAAACTTTGTTTTAATTTAATAAAGTTTAATAAAACTTCCATTTAAACAAGTTTAGCAAATGTCGATTAACGCGGTATTGCCATACCAAATATTGCATTTCCAATTAGAATAGTTGCCATCATCGCACAGTTTTTCAAATAAAATACCACAACATGGCAACACTAACCAGTATATTTGAAAATCAGAGGAGTTTTTTGACGTTTTTGTACCTTAGTTTAACTCTCTAACATTGGTGAGTTAAACTTAAAATAAACCACAACTCAAAAACAGAATTTGTGGTTTTAACTCAGTTTAAACCTAAAACCAATGAATTTTACCACTCAAAAATTCGAAAACAGATTCGTTGTGACAACCGAATTTGGTGCCAATCGAAAAAATCAGTTGGAAGAAAAATGTTCGGTTGTGCTTAGATAAGTTTGTTTGAAATTACAAAAATTGTGTTTCAGTAGACAAACTTCTTTCCTAGTTACCAACCGTAGAATTCGTTCGATACAATCAAACATTTGAGGCTGTAGGCAAAATCGCCCAAAAAATTTTATGAAAAATCGCCCAAATGCAAAATTGCCCAAAAAAATATGAAAAATGACCCAAAAAGAAAAATACGAAACTTCGCCCAAAATTAACGAAAAAATCCCAAAAAAGTAATGAAAAATGGTCCAAAATAAAATAAAAAAAATATTTTTTCTAACACATTTTTTCCAAAACACATACTACACAGACAAGCTTTCTTTTGCGGAGAGGTTGGGTCTAAGGCATGGAGTTTGTAATCCCTAAGACCGGCCGAAGGCCGGCTACTCAGAAGAAAATAGGTTACGTGGTTATTATTTATTTTTATAGATCGTTGTTTTGAGAATACAGCCCGTAAAATCCATAAGTAATTGATGTAAAAGTTTTAAGTGTGAAACTTAAATTTAAACGAAATAAAAAAATAAATGGAATTAAGCACTGATAAAAGCGCCGCAGTAGAAAAATTATACCAACAAATTTTAACAAAAAATCGTGCGATTTTTTGTTAAAATTTGTTGGTAACATTTTTCGCTTGCGGAGCTTTCATCGGAGTTGCATGCTGTTTTTAAATTTATTACTTTTGATTTTTTACTGCGCTGCGATAGATTAATATAAAGCGTGGTAATCTGCATGTAAGAGCTGGGGTTTTGGGTTCGATTCCCACCAGAGCCTTTGTATGTTAGCAACAACGGAACGGTTTTGCTTCAGCTTATTCTTGGTTATAAAAAAACACGATATGCGTTTACTGTTTCTAAAAATAAAAATATACTAATTTATTGTGACATACATATTTCAGTTTTGACATTTTAAGATTTTGACAAAAAATAAAACCAAAATAAAATTGGGCAATTTTTCAAATATAATTTTTGGGTAATTTTTTGTAATAAAAAATCACCCAATTTTTAATTTCGAAATTTTTCCCAAAAACTATGAAAATTTGCCCAAAAATGTTGGGTAACTTTTCATATGAAATATGACCAAAATTTGAATGAAAAATTTTTGGGCGAATTTTCGTTTTCTTTTTTGGGCCATTTTTCATTGGGCGATTTTGCCTACAGCCAACATTTGATTGGCGACAAATTCGGTTGAACATGTTTTCTCTTTGTACAAATTTTATAAAATTTGATTAGTGTAACCATGCGCGGGTACTAGGAATCTTATATTTTTAAATAAAAAGTGGCCAAATTTTAAAAGAATCGGACCAGCTCTTCTTGATGCCCCCATACACACCACCCTCCCGATATTCACAAAAATCTCTAAAATTTCATGAATATATAAAATGTTTAATAAAATTTTGTTTGTGTGTGTTTAACGCGTACTTTAGTAATCCAATCAAATCTGATTACACTCTAGGGTTGCCAGAATTTTATTTCAAAAATGCGGGACAAACTCCCAAAAATTACAAAAATGGCGGGATTTTAAAAATTTTCGCGGGACAAAAATATTTTTATGAACAAAACTGAAAAATTTAGCAGCATTTTGTAGAGTTTTATTGTTTCAAATAGAGACTACCAACCTCTAGTGCATTTTGAAATAGAAAAAGTGTTTTTGTTTTTCAAAAACATTTTTTTCACGCTGCTTTAGAGACTAATTTAGCTAAAGTAAATACAACGCTGGACCAGAATTACTGCATAGAAATTTTATAAATATTTTTCCCGGAATGTACTATATAATGTGCAACTTTTGGCGTACTTTTTTTGAAAAATATTTTTTTTTCAAACAAACACTACGATTTTAAACTTCTTTGTTATACCCAATTCACACCTTAGGTGAAATCTCGTTCGAATAAGATTTCGATCATATGGTTGTGTATAAAATGATGCAGAGCATATGATCGAAATCTCGTTTACACGAGATTTCACCTCAGGTTTGAATAGGCTTTTATTATACCCTCCACTCTAGTGATAGAGGGTATATATAAGTTTGTCATTCCGTATGTAACACATTGAAATATTGGTTTAGGACCCCATAAAGTATATATATTCATGATCCTTGGTCGATTTTAAGTCGATCTAGCGATGTCCGTCTGTCTGTCTGTCTGTCTGTCTGTCTGTCCGTCCGTCTGTCTGTCTGTCTGTTGAAATCACGTTTTTGGCAATAATCCGCAACCGATTTAAACGATTGGGGTACCAAAAGTTGCGTAATTCTCCTAGGTAGAAACTGATGTTTTTTTTTTTTTAAATCGGTTAAGTATTTTAAAAGATATGAGTGAAAATGTTAAGGTACCTCAAAAATAATGGTGAATTTTACACAAAAAAAATGCTATAACTTGACACCTGTTGAATGAATGAGAACGAAACTTGGAATTTTATGTAATTTTATCATTCCTAACACTCACAAAAAATTTAGGCGCAATCGCACAATGGGGAGAGGCACCAGAAATTTAACCCAAAATTTTAAAATGATTTATCTTGGCTCATGGTTGACATATTCAAATAAAATTTTAAATAGGTTCATATTTTATTGTTCTCAACGTTTTGCTGGTCATTTTGGTACCAATTATGGCAAAATCGGTCAATGGGTTAAGAAGCTATTAACAATTGAGATGAGTTACAATATAAACCTCCATGATATGACGTGGCTGCGCGGCATTTTGTAGTTGTTGATGCTTATTTGGCTTGTTGGCTTGTTGTTATTTGTATCAATATAAGTAAAAAATATGTAGTATGTGTCATACACGTGGTTGCTTTTATATAATTTTCATACATAGTACTTATAAAATATTTTTTTTTTTAATATTTACATTGCACTATGGTTCCGGTCATCGGTTTCTTGGCCAAAATTACAAAACTGGAAAAATTTCTGGTTTGAAATAGGGTTTGTGTTAAAAACTGTCTACAATCTACTCATTTTTACTCATTTTATTACAGCTGGAATTTTTCAATACAAAAAGTAATCAAGACTTTCCAGTTGTAGTAAAAAATAGTAAGAAATTTAGGTAATCGAATATACCTATTATAAGAAATTTTTTATATTTAAACTCAAAAAATAATTGAAAAAAATTTAAAAAAATACGTTTTTTTTTATTTTTATCTTAATTTGTTTTTGAACGGTAAATAAGTGTATACAAAAACAAAATATGTTTTCTGTTGTTTGTAAGTGTTTATGATTTTCTATAAAATCAATTTTGGTCAAGAAAGGTCGTCTGCGTCTTGTGCATTGGTTAACATTGTGGAGGGTATTTATAGATTCGGCACATCCGAATATAGCTTTCTTACTTGTTTTTTTCTTAAAAAGGTTCTAAATCCACATCATTTGGGCGGCAAGGTAAAACCAATTTTACAAAAGCTTACAAATAAGCCTTTTAAAAACTTAGGCTTTTAAAGTAAAAAATAGTTGTTGTTAAAAACAAATTCCAAAAAAACGGGAATATGGAGTCCCGCGCGGGACGCGGGAATTGTTTATAAAAAGCGGGACAATCCCGCCAAATGCGGGACGTCTGGCAACCCTATTACACTCACATCATTTTTGGACCCATTCACATCATTTACCGCATATGCAAATTTCGCCCGATATTTACATAAAGAGGTTTATTGGCAACAAATAGAAGCCTATTTCACTCAAATTTGGTTTGTGTACACTTATTAAAGATTTGACAGAAGAAAGACCCAATCGGTGCGTGTTTGGACTTTGGATCTATTTTCCCGGAAACAATGGTATTGGGTATTGTATGATCGGTATTGCCCGACTATAATTTTCTTACTTGTTTTTGTTTGGACCTTGTAATCGGAAAAAATTTAAATTTTAGGGTAATTTCGTAATCTGCTCTCAGGCCACGGGAATCACAAATGCTTAAGCCACGCTCATGGGGTCAATTGACATATTAAGTACGGTTGAAAACTTGACCAGAAACACGAACTCGTAAAAAAAATCATATCTTTTAAGTAATGATAATATTTTTAACATTTAAAAAGCATGTAAAAGAACTCCTTAAGCTTAAAATTAAATTTATCCACATAGTGATATTCTCATAAGGAGTTTAAGCTTGGCCAATTAAACCTACATGGGAAGTACTCAGAACTTATACTCCGATTTGCCTAAAACTTAATATTTATAAAAAGAGACGATTTTAAAGTTGGTGTGCTTATCGGACATTTTAAAGCTTAAAAACTTCGTTCGTAAGAGATGCGCCCGTGACACGAATTTTTCGTGATTCATTATTAACTAAAAGTTGGGAAATTTTCCTAACTTTAAGAAAAATATTTTAGTTCATGGACTGCTGAAAAGGCCATAATTTTCCTTAAATGGAATTCCCTAATACGTGGAAGAAATTCTTACCGCCAAAGAAATTTTCCCTAAATAATTGAAAAAAAAATCTTTATTTTTAAAACATATTTCCTAAAACAAAATTTAGTTCAAAAATTTCAGTTTAAGGACGTAATTTACTACCAGTTAGTTCATCATATTTATCTTCTTTTATTTGAGGAAGTTTTTTCCACAAGTTTAGTAAATTTTTCATAGCTTGAAATTGATTTTTTGATTTACTTTTTTTCATGCTTGCATGTGGAATTCACATTTGGTTTATTATTTGAAGTACATAAATACAAATAGTTTGATCATGTATAACAAATAATAAATTTAATATTTTCATTTTTTTCTACACATGTATGTGTTAGAAAAAAATAATATTTTAATCACAACAAAGACCTTGGCTTTGGCGTCTTTTCCCATCGTCTGGGAACAAACGTCAAATACAAAGTTTTTGTTGTAATTTAACTAAAAACACTAATGAAATTTATTACTTGCCTATAAGAAACAAACGTTTCTTTATATTTATAATAAAATATGTACCCAATAAGAATTACGTGTGTATTTACATGCTATTCTATAAATAAACCATTAAAAAATATATAACTTAATAATTTTTAGGAAAAATTTCCTTATCAGAAATGTTTTGTTTAACTAAAAAATTGGTATTTTTTCCCCATTTTCTAGTTAATTCATATATGGGTTAATTTTGTGAATTTTAATAATAAACCATTTATGCTTAGTCATATTAAAATAACATCACTTGAGGAGTTTCATTAATATCCGCTCAAAAAAATTGTTAATATTTAAAAATAAAAATTGTTCTAAAATTTGACCTTTTACCTTTAACTGGGTAAATTTTTCTTATCTCAAATTTGCCCTTATTAAAGGAATTGAAGTATTTCTTTAATAAGGGATGTAACAATTCGGTAGAAAACATATGAAGTTTGTTAAAAAAATAAAAAAAATAACTAAAAGCTAAAAAAGTTACCAAAATCACTATTATCTCGAAATCCGCCGAAATAAAACCGCTGAACTAGCCGAATGAGAAAAGAAATATTTACAATTTTTGTAGTTTTTATTCCCTTATATGTGCTTAACAAAATCCTATAGTCCAATGGTCGATTTTTTAAATTTTATTTGCCAAAAATTTAAAATTGGAGATTTGAAAACAGTGTTGAAAAATTAAGACCTTTTACCATTAATTTAAAACAAGTTAGCATAACACAATATGAAAACTAACTATAACCTTAGTACATTGGGACTTAAAGAATAAAAAAATGTTGCTATAGTAGATAATTTCAATCAATTTAAAAAATGGAACTCGAAATGATCGACCACTTTGATCAAGTGGTCTGCCACACGCCAGTAATAACTTGGCTGATTTTTAACCGATTTAAGTTTTAATTACTTTATTACAAAGGTAATGTACTCCACATTCCAATTCTGTAACCATCCAAACTGTATATTAAATGTCAAAAAAAGGGGAAAATGAGTAAAAAGTCATTTTTTCCCATTGTAATCCGTTTTTCAAACTTCAGGTCGTTTTTGCATCCACTTAAAGTTATCGGATTAACTTCAAATCTAATTTTTTTAAGTTTTTAGTATAGAGGAACAATAATTTGCCCAGTGCCAAGCAATTAAAACATTTCAAATTTTTCCCTTACTGTTAAGAACACCCTTAATGTGCATACACACAGAATTTTCATTGTGTACATTTTTTATAAAAATTCTTAAAAAACGTTTGTTTTTTATAGCCTATTCACACTTACAGTTTTAAATCGTTTTTAGCAATTATTTTTAGCATTTTCTGTCAATATACTGTAATAGAATAAAGAAAGTGCTAAAAATATTGCTGCTAAAAACGATTTAAAACTGTACGTGTGAATAGGGTATTAGTCAAGTAATAAATTTCATTAGTCTTTAAAGTTAAATTACAAAAAAGTCTTAGTCTTTGACGTTTGTTCCCAGACTATGGGAAAACACGCCAAAGCCAAGGTTTATTGTGATTAAAATATTATTTTCTCTCTAACACGTACGTAAAGACGTAAACATTAAATGTATTACTTGTTTGTTATACAAGATCAAACTCTTTTTTTTCATATACATTAAATAATAAACAAAATGTGAACTACATAAGCAAGCATAAAAAATAAATCAACAGATCAATTTCAAGTTATTTTTTTTTTTTTTTTAACAAATTTTCTTTTTTATTGAATCTTTCCCTTAAGGAATTTACAATAAGTGAACAAATCTTAAATCTATTTTCTTAATGGTTAACTGCCAGCGCAGTCAAGCCAATTTTTGTGAGCAGGAGTGTATAAATATGTTAGCTTCGAGCAATGTCCAGGGTGTCTAATCTTTTTAGACGTTGATGCCCTGGATATGTAAGTAAATTTTGAGCTAAGCGGTTAGGATGAGCGGTTAGTTTAGATACGTATTTGATACTTTGCGTTTTAATTTCGTCACGGATTACTGGGATATTGAGATCTTTGTGGATATTAGAATTACGTATGAACCATGGGGCACCAGTGATAAATCTTAATAATTTTGATTGTCTTCTTTGTAGTTTGTCTATGTTCGAGGCTGAGGCTGTTCCCCAGAGTTGAATACCGTATGTCCAAATGGGTTTTATTATGACTTTATATATAAGCACTTTAAAGTCCAAACGAAGAGTAGAGTATTTATTAAGAAGCCAGTTTAACTGAGCAAGTTTTAGATTAATTTGAATTATTTTAGAATCTATGTGATGTGCCCAAGTAAGACGTCGATCTAGGTGCATTCCGAGATACTTAACATGATTTTGATGTGGTACTACAGTGTTATTAATGGTAAGATTGGGGCAATTTTCCCTTTTAAGAGTAAAGGTTACGTGAACACATTTTGAAGCATTTACTTTTATTTTACATTCGTCGAGCCATTTTTCTACATTGTAAATGTGAGACTGCAATTGGAAATTTGCCATTTTGGGATTTTGGTGGACGCTCATAAACGCCGTGTCATCAGCAAATGTGAAAGTGTGAGTAAGTGGATGAGTTGTCATATCTGCGGTGTATAGAATATAAAGTAATGGACCCAGTATACTACCTTGGGGAACTCCAGCACAAATTGTCCTACTTGATGATTGACAATTTTTAGATTTTACTATGAACAATCTTTGTGAAAGATAACCTTTTAGTAGTTTGTGGGTATTGGATGGCAACAGAGTTATTATTTTATATATAAGACCGTCATGCCATACTCTGTCGAATGCTTGAGAAATGTCTATAAATAGAGCTGAGCAGTATTGTTTGGCTTCAAATGTCATCCTAATGAGAGTAACAATGCGGTGGACTTGTTCTATCGTGCTATGTTTTTTTCTAAAGCCAAATTGATGCATGGGAATTAATTTATGCACCTCTATGTGGGATGATAATACGTTGTAAAGGATTTTTTCGAAGAGTTTTGATAGCACCGATAATAAACTAATTGGCCTATATGATGTTGCAAGACTTGCGTTTTTTCCAGGCTTGGGAACCATTATTATTTCCGAAATTTTCCAAGAAGCAGGGAATACACCAGTACGTAATATAGCGTTGAAGATGAACAAAACAATTTTAAGCGCACCATCTGGTAACTCACAAACCATTTTTGGAGTAATCCTGTCCAAGCCTGGAGACTTTTTCACATCGAGGCTTTTTACGTTTTCTTTTAGAGTAGAGAATCGAATTTTTATAGGTGAGGAAATTGTATCGTTTATATGTGGAAGATTTATTGATGAGATTGTATCATTGGGAGTAAAAACTTTTTCTAAATGATCAGCAAAAGTTTCAACCTTCTCACTGCTGCTTTTAGCCCATGTTCCATTTTCGTTGCGTATGGGTGCTTCATAATTTGTGGGATGTTTTAGCTTTTTTGAAGCCTTCCACAAATTATAGTCTGAATTTTTTGTTGGTTCTAAATTTTGTAGGTAGAATTTAAGGGAGGACTCCTTCTTTTCTTTCAGAACACGATTTCAAGTTATGAAAAATTTACTAAACTTGTGGAAAAAACTTCCTCAAATTAAAGAAGATAAATGTGATGAACTAATTGGTAGTAAATTACGTCCTAAAACTGAATTTCTTGAACTAAATTTTGTTTTGAGAAATATGTAAAGGCTTTTATTTTTCAATTATTTAGGGGAAAATTTCTTTGGCGGTAATTCCATTTAAGGAAAATTATGGCCTATTTAACAGTACATGAACTACATTTTTTTCATAGCAGATAAGAAAATTTCCCAACTTTAAGTTAAATTTAACTAAATTGTGGGAAAATTTATAAACTATTTTGAAGAAAATGTTTCCAAAGTTTAAGTTAATTCTTTTTTTTAGTGTAAGCAGCCAGAAGTTCTCTGTCAAAAGTTGAATACTTTTTTTGAGTATCATTCAGTTTACGCGAGAAAAAGCTAAGAGGTTGCCAACCTTCATGTGTATGTTGCTGAATAACACCACCAATTGCTGTATCAGAAGTAGAGATTGGCACATGAGCAGATTGGAGCGTGATTCACGTGAATCACGCGTGATTGTGACTGAATTCAATTTTTGCGCGAGTCGATTTTTTACCGTGAGTTTGCGTGATATATTTTCTCTTCATAATTCCTATCGTACCAAAAAAGCAACAAAAAAAATGTAAAATTTGACTCAATTTAGGATTTCTTCCGAAAGACAAAAAAATGTAAGATTTCGCTAAACTTTAAATTTTGCTGAAAATTTTCAAAATTTTAGTTTTTAAATTTTTTTTGTATAAATAAGAGTTTCGTGAGTGAAGCTTGCGTGAGTGTGAGTTGAACTAAATTTTCTCACGTGATTGTGAGTGAGTGTGAGTAGAAAAAATATGCTCGTGAGTGAGTGTGAGTCAAAAGTCACTCACGTGCCCATCTCTAATCAGAAGCATCATCCATTACACAAATAGCAGAGTTTTCAGAACGAAAGGCGAGCAAAGCACAATTAGCTAGCTGTTGCTTGCATTTCTCAAAAGCGATATTTGCGTCATTTGTCCATGTAATAGGAGTTTTATCGTTTTTCTTATTACCCTTCTGAAATTTAATTAGAGGAATTTGAACAAAAGCTGCATTTAAGAGAAATCTTCGATAGAAATTAATCATAGCCAAGAACCTCCTTATTTCTTTTACTGTCTGGGGATGTGGAAACTCGAGAATTGACTTTATCTTGTCTGGCAATGGACAAATGCCATCTTTCGAAACAAGGTGTCCAAGAAATTCAAGTTGTTGTTGCCCAATTTTGCATTTACTGACAAATTTGCATTTACGCCGTTCTTTTTTGGGACAATGTGCAATGGACTCGACCAACAGATTTTAGCAATTTCCAATTTATCTGGCGGTAAGCGACGAGGTTTAACGGAAACTGGAGCACCCTTTGTTTTAATTATGTGCTCCACTGAGTGTTTAACTTTCTTAGAGGAGGTTTGTTGAGTAAGTTCCGGAAAATTTGCAAATAAATCGTGATCTGGAGATGTATTGAGAATAACCAACTGGATTCGAAAATTTTCCTAAAACTTCGAGACGGGTTTTACTATCCATTATTTTTTTACGTTTAAGATCAACCAGGAGATTAAAATGTTTTAAAAAGTCAGCAACAATAATGGGGTGACTGACGTCAGCAACCAAATTTACATTTGAAAGATCTCCTTAGACCAAATGAGGGAGCTAAAAGAGCACCGCCATAAGTATTAATGGTTGAACCATTTGCAGCTAAAAGTTTGAATACTGCTGGTTTTGATGTCTTTTTCTGCGTATGTGATATGGTCAAAATGGAAACATCAGCACCGGTGTCAACCAAAAAATTTTTGTTTAGTGCTTTGTCATAAACAAAGAGGTCATTTATAACTGGCTCCCGGTCACTTGCGCCGTTTAGTGACCGGGTTGGAAGTTTCCCGAAGTGGTGGGAAAATTGCAAGGTGATCTGCACTTGCGGGCATTAGCACTAAAACGCTTATATAATATGATAATAGCAATATCCCGAATATGGAGATTTAATACGGTTTCTTGGGGAACTTTCTCTTGATCTACGATTATGTTTAAGTTCGGCCACCATAGCCGTTAGCTCAGTGATTTGATTTTGGAGACTTTCCATTTGAGAAACCGACTGTGCAGATGCAATGGATAAAGTATTTACTGTGGAAGCTTCAAACATTTTATCAGCCATTATAGATTCCGATGAAGCAGTAAGAATAGGTTGCATTTGTGTTGGAAGCCGTTGTATTCAAATTGTTTTAAAAAAACCATCAGTTACGTTCTTGTTTGACAAGTTTCTCACCTCTTGAAGAAATTGGGATGGTTTTTTGTCACCAAGCTCTTCGAATGACAAAAATTCTTTAACACGACGCTCTTCCGACATGGAAAAATTAATCAACCAATGGTAATTAAATTTCAATGGTTATGAAAAATTTCTATCTATGGTACGCATCTTGAGGAGGATGTAAATTAATGTCGCTTATTAAAGATAAAATTTCTTGATCCATTTCGACAATCACAATAAAAGATTTGTCTAATTCAGATGTGATTCCGTTTTTAGTAAATTGTGCTTTGGCAAGAGCAAACCATAAGTCAGCGTTCAACTTCCAAGACTTTGGTAACTAAATATGCTCGATGGGTTTGGAGTCGGAACATTTTGAATTACCGATGAAGAAGTCGTGGTTAACGTTGACGTGCGTGGCATTTTATAAACGTTCGGGGTCACCAATTGTAAAATCTTGCGAAGCAATTTTTTAAAAAACAATAGAGGTATTCAGAGTCCTAATTGCCAGTCCTGGTACTGATGGTAAAAGAGCAGTTTTTAAAATGACCTTTCAAAATACATGCATTTTTTTAAAGAAGTACTCTTTTGCTACATTGCCAGGGCTGGCAACAAGACTCTGAATACCTCTAATTTTATTAACCAAAAATTCGTAACGAAAAAACAACAATAATAAAATATTAAAAAAATGCTGGTTTAAATCGCTGCTTTAAATCGCAATAACTCTGTAGAATATTGGCCTCATCGAAATTCGCTCTGCAGCTTTTACTAATTATTTTCTGAGCAATCCGTAAAAACTTGTATCTGCAAAAAATCGACATTGTCCTTCATCCAATCATCAAACGAGGTTTATTTTGCCTTCGACTATGTTCACATAATCTGTGTTAAGATTCGTGACCAGCCTTTCCAAAATCTCAGTATGACGGACAGTTCGAATTCGTAAGCAACCTAGTTGATGCAATCTAGTAAGTGTAATGGTTGATGTCTCCAAAACATGGAGGTCCAAAGACGTTATGCCTAAAAGCATCTCTTAGGATGCTGTAAGGGTTGAAACCATTGCACCTGTTAAGCTCAATAAAGACGATGAATCTAGTCGCATGAATCCCTGTTTTTACCACGGACCACCAAATATGACAGTCATATGTTGCCATAGGTCGGACTACCGCCGTAAACAGCCATTGGAAAAGTTTAGGTTTCATACCCCATTTCCCAGCTATGAGTTTTTGCATAAATATAGAGCCGCGTATACCTTCCTTATCATTTCCTTAATATTATCTGTCCAATTTAATTTAGAGTCCAGTCTGACACCCAAGAATTTAGCTGATTGTGATAGAACCAGCGGCGTTCCATCGGTTTTCTGAGGATTAAAATTATTAATTCATGTAGGACCCTGGTACCAAAATAGACTATCCATTATTTTTTTAGCATCCTAAGTCCCAATATGACCGAATATGAAACTGGTCTTTCGCAAGATCTCATATCTTTTTAAAACTATATTCCAAATAACGTCAAATTTTAAAAAGGTAAGGTCAAATATGTTACTTTTTTCGCATGTCAAATAACTTTTTGCCTTCCGTGGAATTGATATGTCAACTCATTTCTGGTTTGGGTGTTATTTCATTTGGGGACTATTTCATAGTGCTGTAATTCGGACACTTCCATGAATTTCTTAAATAAAAAATTTCTTCATTATTTTATAAGTGTTTGATACATAATTATTTTCTTTACCTTTGTAAGGTGCCTTTAATTAAATTTTGTTCAGTTTTTGTACTTCACCAACTGAGCCACATGTATAATATAACTCTAGGATTTTAAATGCACGCCAGATTATAGAGTTTGTGTGAGTCACAGTGTCTGTATGTATTTGGGTATGTACATATGACGAGACATTGCTAAATTACAACATGTAACTTTATGTCACCAGTGAGACTGACAACAGCAAGGAACGTCATATGAAAAAATTCAAAAAAAAAAATAACATTATGATGGTTGGAACTAACTACTTCTTCGCCTTTATGTCATCTATGTAAATTTTGTGATTTCGTTGTTTCCGTAAAGAAAAAAATTATATGTATAATCTAAAAATCAAAAAAAAAAAAAAAGATACAACAAAAAAAATATACAACAACCAAAAACCTAACAACACCTCTCTTTATACAACATTGTTTAGAAAAAAGGAACCGACAAAAATATAAAACGGAAGACACAAAAACAAGACACATATTAAGTATTTGTTTGTGTTCATTGCTGTATTCATATTTGGTAGTAACCAATATACAGTGAGCATAAAAATAGTTGAACATGGAAATAAATATCCATTAAAAATGTTATTGATATTAATCTCTGGGCTTTGACAACAATAATGTAGCATTAAAGAAATCGGAAAAAGTTTTTTCTAATATTTTATTCCGTAAATTGCTTTTCTAAATAGTCGTATAACTAAAAAAAACGATTGACTAAAAGAAATATGTCTTACAAGCGTGTTATTGTAATTTTATTCTAGAACCTTTTTGATCATTTCCGGTTTCTTAAAACAGGACCTGAGTACTGTAAACTTAAAGTGCGATCGTTTTTTAAAAAAGAAACGAATGTTAGGTCTGATTATTAACCAAATTTGAGCGTTTTTTGAAACTTCTTAGATATTAAATCTAGACATCTGACAAATCAGAAAGATCGTGCAGCTCCATAGATCCCAGTGAAGCAAAAAACATTCCAATTCTGTTTGACCCTGTAAGGTAGTTCTCAGTCTTGCAAGCTCATCGGCTTTGCAATTCCCTGGAATGTCTCTGTGCCCCATAATCCATATGAGTCGTATGTCAAACTGCTTGGCCATCTCATTTAAAGACGTGCGGCAGTTAAGGGCAGATCTTTTATTCAGAAACATTGACTCTAGGGACTTGACGGTCAGAATAGATGTTGACTGTGGTTGTAGACAAAAGTCAACAAGTCAGCCACTTCTTAATTGCCAGGATCTTTGCCCGGTAAACACTACCATGATCCGGCAATCTTCAATCCAGGCTCAACCCAAGCTCCTCCAAATAGACTTGTTCGTGCAGCCTAAATCCAGAGGAGGACGCCCAGTCCACAGAGGAGGACGCACAGTCCACAGTTTGTGGCTTTGTTATCTTCTTCAAGATCGCACTATGGCCACAATTGCTGCTCCTGTTTCCGTTTATCTACCCTTGCTGTATGCATGTTGCCTTTCCAAAAGCAACCTCGGGTCAATCACTCTACGCAAATATGAGCCTATCATTTGTTCCATTGTCTCTAACAAAAAAAAAGACAGACTTGTTGGTCTTAAAGCCTTCGGAGCTGTGTGGGAATTTTTCCCATCCTTCGGAATAAAGACGAAATAAGACGAAACTATTCCATTTTATTTTTCAAATAAACCCCATTCACCGGCAAAACTGCCCCATCCTCAATCTGACGAATGTGCCTCAGGAGCGAGCGCTCAAAAAAAATATTTTACATTTAATATTTACTTATTAAAATAAACTTATGTATGTATATATATTAGAGTTAATTTTGAAAATTTGATCTTCGGGTATCATCATTTTTTTGAAGGATTTATGTATAAAGTTCCAAAAACCCACCACAGAGGGCGGAAATATAAGGTTTTTCCATTTTCTTTTTAAATTATTTTTTTAAATATGCACAATTAAAGGGCATTTTCAGCTTAACAAAATGATGCCAAATTTTCCGTTCTATCACAACCCGTTAAAAAGTTATGAGCTCTCAAAAATGGCCAAAAACACGTTTTCTGAGAACTTTGACCTCAATTTTCTCGAAAACATGACGTGATAGAAAAATTTGAAAACTACATTCAGAATCAGTATCGAAATGTTAATCGAAAACAGGATTTATGATCCCAGAATATCATCCAAAAACATCACAAAAAAATGCTCTCAATAATGCACAAAAATGAGTTTTTTGTGAACTTTGACCTCAATTATCTCAAAAACCTGACGTTACGGAATATTTTGGAAACCAGATTTGGAATCAGCATTGTGAGGAAAATCGAAAACGAGTGTCCAGACCGCTGACCCATCCAAAAAATTTTCAAATTTCGGTCAGGGTTTTATAATTTTGCCACTAGGAAAAAAACTTTGAAGCCTTATAACTTGTTAATAGGTTGTGATAGAAAGGTGCTTTTTGTACCAATCTTCTTAGCAAAAACTGCCTCTTCATCGTGCATGATTAAAAAAATAATTTAAATTTTTTTTTTTTAAAAACCGATTTTTCCGCCCCCTGCTGTGGGTTATTGGAACTTTTTTTAGGAGTTCAAACAACTGGTATTTTATTAATTTTTGGTGTAGAATCGACTGGTGAAACCAGATTTGCAATTTATTCAACCGTTTTTTCTCTGCAGAAAAATCAGCTCAAAATCCGCGTTTTCAGATGCATTGAACCACCCTAAGGAGTGAAAATTTTTCCAAAAAAATACCGGCATTCATTTTAGCTCCCCTAAATCCTTTAAAAAAATGATGATATCCGATAAACAGATGAAGTGACATAGTCACCAAAAGAACTCTAATATATATATATTATAAATTTTTAAATCAAAAAATTATTACAAAATATACTGTCTTGGTAATATTTTTTAGCAACCTTAAAATACAAAAACACATCTGTCCGCTTTCACGCCTAGAGTAGAACTGTCAAAGTTCATTGTTAAAAGATGATTGATAAATTCACATTTGACTCATCTGTTACAAGTTCATACCCCTCTTAGATTTAGAGAAAAGTGAGGGTGGCCAATGTCACTCACTGAGGAATCTGCCCCTCTCTTCCCAATCTTTCTAATACAAAAAAAAATATATGTATGTTTTATAGCTATTCAAATAGTGATATTTTAAAGATCCAAAAGTGTAAAGCCCCTTAAAATGGGAGTTTCCACCTGAATTCAAAATACTTTAAATATTATAGATGTCGTAGTTAATTGTGTTTATATATTGTTGAACTGTATATTTTATAACTGAATTTTTATTTAGTTCGGTTTGAGTCCATATTAATTATTTCTGAGAAATAATAATTGTTGTACAATGAGAAAATCTGAAAAAAATCAAGTGACAACACAGGCTAAGTGGAGATGTCGACAGCTTTCGGAAGATGCCACCCTTCCATCATCAGTACTCCTTCGATTGCCACACACTTAATATGTGTCAGATTATAATTAGCCATTTAAATGAAACTTTTGAAGAAATTAAGAATTGGAATTACTCCTCTTTGTGTTGAATAACCCGTATTCACCATCAATTCGTGTTGTATTCATTTGGCAGAAACTTAATCCATCTTAACTTTTTAACAGAGTTGTATTTTTCCCATTGTTAACCCTTAGTAGGACTTTTCAAGTCTTGAAAAATGTCCGTTAGGTTAGAATTTTTGTTTCATATTTCCAATTCTTAGAAATATTACTAAATTGCAATGTACCTTATGAGTTGTGTATTAATTGTGTTTATATATTGTTGGACTGTATATTTTATAACTGAATTTTTATTTAGTTCGGTTTGAGTCTATATTAATTATTACTGAGAAATAATAACTCAGTGTTACAAAAATGAATGAAACAGAAAAACCTGGGATGCGATACTTTTTTGCTAGGAGGTGTTGTCGAGTACAACAAGATTCTGTCCTTGAAATTTGCGAAACACCTCCAAAATCTTGAGTTACGGGTAAAAAACCGGTTTTTCGAACTTTTTACACTTATAAGCCAGTAACTTTGTTGAATATTAATCGATTTTGAATTTCTCGACGGTTTTAGAAAGAATAAACAAATATCTTTGGAAGTTGTAAACATGAAATTTAAGTAATATTAAAACAACTGTGCGTATTTTTCCAGCAAACTCAATTTTTCAAAAAAAAAAAATCATTATTTTTTAAGTTTGAAGATGTTTTATCATATTTTTTTATTTAGGAACCGTACCATTTATGCATTTATTAATAAAGTATATTTATTTAAGAGTAAATAACAATGTTGGTTTTTAAAATCGGTTAAAAATTGACTGAGTTATTAAACTTTTAATAAAAACTAAATTTTGTAATAAATGCCTGCACAATGTTTTTCTACCATCCAACCATAATATGCGGGGTATACTCACTTTGTCATTCTGTGTGAAACATATCGAAATATCGATCTAGGGTCTCAGAAAGTATATATTTTTGATCAGTGATCGATTCTACAACATTCTAGCTTTGTCCGTCTGTCTGACCGTCCGTTTGTCCATCTGTGGAAGACACGAAACTGTCCAAAATAAAAGAGCTAGACTTCTGAAGTTTTGACACGAATATGTGTTATGTTTATAGGACAGTGAAGTTTGTAAATGGGCTAAACTGGACCAGGGGAAAAAAGTTTCCCCTTGGAGAACTAATGCAACCCCAGAAATACACTATTTTATTTTAATGTTTTTTTGTCTATTTGTTCAACAAATAAAACATTTTTGCGTCATACGAAGTTCATTGACCAAGAGGATTAAAGAATGGCATTTTTTTTTGGTCCGCTTTCCTTTTTTGTTAAACGAAAAATAAAAAAAAATATGAAATTTTATTATTTGAGTGTAAATATTATAATATAAGAATTTGTAAACATTAATCGCTAGGGGAAGGTGTCCCCAGACAGCATCACCGACAACCCCTCTCCTCTCAAACCTACGAAACGTCCTTGTAGTTTTTTTATTTTCATTTATCGCAAGGGAAAGGTGTCCCATGCCATACATCCGCGCCGCTGAGTTCCCCTTCTCAACAACTGTTTAGAACAAGAGCTTTCGCCAAACTTTTTTGCTTTGGAGTCCCATTGTCATTTATACAAGATTTACATTCCACAAAATTATCATGTCTTCTACAAGCGGACGTCCGCACATGACGGACATCTCTTCAATGTCTTAGAATCGATCACTGATCAAAAAAATATATTCTTTATGGGACTCTAGACCGATATTTCGCCATCCCTATAATGTCTTAGAATCGATCACTGATCAAAAAATTATATTCGCTGTGAGACTCTAGACCGATATTTTGATGCGTTTCGCACGGAATAACAAAGTGAAAATACCCCGTACTACGGTTAGAGTCCCCGCACAATAATGTCGGAGCGGTTGACGTTTTCGGACATGAGAGAGTATAGGCGCAAAACAAAGACGGCAGCGGAAAATTCTGTCATTCTCCAAAGTTGAAAAATAGAGAAATTTTTTTTAAAAATTCA
The DNA here is from genome assembly GCA_963921195.1 of Pegoplata infirma. Lineage (NCBI taxonomy): Eukaryota > Metazoa > Arthropoda > Insecta > Diptera > Anthomyiidae > Pegoplata > Pegoplata infirma. The sequence goes on along the minus strand of OY992536.1, from coordinate 119,420,964 downwards.
GTTTGCTGGAGAAATACACACAGTTGTCTTAATAATATTTAAATATTATGTTCAGATCTTCGGAAGGTCTCAGTTTCTTCTTTCTAAAACCGTCGACAAATTTAAAATCGGTTGGTTTTCAACAAAGTTACTGGCTTATAAGTGTAAAAAGTTCGAAAACCCGGTTTTTTACCCGTAACTCAAGATTTTGGAGGTGTTTCGCAAATTTCAAGTACAGGGTCTTGTTGTACTCGACAACACCAACTAGAAAAAACGTATCGCATCTCAGGTTTTTTTTCTGTCACAAAGTGTAATTGTTGTACAATTTTAATCTCACACACATTATGTGTGTGGCAATCGAAGGAGTGCTGATGATGAAAGGGTGGCATCTTCCGAAAGCTGTCGACATCTCCACTTAGCCTGTGTTGTCACTGTCAGATTTTCTCATTGTACAACAATTATTATTTCTCAGAAATAATAAATATGGACTCAAACCGAACTAAATAAAAATTCAGTTAGATGTCGTAATTTTTAATTTCAGTTTATTATTATTATTATTTCTTTATTAGTCAATGGAACAATAATTCCTTACAGACTAAAATTAATATATATAAAAGCAAATTACATATTTGTATAAATATTTAATTAAAAAAAACGAAAAGGGCGCACGTTGACATCAGCCGGCCACAAAGAAGGTTTGAACAGCTCCTTATAAAACCCAGCGGTGATACCAAGCTTAAATGAAATTCTTCGAAGAGTTTTGACAACAGTATTCTTTTTCACCAACTCATAGCATTCCAAATGTTTGTTATCTATTTTGGAATACTTCACTAAAAAGTCCATAATATTTTTAGCAGTGACATTGGGTTTAAATGAAGACAAATGAACCCATTTTTTGTTTGCAATAACTTCTAACTCTTTGTTATTATTGTCTCCAACAATAACCTGCTTTCGATTTTTTTTAACACTAATCCAACTTGAATTGCTAATTGGGATTTGATTTTTTTTCTTTCACATTTGCTGTAGTTGCATTGCATATTCACAAATGCTCTCTTTTTTTGTACGGAGATTAGATAAACTCAAAGCATTTACATTGCAATCATCTGGTGCAACAACACTTTCATTATGAGCAGCATTATTACAATCGTCAGAAAGGCTCTTTTTACGATCAGCACTTAGTTCAGTAGGAACAGTGTTACCGTTGAGAATTTTTAAAAAGTCGCACAAAAAGCCGTTTTATACAAAAAAAGTCGCACAAAAAAGTAGTTTTTCCAAATAAAAGTCGCACTTTTTTTTAAGGGTTGAAGATTTTTTATAAAAATGTTTTTTTTTTGAATGAAAGCTTCCTTAGGGAGCTTCCATACAAAAAAGGGGTAAAATTTTAATTTTACCTCTTTTTTGGTGAATCCGTGGCAGTTGTGGGGCTTTTTGTGAATTTTTACACCTACACACCCAAACGGAGATAAATTGTGAAATCGACCCTCATTAATTTGTCCTCCCTAACATTTTTTGCAAATAAACCTTATCCCTATCTTCAATGCAAGGATAACAAAGATAAAATTTCTCCTACCTCTAACTGTCCCAAGGGTGCCTCTGGAGGAGTCAAATGTATGGCCGACCCCCAATAGTTTTTCAATCCCAACATTTTTCAGAACATACTTCAACCCTTATGGCGGTCCCCATACGATGCTTTTTTTTTGTTACAACTTTTTTTTAAATCCGCTCCTACCGCTCCAGGGGGGCCTCCTAGAGGGATGAAAAGTGGACCGACCCTAATTAAGTTTTACTCCCGAAAATTTTTCTGAAAATATCAACAACCTTTCTCCATTTCTCAAAGGTATTACCATGTAATATTTCACGATATTATGGGATGTATCTAAAGGAATCTTATGAAATGATGAATGGACGATACATATTTTTAGCGTAATTCTGTTTTTTGATGATTTTTTGTTTGATTTGACCGCCAGCGCGACCTTTAGATATTATTTTTAAAATTCCAAACGTTTCAAAAGTATTTGAATTATGTTTAATTTCGCAGTGGGTCTTTAAAAATTCAAAATATTTCACTGAACAAAAAAAAGGGGAAAAAAGTCGCACAAAGTTGGAAAAAGTTGCAAAATTAGACAAGTTTAAAAAGTCGCACAAAAAGTCTCAGAGCGTCAAAAAGGTTGCAAATTGCAACTAAAGTCGCACAACGGTAACACTGAGTAGGAACAACAACAGCATTATGATTTGCATCATTACTCAAAGCAGCATTAGAATTTATACGATTACCATCAGAAATTGACAAAAAGGAATTACGCAAAGTTGAACGACCTCTTGCTTGTAAGTCTTGATTTGAATTTTTAATTGTTTCAGCTAGTGTTATTTTATTAATTGAAGAAACACTCTCAACCAGAGATGCCAACTATTTGAGAACAAAACGCGCGAAAAATTTTTATAAACGGGTAAAAACGCGTAAATTTGCTTGAAAAAAAGGGTAAAAAAGCACTGGACTGTTTTTAAAATATATAAAAAAAAATAACATTTTTATTCAAACAAAATTTTATATAAATCGTTGTACAATTTTCCATGGTCTGCATTTTCCGCTTCAAAAGCCAAATTTAGTCTTTGAACTTCACCCAGAACAGAATTCAAATATTAAACCAACATACAAAAAATCCTACAATGACTGACATTTTTTAGAGGTTGGTTTAATTCTTCAAGGGAAAACATTTTTCCCTTAGTTCGATTTTGCCCTTTTTCCGAACTTATTACGACCAATGGTTATTGACCATACTATTATATTCGTTCCATATTTCAGGGTTCTAGCTCTTATTGTTAGTTTGAACTGCATTTTGCTTTCCACAGATAGACAGACGGACATTCAAAAAATGTCTTTGAATCGATCAAAAATCAATACAATATATACTTTGTGAAGTCTCCGGCTAATATTTCGATGCGTTACACTCGAAATAACATACTTTTTTTGGAGGCTATAAAAATTAAATTTAAAAAGCACTAAAAGCACCAACTGAAAATTTAAAAAGCACCAAGTTAGTGCGTTTTTCTAATTTGGCACTAGGTCAAAAATTTTCGCGTTTTGACACATCAAAAAGCACTAGATCTAGCGCGAAAAGCACTAAGTTGGCATCCCTGCTCTCAACAGCATTGTTGTTGGCTACGTAGGCATGAAAAAGAGTTTTTAATTCTCTTAATTCGTTGGAAAGCATTAAAACCACGGCATTTAAATCTTTAAAAGAATTAGCGCAACTATTGCAATTATATGCAAAATTTTTATTATATTTTAGCAGCTCATATACATTTTCACTATCTACACCGGAACATACACTCAACCAAAAATCATTGTATTCCCAAAGAAAATCGTTGTAAATTCAACAGAAATCATTGTTGATTTTGACCCTACAAATATTTATGTTGATTTCAATAAAAATTTTTGTCTGTTTTTGTAAAAGTTGATCAACTCGTTTTTTTGTAAATCAACTCTTATTTCTTGTAAATTCAACACATATTTTTGTTAATATAAGAAATTTTATTAATAAAAAAAAAAAAATTGTTATTTGTAAATATTCTTTTATTAAGCATAAAACACAATATGTTTGTATTATCGCCGGCTTCTTAAGCTGCAATATTTGAAGATATTCACAAAGATTTTCACACACACTTCGTTTATTCTTGTTATGCGCTCATTAGCCATTCTCCAGTTTTCTGATGATACCAAACAAAATCCTTAAAAAAAAAAAAAAGTTTTAATATAGTATGAATACATAAAGTAATCAATGTATTTTTTTACTTACCAAATATTTACAAATCAGATCCTATTTTTATTTATTTTTATAATATTACATATTTTTATAAAAAACAAACACATCAAATAATTTTATAAGAGGCAAACACGTTTCACATTGCTATCAACTCACTCGTCACTCGTTAATAATAAAAAAAAATTAACGAACAGGGTTGTTTTTTTCTATTTTGATTTATCAATTGAATTCTGTATAAGCGTTTTAAATAGTTGATTCAATTTTACTGATTATTCAACGATATCAACATTAATTTTTGTTGAATACGGCATTATTCTGTAAAACTTGATCTACAATGGGTTTACTAATTTTTCTATATTATATTTCTATGAGTGTAGTTTATGAAAATGACTACTACAAATTTGACATTTTACAAAAACACTACCGACTGTGTTACTGCAAATACCACAGTAAGTATTAGACTACATTAGAAAAAACGACTTGCTCGAATGAAAGTCACTACTGAACTGTTTAATAAAGTTCGTCAAAAAAATGTTACCAAATACAAATTTTGATCGATCCAATGTTTGGTTTATAAACTTTAAAATTGCTTTAAAAAATCAAGAATAGGTTCTGAAACAATACAAGAATTGGTATCCATGTTGATTTTGAAAATTAATTTAGTATCGGTTTATTACATTACTACAGTGGATCGAAAATCAAATGTCCCAGTCAAAGGGTAAAACTAATCACCCAAATTTATTTAAATTTGCGTTTGGGTTTTTGGTCGATGAATTTATGTGTGCTTTAAAGTTTTGGAAATTTTTAATGGTTTACGAGATACTGCGTTCTAAGTTTTTTGATTTTTTACAGTTTTCATACACTTACTTGACAATGCTTATTTTTATTTTTTGCTACCTCTTATTTGAAGAGAATTCCTAGTAGTTTTACAAGTTTTTGACCAATAGTTTTGTAATTTTACAAGCTTTTCACCAATAAAATTTTAAATTTACATTTTTTTTGCCGCTATAGAATTTACAAGAAATTCTCGTAACTTTACTAGATTTTTTGTTGCTTCCTATTTTACTAGAATTCCTATTACAAATTACGAGTTTTTTTGTAAATTTATAAACTTTTGACCAATAAAATTGTTGATTTACAACTTCTTCGGCGCCATTAAACTTAAAAGGAATTCTCATAAACGTACTAGATATTATTTTTGTAAAACTATCCTGAGAAATTTGTAAAATTACAAAAAAAAAATTGTAAAATTAAAAAAAAAAGGTAAATTTCAATTGAATTTTTTTTTTAAATAAAACTGTCAAAAATATTGGTAAAATGCGATTACGAGAGTTGTTTTAAAATATTGCATGCTTGATTTGCAAAAGAAGTATGCAATGAAAGCTAAATTCACAAAAAGCGACATAATGCGCAAAATAGAAATGAAGGGTTATACAGCTTTATATAAATTACTCTGTACAACAAGAAAATGAGCCTAAATGGCTTCAACACCATATTAAATTAGACCACCAAGTAGACCAAATCATCCAAGGGTTTTGCAAAGTCAGTTCGGATTTTTTTTTATATCACGCTAAGGTATTTAATTTTTCATAAAAGGAGTTTAGAAAACGTCAAAAAAAAGCTATAATAAAAACCAATGTTGGCAATCGATACCTTTTCAATACCGTTATCCGTTTCAAAACCCTTTAAATTGAATACCGGTACCAATACCAATACCGAAACTCAGTTTTGGTATCGGATACCGGTATCCAAAAACCTTTTCCTTCGGTATCGGTACGTACCGGTATTGAAACGGGTTTTCTTAAAAACCACGTTTTTTTACAAAAAAAAAATTGTAAATTTTTTGGTTTTGTAAATGAAAAATCGTACTCCAAATGCCTCACCGAAGTCTCATAAAAATCAAAAAAATCTTTTGGCACATCGTGAATTAAATAAAAATTTCAAAAAAGCCATGACCATGATTACGTAAAACGATAGTTGACTATCGTCGATTTTTAGAGCCCTGTTGCTCCTAAACTAAACAAAATGTTTCCATATTTTTAAATGTTTCTAGAGTCGATGGCACTTTTTAACAATATCATAGAGAAAAATTTAAAATTTCCCTTTAGAACGATATGTATTTTGGTGTCGTTTATTCATCGTCAATCGTTTTCGTTTTACGTTCAACCGCGATGCTAGAGCAAAATAAAATTAATGATTTTCACGAAATTTTTATGGATTCATTTTGACTCCCAATAGAAACTTTCTGGACCACTTTCGTATAGTATAGTTTTTTTGGAGATTTTTATTTAATCCGTGATGTGGGTGTCCAAGGTTTTTTTGATATTTACAGGACTTCGGGGAAGGCATTTGGAATACTAGCAGGAGGTTTTCAACCATAGTATAATTTTTTGAAGTTGCTTAACTCGTAGAAATCGTCCATAAAAGTCCCATAATTGGCGAAAAAAATTGTTTGCAATATTTTTGAATGTGATCTTGTCTAGACAGGGAAGACATATTTTTCCAAATAGATAACACCAACAAAAAACTTGGTTGCCTAGAAATAAGATGAAATATGTAATTTGTTGGGGTTTTTACTTTAACCGCGATGCGGGAGGGAAATCCCAGCAAAACTTTGGTAATGGGTAGTGATTATATAACACATTACTAGGTAATGTAAATACCTTATTTGTAGCATTATTTTAGGATGTCTTACCAAACATTTGTTCCACAACGCATTATTTTAAAGTGAAAAATAATGCTTTACTAATAATTTGTTACGTAATGCATGCTTATTGGAAAAAATGTATTTCATATTTATTATTTCTAAACATTAAATCATGGATGACTTATATTTGGTTACATTATGCATTATTTTAAAATTTGAAATAATGCATTATTTATAATTGGATGCATAATGCATTACAGTAACAAAAAAAATAAATATTTTATAAAAAAATGCATAAGTTTAAACTAGAGATGGGCCCACGACAGGCATTTTCTAATGACACACACTCACTCACGAGCATATTTTATCTACTTACACTCACTTACAATCACGTGAGTAAATTTAATACAAAATTACTTTTTCACTACTCGTAACACCTTATATATTACGTTCTGGTATGCTATATTATATACCTTACTCGTATACATTACTTTGAGTCTCATCCCCTGTTAAAATCATCAATGCTGCAATGTATAAAATAAGAGATCTTATACCTTATTTTATACCTTATTTGGTAATCTAAGTTTTGCTGGGATAACTTGTATGGAGTCATTTTGACAACCAATAGAAACTTATTGGACCCCTTTCAGCTCAAACAAAAAAGAAAGGTAAAAATCGATAAGGCCTTATATTTATGTACTTAAGACACAGGAAAATTTCCAGCAAAAGCGGTCCAGTGCTTCAAAAGTTATGTGCAAAAGACCGAATTTCGGCTTTTTCGTGAATTTTCGAGATAAAAAAATACGCTAACTTTCGAAAGGCAATCCTTAGAATACTGAAGCTTGGCATATATATTTTCCGTTCCCCTGGCCTGGTTCGTATTGAATTTCAGCCAAATCGGTCCAGTGCACACAGGGCCAGCATGATCCAATTCCGGCCAAAAGTCTTTATCGTTGTTGGATCCGTCTGAAAATGGGCTTCTAGAGGAATTCGTGGTCGCTGATTTCAAAATTTAGCTAAAAACCAAAAAAATCAAAATGGCGGATCCAATATGGCGGAAATTTTTTTTTTAAAAATTGTGCAATTAAATCCAAATTTTGTTTTATGCGGGTCTTGGAGTTAGTGAATAAGAATTGCTACTCCGAATTTTTAAAAACAAAATGGCGGACTAAATATGCTTCTTATAGTTTAAAGAATTATCCAACTCTGGCCAAAAGTCTTTATCGTTGTTGGATCCGGCTGAAAATGTGCTTCTAGAGTATTTTGGGGTCGCTGATTTCAAAATTTCACTAAAAACGAAAAAAATCAAAATGGCGCATCCAATATGGCGGACAATTTTTTTTAATAATTGTCCGATTTAACTCAAATTTTGTTTTAAGGGGGCCTTGGAGTTACTGAATCTGAATTACTGGCGTGAATTTTGAAAAACAAAATGGCGGACTAAATAAACCTAGTAAAGTTTGTTATAAGTAATTAAAAAACAGTTATATTCCTTTTCTTTGTTGAAGCTAGCTGAAAGTGTGGCCTAGTAAATTTCAGGGTCGGTTATCTTAAAATCGAACTGATAAAATTCAATATGGCGGAAACAATATGGCGGCTAGATTTTTTTACTTTGTCTCATCTAACTAAAAATTAGTTTTTAGAGTATTAAGAGTGTATGAAGTTAAATCGACGCACATAATTTTTATATATATTTTTTTTTTATTTTTGATATAAATATGGAAATGGTGTAAATGACTTACTTAGTTTCAGACAAACTTTTGCAAATAGTGACGACAAATTCTTCACTTTTTTTTTTTTATTTTGGAAATTCAATAAAAAATCTTTGAATTTAATTGGAAATGGTGTAAGTGAAATTTCCATAATTCTACAAAAAACTAGAAATGTAGATATTTTTCTTCCTACACTTAAGGCACTCTCTGACGATAAAAAAAAACTATTCAAGCCGTAAAACATTATTTTGGGTTAAATTATTTTTTTAAAAACAAATTTTGGACCACTGCATATATAGCTGTAATTTCGCCATTTATCATTTCGAGCAAGTTTGGGCAACTTTTTTCGAAAGATATGGATCCATTCTATATCAAAAAAAAAAATATAGACCGATTGTATCGAACTGAGGATCGCTGAGGATTTTTTCGGAGCGAGGTAAATAGCTAAAAAATTATAACTTTTTTCACAAAAAACGCGAATTGCTGCCAAGCAGATGAGTTATATTTGTCCATGTTATTTTCGTTACAAAGGCTTTTATATAAGGTTGAACCACTCAAACAAAAAATTAAACATTAGCTATAGAAAATTGGAAAAAAAAATTAAAAAATTTATTTCAACTTTTAAAATTTTTTTACCACTTTTTTTTACTTTGAAGACCTGTCAAAGGAAAGGGTGTAATTGGATCATAGAAAAAAGTTCAGAAAACCTGCTTCTATATATGCCCAACAAACTGGTAAACATTTTTTTGAGAATTTACAAAAAAGGACTTTTGGCCGGAAATCGATCTGTCTGGCCCTCTGTGCAGTGGTTCAAAAGTTATTAAGAAAACCGCGAATTTTTAGATTGGTTTCACCTTAAATTCACTTGTTGAAAAACCCGTTAAACCAGGTTTAAAAAAATTTATGAGTCAGGAAAATATTTTACAAATTATTCTTGTTACTCACAAAAATTTTTATACTAAAACAAAAAAAAACTTACACTCGAAAAAAATTTACACTAAAAAAAAAATTTTTGTCAATTTTTTTTTTTTTCAAAAATGACTAAAAGAAGTTTTTTATTCAAAATAAAATATTTTTCATCAAAATTCTTAATTTGATTCACGTTAGAAAATTAACTATCACTTTAGAAGGGCATTGTGGAGGGTATTGATGGATTCGTCCAAGTCGAATTTAACTTTTCTAATGTTTTTAAATTTTTTTTTAAAGTTTTTATAAGTTTTTTTTTATATTTTTAGCATGTTTTCGATAATACCGTTACGTACCGGTATTGACGTTTCGGTATCGGTAACACCGTAACCGATTCAACTCAAATACCGTATCCGATACCGATACCGAAATAAATAAAAAAACGATAACCAATACCGATATCGATACCGTTATTCGTTTCGATTGCCAACCTTGATAAAAACACATCTGAGCTTCCAAATGCGATTTGATATCTGCAGTGAAATTGTATGTATATGTTTTTTAAAACATATTAACCCTCTAACTGTCATTTTAAGGGGTGATTTTCCTTTTTTTTAAAACTAAACACAGTAGTCTAATAAAACGTCCATTAAAAGGGTTAAAATGTTCCACAAATATTTGTCTCATAAAATTTCTCAAAGGGTTGTTAAAGGTTGAAAGTTTTTGTGGCATGCGCAAAATGCTTAAAAATGGAAAAATAATACACGGAAAGAAAATTGCTCTGAAATTTTAACGACAAATATTTGTCGGGTTTCAAGAAAATGAGTATAAAACTTATATGATAATTAAAGAGGACGTAAACAGCTTTAGTTTTCTGTTCATACTTTTTTTTAAAGAACTTGGGGGTTTTTTTTCTCGTTACCTAAAATTTTTGTTTGTTTTCAGTGGAAAATAATATTTATATATTTGGACCGATTTTTTTTTTAGTTTAACTTTTGTATTTGAGTCTGTACTAAAAGAAAATTATAAAGACATAACTTTAATACCGACCACAGTGGATCTTCTACATGATCCACTGTGGTCGGTAACAGTTATGAATTATTTCTGGTATTGGTATTGCACCTAATTAGTTATTGGTATTAAAAGCTACTTATTAAAAATTACACAAATATATTAGGCTTGTTTTTTGCATACCGGATTAAGATAAGGATTAACTTTATTTACTTAAAAAATGGGTCAAATCAAATCCAGATTTTTTTTTTATAAATTTTTTGAACCTACCCAGGCAGAAAAATACGAACGGGAAAGCGCTGGCAAAGTACCTTTTATGGTCTCTTGTGTGTTGGGAAAGCATCACAGTTTGGTACTCCCCCAGCGTCCAAAATGATAACCACGGTAAACGGTATGCCGTTGCTATTTTAAAGCGCTTTGAAAGCGCTTTAAAAACCAAAAATATGGTACTATTATAGCACTTTTAGAACAAAAAAATGGGACGTATCAAAATTGTATAAGTCCATAAGACACAACATTTTTTGGTGTTTATTGAATAAAGAAATTTATTAAATTAGGATCAAAAATTTATTGACTAATTTATTACACTCAAAATAATACATTAGTAGATTTACTATTTTTTTTTGCTTTAGTTGAGATTAGCATGTTAGCAAAAATATCTTGTAAACTTCATTTAGCGCATTAGCAATTTTAAACAAAATTTGTACTAATTTTTTGCTAAATTTAAAATTGAGTTGACCAAATTTTTACAAGCTTTTTTGTTAATATTAGCAAAAATAAATGGTAATTTTTTTTTATTTTCAGAAAACTTAAAATGGCGCTATCTTGGAAACTAAGCCAGATAGAGCAAAATGGAGGCCGTTTTTGGTTCTCGGGCTCTCCATAGTATCGCCGGTCCTCTTCGCATGTGTGGACCCTAATAGGTCCTAACTTAGGATCCAAAAAAGTTGGCATTCCCGAAAATTTTAAAATGCTCATATCTCGGTAAATATTGCCGACACAACAAAAAGTCCAAAAGCATTTTTGTAGCTCTCAACACGTAGAACAAGACCGCAAAATAATCAAAAGCTCTCCGAGTAATATTTTTGAAGTTTTGTAATTCTCAAAACCCCAGTGGTCCCCCTAAATCATGTATCTCGAAAACTAAGCAAGGTAGAGCGAAACGGACACAAATTTTGGATCAAAAACTATGACGAATTTTAAGGAACCCAACTAGGCATAGTCCCATCGGAGTCTGGACCTATCGGGTCCGAACCCAATGGGGTCCTCAAATGTGTTTGAACTAAGTTAAAATAAAAAAAAATTCAGTTAACTAATTTTTGGCAAAACATTTTTGCTAACTTTACCAAAAAAATTGTGGGTTTAAAATCATCAAATTTTCTTGTAGGTTTACAAGCTTTTTTTGCTAACATGACAGTTTTTTTTTTTTGAGTGTAGGATAAAAAAAATTTGGACAAACTTTAAAATATTTTCTAAGTCCCGGAAAAAATTTGTTTGCAGTTTTCTTTGCGTTTTGGAATAAAAAATTTATTAAAAATGCTTCTAGGAAAATTTTTGGAAAAGTCCCGAAAAAAGTGGTGTATTGAACCGAATCGGGTAGTGTTCCAAAGGGATATGCCCAGTGACATTTCACATGTGATGTATCCGGAGTTTAAGACACTTCCTCAGGAAAGAAACAGGTGTTTTTATATAAAAGGTGTCAAGTTTGTAATATGTAGGTCATTGTGTCTAAGTGACACATCACGAGAACTATCAAGGACCGGCCACTTATCCTGCAGGGAAATAAAAAATATTCCAATTTGTACGAAAATTAATAAATTTTAATAAAAAATTTATACATTGAACGGATTTAAATAGAAAAACACTGGCAAAGCGCTTGCAAAGCACTTTTTCCAATTCATACTACCTTTTACACAAAAAATAAAGTGCTTTGCCGAGACTTTTTCTTTGGAACGGTTGGCAGTTTCTGCCTGGGTACTTAAAATTAGTTAATATAAATATAAAAAAATAAGCGTTGTCCAAAATGTAAAGAAAGAAAAATAAATTTTGTTAAATCCTAGGATTAACTAAGATTTATTTATACCATTTTACATTTTGGACAACGCCGAATCAGATTCAGAAAAAATTATAAAATTTTTTAACTAAATAGAGTTAATCCTATTCTTAATCCGGTTTGCAAAAAACAAGCCTATTATATTGGTAATGGTTTTGCAGAATAATAGTATTGCTTTTTAATTGGCAGTGGTAGTTAGATAACAGTATTAGATTTTTATCAGAACTGGTGTCACACGAATAAAGCCATTGGTGTTTAGTTGGTATTGGTTTTCAATATGAATTGGTATTGACGTATATTGGAATTGAAAAGGTATTTGTTTTCAGTCATGAAAAAGATTCGATACACTGTTTAAGATAATTTGGAAACTATCCTGTTTCCAAATAGTTTGTAATTTTTTCTGCTTTACTATACATTAGGGTGGTTTTTTTCTTGTTTGAGATTTTTTTTTTAAATGACTCTTTTTGATTTTTGTCCTAAGCTTAAATATTTAAAAAATTGGAAATATTCATCGACTAAATTTTTTCGGATCCATTATATTACTTTATTTGATTAAAAAAATTCAGTTACGCCATATTATATTTTTCAAAAACACATGTATGGGTCTCCTCAAAATTAAAAAAAAAAACAACACCCTACTATCCATATATGTTTGTAAAAGTATGCGGGGCATTTATGTGAGTTAGTTCGTTGGTATGCGTTCACTATCCATACATACAATCATAGTGACACACGTGCTACATATTGTGGCTTGTGTTTGTGCATGGTGCGGCTTCTTTGCCTCATCAAATGCGGTTTGAGGATGTTTTATTGACGCCTTTGTAGTGTAAAATGATGTTGTTATAGGCTATTCGGTTGTTGTTGTTTTTAGTCTTTGTTTTTTTGTTATTCTTCTTGGTGTCATACGTTGTTCTTTCCTTGTATTACAAACATCCATAGAGACATAAATAGTTTTTGTTGGCTTGTTGCTGAATGGATGGATGTTGATGACTACGGTTATAGTGACAATAGTAGTTACATTTAGCTACATGTTCTCAAATAACGCTGTACACAGAAAAAAAAATTAGTACATTTTTAATAGTATTGAGTAAAAAATTATTAAATTTTGCACCAGTAAGCAATTTTTGAACCAAAATCCAACATCTTACTAACAATGTCACATCTACTCACTTGCTACAACAACGAAGCCATTTCAAAAATCCTGATGAAATCAGTAAAATCCTTAGATTTAATCTCCATTAAACAACAAAGATAATTACCAGAGACTGGAACTTCATGCATCTAAAAACGTTGTTTTAAGCGCTTAAAATATGCATAAAAAATCGTTAAATATGCAACAAAAATTAAGAAAATAATATATATTTTTTTTTTAATTTTATTTAAATAAAAACATAACAGCAAAATTCAGTCTTACAGATTTAAAAAAAAAATAAAAAAAAAATATTTACTTTAGTAAAACTTAAAAAAAAAATTATTTATTTCTTTAAATTATCAAAAGTAAAGATGAGTCTATTCGATCTAAAACAATTTGAAAATGATCGTTCCACAGCTACGGATGTGATTGAAGCATATTTTAGCGAGGTTAATGCTTTTGAAGTGTGTTTTCTTGAAATTTGTGTTAATACTTATGAAAAAAGTGACAACTGAAACACCAAGTTCTCTTTTGCCAACTCTAAAAAAAAAAATACGTCTAGGTACGATTAAAAAAAATCTGCATAAAATACCAAAAAAGCGTCAAAATGGCAAAAAACTAAAATTCGAAAAAATACTACCCGAGTAAAAAAGATTATATATAATTTTACTTATTTTTATATAAACATATATTATTTGATAAATTTATACGTAAATTGTTTTGCTATCATATAAGATTATATATATTTGCACTTCGTATTTTTTTCTTATATAAAATTATATAAAAGAAAATGTTAAGTTATACATAATAACATATGATTAAAGTTAGTTTATATAATTACATATGAAATATAAAATTCTGTCTGTTTTTTTATATAATTTAATATAACAAAATATTTGAAGACATTTTATATAAAACTTTATGCAACTTTTTTCTGAATCATATGTAATCTTATATGAGTAAAATTAAAAAAAAAAATCTAAGTCCTTTATATATAATTTGATATAACTTTTGAAAATTTTTCTAAGTCCAGAATTTTTTTTTTTTTAAGTTCCAAACCTAAACCTTAAACATTTGTTTTAAAAATTTTATATGTTATTATATATAATGCAAAATTTATGAAAAAAAATCTAAGTTCTTTATATATAATTTAATATAATTTTTTTTGGGTTTTTTTTTTGGATTTTTTTTTATTTAATTATATATAATTGCATAAATTTTTCTAAAAAAAGGGGCCAATTTTCGCATCAAATCATATAAAATTATATTAAAATCACATCAAATTATATCAAATTTAATGCAACTTTATATGGTTTTATCGACTCATTTTTCGCATCAAATTCTATATGAATATATATGATGTCTTTATATAATTAAATATAAACATATATAATCTTTTTTACTCGGGTATGTAAAAACTATTGCGAAAAAAGTGTAACAAAACATGTTTAAAAACTTGAATTTTTTCTTAAATATTACAAAATAATACTAAAAATATGCCATTATTTCAAAAATATGCAAATATATGCATTTTTACTAAAATATGAAAAAATATGCACTTACAAATAAATGCCATTTTAATGCAAATTTGTTGATTCGAAAAGATATCTCATTAACAATGTTCTCAGACTAACGAGAAAAAACATGCATTTGCATGAAGTTCCAGTCTCTGATAATTACAAACTTTTAAACAGAAAAAAAAAATTTCATACAAAAGAAAAAATTTTGATTTTTTTATTTTTTAATGTTAGTAAGCTTTCTTTGCTTTTTAACGGCAAAAAAGTTCATTTCGATCTTACAAGTTTTTCAATTCCAAAATGGACTTCGAAAAAAAAATTAGAGGCTGGTTTTCAAAAAATTTTTTTTTTGTTTTGATAAAGATACATTAAAGATTTTTTGTCGCTCTTCAAAATAGTTTTTTTTTGTTTAATAACACAGGGCAACACTTTTTTTGCCCTGGTTCTGATAACTAATTTTGGGTAATAGTGGTACGCTGATTTCAAATCTGGCTACCGTTTTTTTTGGATCAGCTCTAGTTTTCGGAAACTTTGAAAATAGGCTATTTTTGGCATGTTTGTGAGTCTATATTTACCAACACTAGTCTTACATCCAAAAAGTGAATGACGATTTTAGGTATGTTGGATATGCTGATTCCAAAAATGCTCTTACTTTTGTTGAGTCATCTTTAGTTTTTGAGATATCGCTAAAATAAAATTTTTAAATTTATGACCTCTGTAATTTTGTCGGCATATTTATGCCCTTTTTAATAACTCTAAAACTAAAGCTGTCAAAAAAACCTAATACAAGTTTTGGAATCCTGGCATCCAATATAGTTAAGTTCGTGTTAAAACTGAAGCACAAAATTTTTTTTTGGAAATTATAGCCAAGCAAAATTGGTAAAAAACGCACTTTTTCGACTCTTTAGCAGCGATTTGCTAGCGAACGCGAGCTGATGGAAAAAATTGGATAACAGATTCGGAATCAGCACACTAAAATCCATATAAATCAGGTGTCAAAGGTCAGGCAAATTGAAAAAGTTCAAATTTTGTGAACCTGTTTAATCTATTTTTTGGTGACATCGTAATTTTGGTCTTAAATAGGGCCAAAACTTCATTTTTGCAGTTTTTGACCCCAAAATACAATGTCACCGAAAAAAAAAATTAAATCTATTTTCAAGAGCAACAACAAATCTTTAATGTATGCTTGTCAAAACCAAAAAACATTTTTTTTGGAAATTTTTTAGAGTAAGTACCCAACCAGCCTCAACTTTTTTTTCGATGTCCATTTTTGGAATTGAAAACTTTTCCGATCGAAATGAAATTTTTTGGAGTTAATAAGCTTAAAAAGCTTACTAAAAATAAAAAAATAAAAAAATCTAAAAAAATGTTTTGCTTGTATGGAATCTTTTTTTTTTAACCTATGAACTTTGACCTCAAAGGGGCACGGGTTAAAGTGATCCGATTTGGCTGAAATTTTGTCCACATCAGTTTTAGACCATGTGGCACAATATTCCGACCCAACAAGGCCAAAAATCCAAAGTTGAAATTTCGTATTAAAAAATTTGTATATAAAATTAAAAAATTTTTAATTGTATACATATCAGAATTTTCTAGTTGAATTTCAAAATTTTCCAAATACTTTTCAGAAAATTCCATTTGTATTTCAAAAATTTCCATTTTCATTTCAAACAATTTAAAAAAAAAATCCCTTTAAAATTTAAAAAAAAATTTATTTGTATTTCAGAAATTTTCAAATGTATTTAAAAAAATTCCATTTACATTGTATTGTATATTTCAAAATTGCCTAAATGCTTTTCAAAAATTCCATTTGGAAAATTTGGAAATAAAAATATAAAATTTTTAAAAATAATTGGTATTTTCTGAAAAGTATTCAGATATGTAATTGGAAATTCTGATTAATTTTTATTAAAAAATAATAATTGTTTTATTCGACCTTTAAAATATTATATTTGGAGCAGGTTTATTCTAGCTCGAGGTCATTATTTTTTTCAATAATTGAAATAGAAAACTAAATATTTTTCTGTTCTAATTTTATTTATGTTGGCCATTTTTGCAAGACTTAGTCGACACATATTTCAGAATTTGTCAGATTCCATTGTCAAGACTATTTATCATATACATATAAAAACCATATACTTATAGAAGCAAAGGGAATTGAAGTGACAAATCGCTATTGTTCAAACAAAAATATTAATACATACTCAACCCTACATTCATTAAGAATTAGAAGAAGAGTATTGTACAATCTTTAAGTATGATCACGACCGTCAAGTAACCAAGACGAGAACGATCTTACTAAGAGACTGTACAATTTTCTTCTTATTCTCAATGAATGTAGAGTTGAATATGTACATATTAATATTTTTTTGTTTAAACATTAGCAATTTGTCATTTAAATTCCCTTTGCTACTTGTAGTACATATAGGGTTTTTATGAAATGGAATATTCTGAAAAGCATTTAGAAAATTTTAAAATACAAAGGAGAACTTTTGAAATACAATTGGGTAAATCCATCTATAACCATCCAATAAAATGAGCATTTTGGACATTACCCCTCTCAAACTTGATGAAACTTGGTAAACATATTGTATTCATGTAGGAAAAGAAAAACTCAAATTTTTGGGCCGCTGGACCAAATAGTTTCGGAGATAACAGGGTTTGAAAAATGAAAAAATCATAAATATCTTACTGAAGTGGTCATACGTTTTTTACCATATCTCTGTCAATCTTAACGATACAAATCTCAGTGATATCTCATTTTAAAGGTAATGGGGACCACATTAAAATAAAATTTAGAAAGATTTTTTTCGTTGATGCTTAAATGTCATATTTAGGAAATCCGTGGCTTAAGATGAAATATCTCAAAAAAGGGTATTTTTAAATCTTTTGAAAAAATATATGTTAATCCTTTATCCCTTCTTTATACGTATGTTCAAACCGTAGAGTGGTATCTCAACTGGTTCTCGAGTTATGCAAAAAATTGTTACGCCGCATTAGAAAAAATTTGTTATTTTCATGGTCAAATTTACAAAAAATTTTAAAGTTGACAAGTTAGTGATGCTCTTCTTCGATTCTAATAGGTTTTGGGATGTAGATTACGAATATGATCTCAAAGTTGCGAAATTAGCACTTGTTCTAGTGTTATTTGCAAAAAAATTGCATTTCTTAAAGTTGATGCATTTGTCATGCCACACTTTGTTTCTAATAGAAACAATAGATTTTGGGGTGATCATAACGAATATGATCACAAAATTTAAAAATATGCAATTTTTCTGGAGTTTTTTGCGAAAAATTCGTACTTTTTTAAATTTTATTACTACGTGATGCCGTACTTTGTTTCTAATAGATTTTGGGACGAAGATCAGGAATACGATGTCGAAATTTTAAAATGAGCTCTGGTTCTTGAGTTTTTTGCAAAAAAATTGCAAACTTTTTTTTTGCAAATATTTAAAAAAAAAAACAGTTAATATTGCAATTTTAATATCATATTCGTCTTCTGCATCAAAAAATCTATTAGAATCGAAGAACAGCATCACTAACTCGTCAATTTTAAAAAATTTTGTAAATTTTACCTTGAAAATAACAAATTTTTTCTAATGAGGCGTAACATTTTTTTGCATAACTCGAGAACCAGTTGAGATACCACCATCCAGTTCTGAAAAGGTGATGCAGATTGGTCAGATGGTTATATATATTTTTACCCAATTGGAAATTTCTGAAAACCAAATGAGGGGGTTAGAGCACAAGGGGTTCAAGTGCCTTATATTTGATAATGAAAAAAAAGAGGTTAAAGTTAAATTGCAATAAAAAATGTTAGATGCTATCTATAATATTATTTTTTAGTTAATAAAGATCCTGAGATATATTTTAATCTAACAAGTTAAAAAAATACCATCTTTTGCGAATACAATCACCCAAAAATTGCCCTTAAAGTAAGTAAGTCGCACTTATACCCCTTGTGCTCTAACTTTTTTTATAAATTCTTAAATTTATGAAAATAATGTTGGTTATACGTAAAAGAAAAACAACATTTTGTTACGAAAATCTTTAATGGTTCTTTGTTTCATTTTTAAGTCGTCACAATCAGGTTCCATGACATCATCGGGCTCATCTTCATCTTCATTAGAGCGTTCCGTCAAATCTAAACTTTCAAATTTCGTGCTGTAATACCTGCAGAACGATGGCCACGGAGTCGCTAATTGTGGGAAATTTTATGAAAAATTTTTGCAAGGTCATCTTTAGTTTAGTCGGCAACCAGCGGCCAAAGTTTAAAAAACTGACGTTTTTGGACCAAAATTCATATCCGAATTATTTAACCAAATCTGGCACAAAAATATGGAACTTTTGGGTACTTTATTAGAAAAATATTTAGAAAATTCCAAAACAGCGATTTTGGTCCACAGATGCTGATTTTCAAACATAAAAAAGAATTTTTAACCAAATTTGTCTTAAAGGTCGAAAAATGTTGAGTATTATGTGTAAAAAATATAAAAAAAATAAAAACACGATTTTGGTCCAAAAATGCTTATTAGCATCTGTGGACCAAAATCTTTGATCAGCACTTTTGAACTAAAATCGTGTTTTTTAAATTTTTTAATATTTTATAGATAACATGCTTTACATTTTCCAACTTTTGGGACCAATTGAGAAAAAAAATATTTTTATGTTTAAAAATCAGCATCTGTGGACCAACATTTACTTTTTGTATTTTTTTTTTATATTTTTCGTATAAAGTAACAACATTTCCTAATTTTTGAGCCGGATTTGGTGAAAAAATTTGGACATGAATTTTGGTCGAAAAACGCCATTTTTTCATACTTTGACCGCTGGTTGGCGATAAGATGTTCTTGCAAAATTTTATTACTGTTACTACACGAACTTCTCAAAATTCAACCACTTTGTCCATGTGAAAAATTAAATTTAACAAGTTTTAAAAATAACTGGTATTTCACAATGCTGTTAAAACTTGTTTAACGAGTTTTTAACAGTTTGAGGTGAAACCAATCTGAAATTCAGGGCTTTGCTTATAACTTTTGAACCACTGGACCGATTTTGCTGAAATTCAAAACCAAACAGACTTGGGGAACGACAAATATATATGCTAAGCTTCAGCATCCTCAGAATTGTCTTTCAAAAGTTAGAGTGGTTTTAATCTCGTAAATGCGCAAAATACCCTTGCCGAAATTTACTCTTTTGCTCATAACTTTTGAATAACTTGACCGATTTCGCTGGATTGCAATACCAACCTGACCCGGTAAATGGTCAATATATATGTCAAACTTCAAGAGCCTCCGTAAAGTCTTTCAAAAGTTAGCGTGTTTTCAACGGACAGACAGACAGACAGACGGACGGACGGACATCGCTAGATCGACTTAAAATCGATCAAGGATCATGAATATATATACTTTAAGGGGTCCTAGACCAATATTTCGATGTGCTACAAACGGAATGACAAACTCTGTCACTAGAAAGGAGGGTATAAAAAAGGGTAATAGAATTTCAAAAATGTTTAATCAAACTACATACGTTTAAAGAATAAACTATAAGCTATTTGAAAAAAATATTTTCGAGTGTCTCTATTAGCTACATTTTTGTTTTTCGCATATAAAATCTTAAAAAAAAATTATTTCGGAAAACGTAGTATGCAACATTTATTTGTTCATCATTCTGCATATTTTATGTTATTTTGTATCGAAATCGGCTTCGTTGTGCATTTAAGGGTTAAAATTCGAAATGGTTATTATTGAATACAAAACACATTTACCTTCCAAATTTTGTAGAGATATCTATTATAATATGGTTATTAGAGTCGTTTGAGCCATAAATTAAGCGGGCCTTTGTATGGGGCCTAGGTCTTAACATGGACCAATTTTTTCAATTTCACTAGGCTTCGTCCTTAGACCAAAGGAAGCTTAAGTTTAAATTTCAGCCAAATCGATTGAAAATTAGGACGCGTATCGTGTTAACAACGTTAAGAAGGACGAACAAACGCACTTTGGGCCAGCATCCCTGAATTTTGGCCATAAATATACCGCTTAACATAAATATATGAAGGATAGCTGATCATGATTCTGAAAAAAAAATTTCAAAATTGCGGATCCATAATGGCTGACACGATTTGTAATTCTTTGCTTGTTGTATTTAACATAATCATTGTCAATGTATTTGGGGTCGTTAATAACGAATATGAGATAAGACTTTTAAATTCAAAATGGCAGATCCAATATGGCGACAATTTTAAATTTAAGATTTTTTATATATTGTTTCTTTTGTCCAAAAACCTCTGTTTTATTGGTTTTTCGGATGTTATAACTGACTTTGGAATTAAAGATTTGAGTTCCTAAATGGCGGGTCCAATATGGCAGATATGCTTTTGTAACTCTTAGCTAATTGTACTTAAGTTAATAATTTTCGATGTATTTAGGGTCGGTAATTAAATGTAACCAAAATGGCGGATCCAATATGGTGATTTTAATGGTTTTTTTGATGCCAAATCTGATTTTAGAATAAAATATTTAAATTCAAAATAGCGGATCCGATATGGTGGACAAGATATTTAAATTATTGATTAATGTTTTAAAATGTCACTAGGAAATGATTGCGCAACGTTAATCACGAATACGAACTCAGATTTTTTTAAATAAAAGTGGCGAATCCAATATGTTGTTTATTTGCGTGAGTCAAAATTATGAAATTGTATTGATAACGTTTTTACAAGTTTTTTCGTGTTTTAAAGGTTTAGCGTGAGTCACACTTGGTCAACGTGAGTCTAAACTCACTCACGTTCCCATCTCCAGTTATCACGCCAATGTTGTCAAAGTGGGACATTTTTTATTAGAAATCAAGAGAAACAAAAAGAAATCAAGAGAAACAAAAATATAAAAAAAACAAGTAAAAAAGTTAAATTCGGCCTTGCCGAATGTAGTGATACCCTCCACAATATCAAAAAGATTATTGCCAAAACTATATTTAAAAGGAATTTACTAGGGATGTTGCGAATATTCGTCACTATTCGGTATTCGGCATATTCGGCATGTTTCTTGAATATTCGGTTAAATAAATATTCGGTAACAGTTTGCCGAATATTCGGCAAAATTTAAATTAATTAAAAAAACGCTTTTTATTAACGTTTGACTCTTTTTCGTAGCTATTTCAGTTTCTTTTTTATACAAAAAAAAAAACTTGAGCACTTAATAAAAATCGAATTGTTAAGGTACCAGAAAAAATATCTGGTACTTTTTTATTAATATTTTAATCTGGTACTTTTTTTTAATATTTTACATAGGTAAAATACAGGCATATGAATAATTAAATTATTCGGCAAATATTCGTATTCGGTTCCAACCGAATACCGAATAGTAAATATTCGGTAAAATGCCGAATACACTATTCGCGACATCCCTAGAAATTAATTTTGAACAAAGAAATTTTTTTTAAAAAAAATTTCCGCGAAAAAAAATTTTGTTAAAAAAAAAATCCGAGATTTTTTTCTTTTTTTTTGTCAAAAAATATGTTCGTACTTGTTTAAATACCATTTGATGTTCAATTATGTTCACATATGTCAACTAAAGCAGAACTAAAGCATTTTGTATTTTTAGGTTATGTTGAATGTACTGAAATATTTGAGGTGTGCTTACATTTTCGTTCATAACTTTTGAACCGCTGAACCGATATCGCTCAAATGCAATACCAAACTTCTCGGGAGTACTTCCAATAAATATTTTAAGTTTAAGTCATCTATGTGCAATATTTTGTCCGTGACAGCATTTTCCACAGACAGAAAGACGGACATCGCTAGAATTTTCTTAAAATCGATCGGGCATCATGAATATATATACTTTATGGGGTCCCAGACCGATATTTCGATGAGTTACAAAAGGAATGACAAACTTATATATACCCTCTATCACTAAGTGGAGGGTATAAAAATGTGAAGTTCGATTTTAGGGTAATTCTAAACGTCATATTTTGGTTTATTGCCTCTATGTCAAAATTTATCAACGGTCGCACAGTGTCGCAAAAATGTGAATAGAATACATTGCCAGAGACGGATCGTAATTCGAGGTTTGTCAATATCGTTTGGACTTTTTTGGACTTTGGTGTTGAAAAAAGGTGGATTTCAACAAAAGTATGAATTTCTATAATTTATTAAAAAAAATATACTTATAGCTTACTTTTTGGCAGTTTATCCCATGTGTTGGACAAACAGGTATGGCTTTAGGAGAACTTCGCAGAAAATTTGATGAAATATTGTGTTGAAGTATAAAAAAAAATGTTGTAACGTAGCAAATAGACTCATCTATCGCTACATACATATTAAATTGTCTTTTGGCTGTTTAATACAGTTATATGCGTTGATTGCCGTGATTTTTAACTAAATACAACATTTACCCTGGTGTATAATTACCACCCTAATATATACAACGACACTATATTTACCGCCCTAATATTGGCCAAGGGTCGCAAGTACATTATATTTACTGGAAGCATGAACACACATGTAAATAATGGCCACCCTATTATTTTCCCCTACGGTATATATGTGTCACCCTAATTTTCGTGTGTTTTGAATAGTAGCATACATTCTTGTGGTTGGTTAAACATTTATGTTTCAATTCTCGTTGAGTCTAATTTGCCTTTTATATGAATAGTGAAGGTTAAGACAACCAAAGGCAATTCACCAGTGGTGGATAAACCAGTCAGGTACGATCAAGTACTTGTTCAACAGAACAGGATGTTGAGTGTATCTCCTAAATAAAAGGAACCTGACTGAAACTTTGGTGGGCGATCGATATCGATTGTCCTTATAAATAAATACTCCTGTGGCTTCGGCTGACAGCTTTACTACTCCTGCGGCTTCGGCTGACAGCTTTAATACTCCTGCGGCTTCGGCTGACAGCTTTACTACTCCTGCGGCTTCGGCTGACAGCTTTGCTAATTTTAGTTAATTACAGGGGTTGTAATTACCACCGCCGAGGGGCTGCTAACAGAGGGTCGTAACGAAAGCCACCGAGTCTTGTCTTAGATCAAATCTACCGAAGTATAAACCTAGAGACGCATCTTCGTCATACCGAAACCTCGAGCCTAATCATCATCATCCGAATACGCAACCAACAACGTCACACCAGCATATCGTACTAATCCGAATTCAACCTGCCGAAGTACATACCTACCGACACACCGTCCGTCATACCGAAACATCCAAGCCGAGTCAAATACCGTAAAACCATCGAATACCGAATACCGTACCCGTCACACCGAACAATCCAACCGGACTGTCGTTTCACGAATACCGTAACCAACATATTGTAATAATCCGAGTGAGTGAGAGTGGAGACGAAGGATTTAAGTTGCCGATATATTTTTACATCGTAAAACATTTAAATATATATATATATTTAAATGTTTTACGATGTAAAAATATATCGGCAACTTAAATCCTTGTTATATATATTGTGAATTTTAAAACGATCAATAAAGAATATTTATTGTAAAACCCCAAAAAGGGTAAATAAATCGTGTTATTATTACTAATGGTTTGAGGGACCTTAAGTAGATCCTGGCACGAGACTGAGCTACCTCAGCCACGACAAAACCCTTGTATAATGTTTTGTTTTATAAAAAAAATATAAAAAAAAAATCTCAAACTTTGACTTTAACCTCATGCAAAAAAAAAGAACTTTAAGCTTCAATAAAAAGATATTAAAGATGGACAAAATTCAAGATGTCGATATTCTAAAAAAATATTTTTAAATATGTGTTGCTTACAGACCTTATTAGCTAAAAAATGACGAACGGACTGACATCGCTAGAATGACTTAAAACGTTATTCTAAGTCGATCAATATACTTGAAAGTGGGTCTAGGACCAATATTTCGTGTAGTTACAAACATCAGCCTAAAGTCATTATACGCTGTACCACAGAGTGGTGTAGGGTATGAATAGCCAAATTGGTTCTGCCGTTCTGCAATTTCAGATATATCCAAAAAAGTGGGAGTGGCACATTTTTGTAAGTTGAACTAGGACGGATGGTTTTAGGCGTGCTAAAATTTTCTTCCCGTAAAATCCTTAGTTAACACACAATTAACAAAAAAAAATAATTGATGTGATTACCAATGAGTAAACTCTTAATTGCGTCAATTAAAAAAAATTTTTATTTTTTTGGTTTTAATTTAAACAAGATATTATATATTTTTTTTTCTGTGTATTAGTCGTTCAGTTTGTATGTGTTTTGTGTACAAACAATAAGTAGAACTTAAGATTTGTCTTTGATTATGTATGTATGTACTTTAATCATGAATGTCGTATCTCTGTATACATTAGTATTTGTGATTACATACTATTGCCATCTGTGTTATATTTTGGATTTTTCATATTGTAATGAAAATGTCATCATGAACAGATTCTTTTATTAAAATTTTATGGTAGCGATTTTCATTTGGCTCACAGTCCCATTTCTGCATACAAACAAGTTGGTCATTTCATTCGACATGTGTTAATTACAAGGCTGGCGAGTCTGGAAATGATTCGATTGACAAGCACTGTCAAGAAACAGTATTAAATAAAATTTAAACTCTTTTTAAATGTTATTAAATCATGTATGTAATGCAAATCGTTGGCAACCTTGTGCAAGGGTAAACGTTTTTAAAAGCTCCGTCAAATCTTTTTAAATAAATTGTTAAAAAATCCAACTAAAACATGAAAAAATCTATAAACAATTCCACATGTATATGTGTATTAAAAAAAAACATTTCAATGGTGAATTTAAATTCCTACTTTCAATAAAATTCTATTGGGGTTTTCACAGCCTTTTTAGTGTGGTATTTGGCAAATGTGCCAAACGTCAAAAAAATGCCAATTTGAATGTGGCATATTTTTCTTAAAATGCCCAACTCAAACCTTGTCGAAAATGAAAATGTTAGTGTGCAAATAAAAAAAACATAAAAACTAAAACAGCTGTGATTGTTTATGCTGAAATTTCGAACGCGGCAACAAAAACATTTATACAAAGAGAAAAATACAGATTTTTTGTGTTTATTTTAAAATTTTGAATGTAAAAGATTATTAAAGTTATTTAAAGTTTTTTTGTGCAAATTATAAACAAAAATTTCGCTCACGATATATAAAGAAAAAATGGTGGCAAATACTTGAAGTTTTGTAAAATTGCATATTTGCCAAATACCACAATAAAAAAGGCAAATTTAATCGTCACTGTGAAAACCCCATATATATTTTCTACAACATAAAATTAAAATAAATAAAACTAAATCATTAAACCCTTTACTTTCACAACAATAATAACCTGCTAAGCAAAAATATTTTTTAACTAAACAGAATAAAGCATAAAAAGAAATAGACAAAAAACAACAACAAACATTTCATATAATAATAACAGTAGTACACTCAAAAAAACCTTGTCAAATTACTAGAAAAAGTCTCGTAATCCATTTGACCAATATTTGACAGTTTTCCTTGTTTTTTAACAAATAATTTTCGATCGGAATTTACATTTTTGTTTGTAATTTCACAGTTTTTCTTGTAATTTTACAAATTTCAAAGATTTTTTTCAAAAAAAATCTAGTAAATTTACGAGAATTTTTTGTTAGTTTTATTTCACCAAAAAAGTTGTAAATTTACAATTTTATTGGTAAAAATCTTGTTAAATTACCAAAAAAACTCGTAATTTTTACAAGGAATTCTCGTAAAAAAGGAGGTAGCAAAAAATATAGTAAAGTTACGAAACCATGTAAGTTTTATCGCGTCAAAAAAATTGTAAATTAACAATTTTACCAATAATTTTTTAACAAGGAATTCTTGTCAAATAAGAGGTAGCAAAAAAAAGTTACAAACTTTTCTTGTAATTTTACAAGCTTTTTTTTGAGTTTACTCCTATAACAATTTTAAAACAAACAAGTAAGAGTGTTAAATTCGGCTGTGCCGAATCTTTTATACCCTCCAACATGCAAATAAATAAAAAAAAAAAAATGCAGGGGCGTCTTTTTTTTTTGTTGGGGGGCGGGTCGGTAGTGGGGGGCACAATTCCTCTCGAAAAATAATTCTTATGCTTTTTGCACTAAAGAAATACAAATTTATCATTATATAAAAAAAAAAAATTATTCCACGCCCATAAAAGGGGGGGGGGGGCGGACCGTAAAACGATTTTTTCTAATTCTGTGGGTCCAAATGCAGGACCTTGAACTTCTTTTAGCATTAAAATGTTGGATTTGTTAAACAAAAACACAAAAAATCATGTAAAAATATGGTATTTTTTAGAGGTTTGTTTAGTTCTTCAAGGGGAACTTTTTTCCCCCTGGTCCGATTTTGCCCATCTCCGAACTTAACCAGCCTATGAACATAAGACACATATATGCCAAATTTCAGGAGTCTACCACTTTTATTTTGGACTGTATCGTGTCTTCCACAGACGGACGGACGGACAGACGGACAGACGGACGGACGGACGGACGGACGGACATCGCTAGAATGTCTTAGAATCGATCACTGATCAATAATATATATACTTTATGGGGTCCTACACCGATATTTCGATGCGTTACACACGGAATGACAAAGTGAGTATACCCCCATACTGTAGTTGGAGGGTATAACAACAACAATCCTTTATTTGTAAACAGAGTTACCACAGCTTAATAAATAAATAAAAATCCCGTCGCGGAATATAAATTATACCTAAACATTTAATAAAAAGTGGAAATTTCAACGTAAAAGTTTTTTTTTTTTTTTTCAATCGAGATCAATCTCATCTTTTAACATTTCTGTTTCTGCTGATGTTTACGACCGTATTCTTGATCCTAGCTTTTAGCCTGAAAATACATTTGTGCGGATCAAGAAAATCCACAAGATCTAATAATATAGCCCTGTTTTTTGCAGACCGGATTAAGATTAAAATTAACTTTATAACTTTAGGTATGTTTGAATTAAATAGTGATGGTTTGGTTTTGACTTTTCGTTTGAAATTTAGAGCTGTATTATGTTGTGTATTTAGTACATTTCTCGTTATGACTATTTACATACGAATATAAGTCCCCAAGCAGAAATTGACGACGGTTATAAAAAAAAAGCGTTCTGAAAGCACTGTAACAAAAAAAAAAACGTTCTCAAAACGTTATTTTCGAACGCTTTGCGAACGTTTTCGAAAAGCGTTCTGAAAGCACTGTAACAAAAAAAAAAGCATTATCAAAACGCTTTATTCGAACGCCTTGAGAGCGTTTTCGAAAAGCGTTTTGAAAGCACTTTATTAACAAAATACATGTTCGTTTCAAAATTAAATGGTTTTAAAGCAGTTTTTGCAAACGTTTTTAAATTTTTTTCGTAGTACATACAAGTATAGTATTATTTTAGATTATACTCAATTTTAAACAAATTGTTATAAAAACATTTTGTTAAATCAAATTAAATAATTTTTCCCAACCACCACATTGAAAACGCAAAATTTTGAAAACATAAAACATTTTTTAATTTGTAAATCTATTTTATGTTTTATTATTATCATTTATGCAAAAGAGTTATAGCAATAGTTTCGTTATAAAATTTACAAATAATGCATTTAACTTCTACAATATGCACACTAGTGCCTACGGTCAGTACCGTAGTACCGGGAATACCGGTATTCCTGGTTCTCGGTATTACCGGGAAATGGAACCAGTTTCCCGGTTCTTGAATTATTCCCGGTATTCCCGGTTCCGGTTCTGACAATATTCCCGGGACTACCGGTATGTATATTTTGTAAAATTTTGTATAATTAAAATTTATTCTTCGATTTTACCAAAAAAATAATACAAAACATGTGAAAAACACCATTTCCTATTTTTTTATGAATTTAAGGAAAAAAAAATTACTTGATTTTTAGATAATTTTACAAACACAACTAAATATTTCTCAAATACTGATTAAATGGTGTAATCTTAATATTTTATGGTGTGGTATTTTTTTGTTTTTTTGAGAACCGGTACCAGGATTAGAACCGGGAATACCGGTATTCCCGGGAATATATCTAGAACCGGGAAACCGGTACCAGAACTGGGAATACCGGTATTCCCGGGAATACCGAGAACCGGGGGGCACTAATGCACACTGACTTCAATAACATCTTCACGTAAATTTTTAACGTTATAAAGTCCTATTTCTTTTGATGGAATTGGATAGACAAAATAATCGTTTATTTCATTAAAGATGTTGCCTTTTAAATATATATTATCACATGTGTGTTTAGATCGATTTGTACTAAAAATTTGGTTTACTATCATAATATTTCCATTACTAAGTAGAATTGCGTTATCATGATGGGATGCAGTAATTTTGAAACCATGAATATTAATAAAAGAAAACACAACTTTTGTTTCAGTGGATTCCATTACTTTGCCAAGATAATACTTTTTGTTTTTAAAGAGAGGATATACCAATGGAGCTTTATTTGGAGAGTTAACGGTATGAAAAACATGCAATTTTCGTTGAATTTCAGCAAAAGGATTGTTCCAAGAGTTAACAATCGCTGGAAAATATCTTTAATTTTTGTATTTAAGCTCTTTATAAGTGCTTTACTTTTGGTTTTTAAAGCGCTTTCATGACTTTTAAAAAACGTTCTGAAAGCACTTTTTTAAAACGCTTTTAAAACGCTTTAAACCTAGCGTAGATCGATGTTATCATTCGGATCATCTGAGAGCGCTTTCAAGATGGTAAATGGAACGCTTGTAGAACCGTTTACAACGCTTTCACAGCGCTTTTGCGACTGTATTTTTCTGACTGGGTCTTTATGTTTTGCCACAAACGATTGTCAATTTGCTAAATACTCTTGATAATGGAATTTGACGAATTCCGAAACACGTGTCGAGTAAGTCTTGCAAAATGACCAAACCAATCAATTTAAAACAAACAACTTTATAAAAAGTTTCTTGAAAATTGTTACTTTGACAATATCATCGTAATGATTAGTAAAAGAAATATGACCTTGAGCTAGAATAATCTTTCTCAAACATAGAATTTTAAAGGTCGAATAATAAATAATTTTTATTAATTTAAAAATTAAAACAGAATTTAAACAAAAGGATAGCACGCCTCACTTCTGTTCATATTATGAATAAGAAGGAATACAACAAAAGCAGTGAACATCTTACTCGCGTAAGAAATCTACTGTCTGTATGTATATACTAGCATGTAATACAAGCTGTATATATGAAGGTATGTTTGAATTAAATAGTGATGGTTTGGTTTTGACTTTTCGTTTGAAATTTAGAGCTGTATTATGTTGTGTATTTAGTACATTTCTCGTTATGACTATTTACATACGAATATAAGTCTTTATGTTTTGCCACAAACGATTGTCAATTTGCTAAATACTCTTGATAATGGAATTTGACGAATTCCGTAACACGTGTCGAGTAAGTCTTGCAAAATGACCAAACCAATCAATTTAAAACAAACAACTTTATAAAAAGTTTCTTGAAAATTGTTACTTTGACAATATCATCGTAATGATTAGTAAAAGAAATATGACCTTGAGCTCAGCGCTGCCAACTTTGACGATTTATCGTCATTTTGACGATTTTTGAAGTCAATTTTACTAAAATGACGATTGACGATTTTTCATTTTCGCCAGGAACAAAAATGACGATTTTATTAAATGAGGAAAAAATGGTAAATTTTTGTCAAAAAATTCAAATTTTGTAAGCAAATTCTTTGAAGTTCACTTGATTTTTTGAAAAGAAAAGAGAAAATCCTATATTTTTTTTAAAAAGATAGTTACTTTTAAGAAAAAAGTTTAACAATTTCGGGAAAAGACAGGAAAAGTTAAAAACTCACCAGAAAAAACGTTAAAAAAAAGTTTTTTAGTTGAAAAATAGACTTGTTGTTAGAAGTGGTCAATATAAATTAATTGGTGCGGTAAATTTACAACGCTCCAATATCGGGATACATTTTAATACGGGGGATATGCACAAAAAATCAATTTCAAATCTTCGTCCTTGGGTCATAAGCTTTTCTTAAGTTTCAAATTTCAGGTCAATTAATTGATAATTGGGACTTGAAAAGTGTCGAGGACCAATATTTTGGATAGTTACAAACATCAACGGAATCTCATTACACTCTGGACCATGGAGTGGTCTGGGGTATTAACATTTTTAGTATTTTTTAGCGTATTTTTGTCATGACGATTTTTTGACGACAAATTTTTTTCAACTTGACGATTTTGACGACTTTTTTTTTTAAAATTGACGATTTCTCCAAAAAAAAGTTGGCAGCACTGCTTGAGCTAGAATAATCTTTCTCAAACATAGAATTTTAAAGGTCGAATAATAAATAATTTTTATTAATTTAAAAATTAAAACAGAATTTAACTTTATTTAGTTAAAAAATGGGTCAAATCAAGTCTAGAATTTTTTTATAATTTTTTTCTGAAATGACATACAATTAGTAAATATAAACAGAAAAACAAATTAAGCTTTGTCTAAAATGTAAAGAATGAGAAATAAATTTATTTAAATCCACAGTACATGAGTAGTAGGTTCACAGAGTTGAATTTGATGTGTGTAAGTATTAGTGACAGCACACGGTGTAACTTTTGACGTCTCATATAAAACGTAAACAAACAACATAAATACATACACAAAAGCTCACACGTACAGGCACACTTACACTAGACAGCGATGATAATTCTGTACCAAAAACAATACCACCATATTGGAAAGTACGAAATTAGCACCATTGTTTGCATACTAGTCTGTACTGTGGTTAAATCCTAGGATTAACTCAGATTTTTTATACCATTTACCATTTTGGACAACGCTTAATTTTTTTCCTGTTTATATTAACCAATTGGATGTAGATTCAGAAAAAAAAATCTGGACTTGCCCAGCAAAAATAAATCGAGATTTTGGCGACATAGCATCTTTTTATAGCATACCGAAGCGCATCCAAAGAGCGCTCTTGAGGATGCAGTAAAAGTAAGGGGAAAAAATTAAAATTTGTTGTTAAGATTTTTTATATAAAACTTAAAATATAAAATTATATTTTGATAAAATTTCACACATGCTTTCCTTTTAAATATATTTAACACTTTTTGTATAACAACCCAGCAAAAAAAGAGCTTACCATTCACTACAAAATTCACCACAACTTATGAACCAGATGTACTTCTTCTTCAACTGAAACATTGATGAATTTAATATGGGCGTGACACACAAAGTATGTTCTTTTTATCGCCACTTTTCAGTGGCGAAAGATTGACACTTAAGTATAACATATATCACTAGTGTTTTTATCACAACTTCTGAAGTAGTGATCCGGATGTTAATATAACTTGACCTTTTGGAAGCACTTTTTTCATCACATCTTTAGAAGTACATATTTCTTGGCATTTTGGGTGGGATTATGTCATTTTTATTTGGTGATTTAGAACTTCTAAATTAGAAGATCTTTTTTCACTTATTTTTGTAAGATTGATTGAAAGAGTATTTTTTGTAATATTTACACTAAAAACACTGTTCGGCAGCAAAAATCTTCCAGTGAAATTTCTAACTGGTCCTTATAGATTTTGGTCTCCTGCTTCCAAATCTACCGTCCAAATTTTTCTAGCACGTACCGTTTTTGAGATATTCGCTGCTAAAAAGTAAAAAAAAACACTTTTAGGGGTCCACTGTTACGTATTCTTACGTTGCTTCCACGAAATAGGACTTAATTTTATATAAAATGGACCTCCTGATTCCAAAACTGCAATCCACAATTTTCAGGCATGTTCTGTTTTTGAGAATATTCGCGTTTGAAAATTTTAGTGTTATTTATAAAGAATATAAGTGCATGGCGCCATGAAATAGCTCCCAATGAAATAAGTCCCAATAAAATAACTCCCAATGAAATAAATCCCAAATAAAATGAAATATCTCCCAAACCAAAAAAATGAAATAAGTCCCAAGAAAAATGAAATAAGTCCCTAACAAAAAATGAAAGAAGTCCCAACGAAATAACTCCCAATAGAAATGAAATAAATCCCAATTTTTTTGATTATTAAATTTTTAACTGTTTAAATCCCAAAAACACTTTAATTGTATCTCTTTAAAAAACAAATCTCTGAAGTGCCTACAGTCCCTTCTTAACTTTTTTGGAATGCAGCTTACTGACATATTGATTAATTTCTTTAGATGTTTGAATGATATCAGTATAATATTTCATGCAATAGCTAACATATCGCAGGTCCCTCTGGCGGCTGCGAGAAGAACAGAAAATAAACGCCATAAAAATATGAACTCAAATTAAAAAATAAATCATCTTGGTTAAAACAGTTAACAAGCCACGCATAAACTTGGAAGCCTTTTAGAGCTTCCAGGATTCTGTCTAATAAATGTGGTATCAAAACGATTATTTGTTTGAAAAGATTTGAATGCATATGGGTGTGAAGAAAGCGCCGCAGGCGAAAAATTTTTACAAGAGATTTTAACAAAAAATTAAAAAATAATCGCGTGATCAAACGCCAATATTTCAAAAACAGTACGCGATAGAAAAATTTTGATGCCAGATTTGGAATAAAGATGCCTTATTTTTACAAAATCGAGTTCTATTGTGTTCAAGCAACTTAAGAATACGTTACAGAGGAGACCCAAATATTTCAATATTAAAACGCGAATATCTTAAAAACCTTACTTGAAGAAAAATTAATTTCATTGATAATCTAACGTATATACTTCGAATTAAGAAAGGAGTAATTATAGAGATCACAAAACTATAAAAATTCACGGCGAATTGATTCACAAGTTTGTTTTGACCACAAGCCTATACCTCAATTTTCTAAAAAGCTTAAACAACCTTTAATAATGTGATGCAGCAACATCCGCTTTAGTTCTTAAATGTATTTATTTAATTTAGGACCAACTTTTTTTATATAAGATATGAAATTTGAAAAAATTATCAATAATCGATTTTCATCTTTTCGATTTTTTAAGCTCTAAATAAAGAGAAATGAAATGCCATTACCAAATTTTGTCACCATTTTTGCAAAACCTAAATCTATTTAAAGCTGGACGTAGAAAAAAATTGCATACTTCGTGTATCACCCTCATTCTAATTGTTTCAGTTGAAAAAGAAGTTCATATGTGGTGATTTTATTTGATTCCTAAGAACATATGAAAAAGGTACTTCAAAATCATTAAGCAAAGAACTGGTGAAAGATGTTTTTATTGTTATTTTGTAGCATTTTTGGAAGTGATTTTAAAAGTACTTCCTACGGAATATGAAGTTCGGCACCTATCGCTACTTTGTATGTAGTGAAACCACCAATTCTTTTTGAACCACTTCGTTTATTTTTTGCTGGGAAACCATGAGTTTTGGACAAACACACATGATTTCACTGCATCATTATTGCGCATTAATCAGCGCTGCAAAGAGTGCTTCAATCATAGCACCTTTAACACATTTTGAATGAAAAAAAAATTGAGAACACCATTTCCACTTTAGTTTCAGAAAATACAAATTATATTACAAAAAATGTCCAATCATATATTTAAAAATGTTCAATTATATTTAAAAAATTTCCAATATAATTAAAAATTTTTGAAATGTAATTAAACATTTTTTGGTTATAAATGGTAATATCTGACATATAAATGGAAGTTTCTGAATTATAATTTGAAATTTTCGAAATATAATTGGAAATTTTTTAAATGTAATTAGATCTCTTAGGCGATATTTCTTCCAAATTCTTGCAGGGAGTCAACTGATTTTCAGAATTAGTCAATTGTATGTAAGATTTTCAAATTGTATTCAGAAATAGTCAATTGTATTTCAGATTTTGTATTTCAGAAATAGTCAAATGTTCTTCTTTGTCTTTATTCTGCTTAAATAGCTCTAAAAAGATACATGAATTCACTGCATCTTTATAGCGATTTTTTCAGCGCTCTAAAGAGATGTGAATTCAGAGCATCTTAAGAGCGCTTTTTCGGTGTATCCAACTAGCGCTCTAAAGTGTGACATCGCCTTAAAGAATCATGCATGAATTCAGCAGGTTTGGATGCGCTCCTTCACTCGAGTTTCCTTTCCAAAAGCTGCTACCAGTTCAGCAAAAACTAAATAGAGTTAATCCTAATCTTAATTCGGTCTGCAAAAAACAAGCCTAATATTTCAATGGTTTACCAAAATGTGTGTGGCTTAAGAACAAAACTGTCTACTTTATATATGGAAAGGTTTAGCATTAATCATTATATCATCGCTTTTATAGAAATATGGCTTAGGTTAGGTTGTTTGGTTAGGTTGTAAGTGGCTGCTGACGTTTACGTCAACACACGTGAGGTCCATTGTGATACCACGGGACTGTAATAGGTTTTCCTACTAGTCCCTGT
Source organism: Pegoplata infirma (assembly GCA_963921195.1). Taxonomy (NCBI): domain Eukaryota; kingdom Metazoa; phylum Arthropoda; class Insecta; order Diptera; family Anthomyiidae; genus Pegoplata; species Pegoplata infirma. The sequence continues at coordinate 119,385,898 of OY992536.1, read as the reverse complement.
ATTTAAACCAATTTGAGCTTCTTATGAAACTGCTTAGATATTGAATTTTGAAATCCGACAAATCAGAAAGATCGTGCAGCTCTCTAGATCCCAGTGAAGCAAGTCTCTGACCAGAAAGTGCCGGACAATGGCAGATAAAGTGTTCGTTAGTTTCCAACTCCTCTTCATCCATGCAACTCCGGAAAAAGTCATTCGACGGCACACTTAACCGCTCTGCGTGCTTCACTATAAGACAGTGTCCGGTAATTATAGAAACCACCGTAGAAATCTCTCCCCTTGGAAGCGGTATCACCTCACTTGTGCGCCCCTGATTAAGAGAAGGCCAAAACAGTCGTGTTGTCTCACACGTCCATCCATTTGCCCATCTTTGATTAGTCACCGTCGCTGAACAAAAATGTAGGTTTTGCTTGCAAGTTTCAAGAGGCATACCAACACATTCCAATTCTGTTGGAACCTGTAAGATAGTTTCCAGTCTTGCGAGCTCATCAGCTTTACAATTATCCGCAATGTCTCTGTGCCCGGGGACCCATATGAGTCGTGTGTTAAACTGCTTGGCCATCTCTTTTAAAGACGTGCGGCAGATAAGGGCAGATCTCGTTTTCAGAAACATTGAATCCAGGGACTTGACCACGGCTTACTGTCAGAATTGATGTTGACTGCGGTTGTAGACAAGACATTGCAAGTCATCCAGTCAGCCACTTCCTTTATTGCCAGCATCTCTGCCTTGTAAACACTGCACTGATCTGGCAATCTTCGAGCCAGGCATAATCCAAGCTGTTCCAAATAGACTCCAAAGCCCACTTGCTCGTGCAGCCTCGATCCATTTATGTAAACATTTATGGAGGGCTAAAGCCCCATCGTTTTCCAATGGCCCTTTTACAGGAATATAGAGCAATCGTTGCTTTTCTCACCCATTCCTCAACATTACGCCAGAAATTCAACTTCCTATCCAGAAATACTCCAAGATACTTGGCTCCATCTGAGAATGTGATTTCAGTGCCGTCCAGAGAAATAGGATTAACAGCAGGAATCTTATTTTTCTTGTAAACAAAACAAGCTCTGATTTACCTGGATTAACTCCCAGACCACAGCCTCTCGCCCATTTAAACAGATCTTTCAGGGAACCCTGAAGAATGTCCCTAAATATTGGCAGATGCTTTTCCTTTACCTCTATCGCGACATCGTCAACATGTGCGCCAACATGACAACCACGTGCTTCTATTGACAAATCGAGATATGACAGACGCTCCCAATTCAGATGTTATACGTCTATTGGCAAGTAGGTTTTCCACCATTAAAACGATCCCACGCTTTACTGCCAGACGAGACAATGCCAGAATTATCGATTTTGGGATGACATTATTAGAATCCCCCTCTATATCAAGAAAGGCCCCCATGGTGTACTCCTTCACCGAAAGCGATCTCTCGATAGTACCCTTGCTGTATGCATGTTACTTTGTCTAAAGCAACCTCGGGTCAATCACTCTACGCAAATATAAGTCTATCATTCTTTCCTTCGGAGCTGTATGGAAACTTTTCCCAGCCATCGGGATAAAGACGACTCTGGTATCCCACCATTTTAAAGGAATATACGACCAGTTGATGCATACTGTGTATATATTATACAGCCAAGGGCTATATAGTCCGACACTTGCTGCATCAGAGCCGGGATTATACCATCAGGTCCAGGGGATTTATAGGGCCTGAAGCTTTTATTCGCCCAGATTAATGGTGGCATATTTATCATTTCCGAAGCAATTTCAGATGCTTGGGCGTCAGAACGTTCCAAGGCTTGAAACGTCGTTATGGAATTGAACGGAAAATGCGTGTTTAGAAGGAGATCCACTGGAGAAAGACCACACCCCATTAGGATCCCTAAGGTATCCCAGGGTGCAAGGAGAAGAAGCCAGAACATTGCGCAGCCTGGATGCCTCATAAACGTCTTCTATGTCTCCACAGAAGTTTTTCCAAGAATCACATTTGACAGTTCTGATCACCATCTTATAACTCTTAAGTTGAAGCCTGTATGCAGACCAGTCCTCGCCCGCTCTTGAAGATTTAGCCTTATTAAAGAGCTTTCAACAGGAATGTCTGCTCGTCTGCAACTCATTTGACCATCAAGGTTGCTTTTTTTCTCCCTTAGGCTTTGCAGAAAGGCAAGACGCATCCAGGGACCTATTACAAACATTTGTTATATAGCCATCCAGACAGTTAATTTCCGCCAAACTATGCGGTTCAGATAAAGGTACTTTACCCAAAAGACAAGAAAAAGTCTCCCTATATTTCACCCAGTTTGTTCTTCTCAGAATTCTAGAGACTGTCTCAACCGGGCCACGCTCCCTGAGTAAAAACTCAATGTAGCAATGATCTGAGAAAGAATGTTTTTCCAAAATTCTCCAGCCTCAGAATCAGAGGATTTTTCTATATAAAATATCTTATAATCAGAGGCCTTTTTTTGGGAAAAATATCTCAAAATCAGACACTTATGCTATCTAAAACTTTTTTTATTATTAAATGTCTTAGAGTCTGAGACTTTTTTCGTAGGAAAAATGTCTCAAAATCTGAGAATTTTTCTATGCGAAAAATGTCTTAGAATCTGAGAATTTTTCTATAGAAAAAATGTCTCAGAATCTGAGACAAATTAATTTTTCTTTAGGAAAAATGTCTCAGAATCTGAACTTTAAAAAACCCTCAGAATATGTGACTTTTTTAAAAGGAAAAATTGTTGGGAATCTGATACTTTTTCTTTACACGCAGAAAAAAACATGGTTGCGGTGATCATGATTTAAGAGCGTCATATTATGATTGGGAATATGATTGTAACAATAATGTTAATATGATTGAAGGCAACAAGGAATGTTAATCATTATATGATTGCGACAATAATGGCCTAAATGTTATATAATTATCATAGTATGATTCCAGTTTAATATTTTTTTTTTTTTTATTAAATTGAGAAAATTTATTATGCTTTGATACCACACCTTTATAGAAATTCTTCATTACTTTTTTTTTGATAAAGTTCACACCAATAATTTATTTTTTGTTTTTAAATATTGTTTTTATAAATATGAAATCATTTTTATTAATTTTGGTTCAATTTAGTGGCAACCTGCGTTTTACATCAATGATGTGCAATAAACTTATAAAATTTTTCTAAAAAAATTTCATCAACGATAACATTTTTGTCAGCTAACATTGAATGATTGTATAAACCATTAAGTTATTGACAAAATCATACGTATTTGCTGCAATCAGAATATATTTGTTACAAAATTAAAATTATTGTCAGCAATTATAACATATCAGTAAACAAAAAATGCACAAAAAAAACACTTTAATAATTTCGATATGAAGTTTTTTTTTAAAATGGAAAATTAATTTTGAACCGCACAATAAATCTATATATATAAAAAGAGTGTGGCGACTGACTGACTTACTGACTGACTGACTGATTGGCAATAATCATCGCCCAGCCCAAACCGCTGAAGCTAGAGACTTGAAATTTGGAATGTAGGTTTGGCTCCCGACAAAACCACCCACTAAGAAGGGATTTTTGGAAATTCCGATTCAAAGGGGGGCAAAAGGGGGAAAATAGGGCCCTTTGGGGGATTTTGTATCTTTTGAACTAATAGTCCTAGAAACTTCAAATTTGAACTCTAGGATCCTCTCGCGGAAATAAAATTTCGGAATTTTTTTTTTGGAAAATTCCGCCTCCAAGGGGGGAAAAAGGGGAAAATAGGGCAAATTGGTACATTTTCTATATTCTAAACAAATGGTCCCAGAAACTTGAAATTTGAAGTCTACGACCCTCTCGCGGAAACAACATTTAAGGTGCGGGGGAGGGGGAAAATAGGGCAAGTTGTATCTTCTGAACTAATGGTCCTACAATCTTGAAATTTTCAATATAGGATGCTCTCGCGGAAATAACATTTTGAAAAAAGTACTTTTTTGAAAATTCCGGTTTTAAGGGGGACAAAAAGGGGGAAAATAGGGCAATTTGGTGAATTTTGAACTAATGGTCCTAGAAACTAGATATTTGAACTATAGTATCCTCTCGGGGAAAAACTTTTTTTTACTAAAATTTTTTCACTCAAAATTTTTTTCACTCAAAATTTTTTTTTCACTCAAATTTTTTTTTTTTACAAATTTTTTTTTTTTACAATTTTTTTTTCACTCAAAATTTTTTTTTACTCAAAATTTTTTTTCACTCAAAATTTTTTTTACTCAAAATTTTTTTTCACTCAATTTTTTTTTTTTACAAATTTTTTTTCACTCAAATTTTTTTTTCACTCAAAATTTTTTTTCACTCAAAAATTTTTATTTTACAATTTTTTTTTTACTCAAAATTTTTTTTTACTCAAAATTTTTTTTACTCAATTTTTTTTAATAAATTTTTTTTTCACTCAATTGTATTTTATTCTTCAGTTTTTTTACTCATTTTTTTTACTTAAATTTTTTACTTAGAAGGTGTTTTCACCCAAATTTTTTTTTACTCAAAATATTTTTCGCTTAATTTTTGACTCAAATTTTTTACTCAATTTTTTTTTCTCATTTATTTTTGAATTTTTGGGAATTTATTGATTTAATCACTTAAATTTAGGGGGAAATAGGACAATTTTAAACATTTCGATCTTCTGAACTAATGGCCCCAGTAACCTAAAATTTGGACTATAGGATCCTCTAGCGGAAATAATACTATAAAGAAAGTATTTAAAAAAAAAATAAGAAATGGAAATGGGGAAAAAGGGCAATTTGGTACATGTTCTATCTTCTGACCTAATGGTCCTTGAAACTTAAAGTTTTGGACTATAAGACCATCTAACGGAAAAAACATTCTGAAACAAAGTTTTTTTTTAATTCTGATTCTAGGGGGTTGAAAGGGGGAAAGTAGGATAATTTGGTACATTTTGTATCTTCTGAACTAATGGTCTTAGAAACTTAAAAATTTGGACTATATGATCCTCTCGCGGAAATTATGTTCTGAAGAAAGTATTTTTTGAAAATTTTTCATTCAAATTTGGGGGGGAAATAGGACGATTTTAAACATTTCCTATATTGTGAACTAATGGTCCCAGAATCCTGAAATTTGGACTATAGGATCCTCTCGCGGAAATAATATTCTGAAGAAAGTATTTTTTTAAAAAGGCACTTCTAAGAAGGGGAAAAGGGGGGAAATTGTGCAATTTGATACATTTTCTTTTCTCTGACCTAATGGTCCTACAAACTTAAAGTTTGGTCTATAAGATCCTCTCGCGGAAAAAACATTCCGAAACAAAGTTTTTTTTTCAATTGCGCTTCTAGGGTGGTAAAAAGGGGGATAATAGGACAATTTGGTACACTTTGTATGTTCTGAACTAATTTTCCCAGAAACATAAAAATTTTGACTATGGGATCCTTCGCGAAAATAACATTATGAAGAAAGTTCTATTTTGAAAATTTCGCTTCTAAGGGGGAAAAAGGGGAAAGTAGGGTAATTTTGTGTCTGCTGAGCTAATGGTCGTAGATCCTTGAAATTTGGGCTGTACGATCCTCTCGCGGAAATAACTTTCTGAAAGAAGTACTTTTTGAAAATTCCGGTATCTGCTAAACAAATAGGATTCACGATCCTCTCGCTTGGACTGCACGATCCTCTCGCGGAAATAACATTCTGAAAAAAGTACTTTTTTGAAAATTCTGCTTTAAAGGAGGAAAAAGCGAAAGGTAGGGCAATTTTGTATCTGCTGAAAATATGGTCCTAGATACTTGAAATTTGGAGTGAACGAACCTCTCGCGGAAATAAAATTCTAAAGGAAGTACTTTTTCAAAATTCTGGGGGGAAATCGGGAAAGTAGGGCAATTTTGAATCTGCTGAACTAATGGTCCTTAATACTTGAAATTTAAACTGCACGATCCTTTCGCGAAAATAACATTCTTAAAGAAGAACTTTCCAAAAAATCTTTTGTATCTGCTGAACTAATGGTCCTAGATACTTGAAATTTAAACTGTACAATCCTCTCGCGGAAATAATATTCTAAAGGAAGTACTTTTTGAAAATTCCGGTGAAAAAAGGGGGTGAGTGGAGTAATTTTGAATCTGCTGAACTCATGGTCCTAGATACTTAAAATTTCAACTGTACGATCCTCTCGCGGAAATAACATTGTTAAAGAAAAACTTTTTTAAAAATTATGCTTCTACGGGGAAAAAGGGGAAAAGTAGGCCAATTTTGTATCTGCTGAACTAATGGTCCTAGATACTTAAAATTTGAACTGCACAATCCTATCCCGAAAATAATATTCTAAAAGAAGTACATTTTTGAAAATTCGTTTTTAAAGGGGGAAAATGGGGAAAGAAGGGCAATTTCGTATCTGCTAAACGAATGGTCCCAAAAACTTGAAATTTTAACTCTACTCTCGCGGAAAAAACATTTTGTAAAAAGTAATATTTTGAAAAATCCTTTTATAAGGGTGAAGGTGGTTAGTAGAAGGGGTTTAATAGGGCAATTTTGTATCTTCTGAACAAACTTGAAATTTTGAATCTGGATGCTCTCGCGGAAATTATTTTTTGAAAAATATATTTTTTTGAGAATTTTGGTTTTAAGGAGGCCCAAAAGGGGGAAAATCCCAGCAAAACTTAGATTACCAAATAAGGTATAAAATAAGGTATATGATCTCTTATTTTATACATTGCAGCATTGATGATTTTAACAGGCGATGAGACTCAAAGTAATGCATCCACATTATCACAAAGAATACCAGTAAGGTATAAAATAAGTCATAAATTTATAACGAAGAATACGAGTAAGGTGTAAAATATATGATATTTTATAGGTTACGAGAAATGAAATAATATAGCATACCAGAAGGTAATATATAAGGTGTTACGAGTAGTGAAAAAGTAATTTGATATTAAATTTACTCACGTGATTGTAAGTGAGAGTTAGTAGATAAAATATGCTCGTGAGTGTGTGTCGTTAGAAATTTCCTGTCGTGAGCCCATCTCTAGTTTAAACTTATGCATTTTTTTATAAAATAATTATTTTTTATGTTATAGTAATGCATTATGCATCCAATTATAAATAATGCATTATTTCAAACTTTCAAATAATACATAATGTAACCAAATATAAGTCATCCATGATTTAATGTTTAGAAATAATAAATATGAAATACATTTTTTCCAATAATCATGTATTACGTAGTAAATTATTAGTAATGCATTATTTTTCACTTTAAAATAATACGTTGTGGAACAAATGTTTGGTATGACATCCTAAAATAATGCTACAAATAAGGTATATACATTACCTGGTAATGTGTTATATAATCACTACCCATTACCAAAGTTTTGCTGGGATAGGGCAATTTGCTAAACTTTAAATTAACCCTTTCACTACCGACTTTTTTTGGCTAGGAATTTATTGACCAAAATTTGTGAAAATGTAGATCTATGCAAATTAAAAACATTTTGTTGATTTCGTTGGTCTACCGCGCCCCCTAGCGGAGATATTTCCAACCAAACTTAAAGCTTTCACATGCAATAACCCCCGAACGAGTGAACATTTTTCCAAAATTCGAATTTTGTATTTTTTGTACCGAAAAGTTCTACAAAATCCGCTTTTAGGAAAGCTTGTACGATTATTGTTCGATTTTTGAGAATTTTTTAACGTTTATTTTGTTTTGCAATTTTTTTACGTTATTTGAAAAATTTTCATTTTGCCAACAAATATTGCGTGTAGAGCCCAACGGATTGCAAATTTATTTTTCCGAACACATCTATCGTAAAGATAACCTTTCAATGATCAATTTTGTCCAAACAAAACACAAAAATGTTGGACGGTTTATTTTTAATGATTTTTTAAAGATGTGTACACTGTAGTGTACAAGGGGAGTGAAAGGGTTAATGGTCTTAGAAACATGACATTTGGAATATAGGATCAAATCGCGGCAATAACCTTCTAAAAGAAGTACTTTTTTGAAAATTTCGCTTTTAAAGGGGAGAAAGGGGGAAAGTAGTGCAATTTTGTATATGCTAAAGTAATGGTCCTAGATACTTGAAAATTGGACTGTACGATCCTCCCACGGAAATAACATTCGGAAGGGAATACTTTTATAAAAATTCCTCTTTTAAGGGGAAAAAGAGGGGAAAATAGAACAATTTTGAATCTGCTGAACTAATGGTCCAAATACTTGAAAATTGGACTGTACGATCCTCCCGCGGAAATAACATTCGGAAAGAAATACTTTTTTAAAAATTCTTCTTTAAGGGGGAAAAAGGGGGAAAGTAGGCCAATTTTGTATCTGCTGAACAATTAGGCCTAGATACTTGAAAATTGGACTGCACAATCCTCTCGCGGAAATAAAATTCGAATGGAGGACTTTTTGGAAAATTCCGTCTCTAAGAGGGAAAAGGGGGAAAGTAGGCAATTTTGTATCTGCTGAACTAATGGTCCGGGAGACTTGAAATTTTGACTGTACGATCTTTTCGCGAAAATTACATTCTGAAAGAAGTACTTTTTTAAATATTCCGATTTTGAGTGGGAAAAAGGGGAAAAGTAGGGCAATTTTGTATCTGCTGAAATAATGGTCCTACACTCAAAAAATTATGTTAGTAAAATCAACTGAAAATGCCAGTTAAAATAACTACTTTGTAAGTTGTTTTGGGGTCAACTACTTTTTCAGTTAAATCAACTAACAATGTTAGTTATTTTAACTGACAAAAAACAACTGACTTATGTAGTAAAAACTACTTACATTTGTAGTCAAAACAACTAAAATGTAGTAAAAATAAAATAATCAATATATAATTTTTTTTTTTCAAAAAAATTTTCAGAAAAAAAATTTAAGACCAAATTTTTTCCAAGTTTTTTTTAAAAAAAAAAAAAAGTGATGAAAAATAAAAAAAAAAAAAAAAATATTTTTTGGAAAAAACTGAAAATTTTTCAGAGATAAAAAAAAATAAAATTAACTACTTTAAATAACTGTTACTACATTACAGTACTTTTTTGTTAGTTATTCAAAAAAACGACTTAAAATAACTAACAGAAATAGTTGTTTGATATTTTTCATACAGAAACAACTGACTTTGTAGTTGAAAACAACTAACTACTGTAAAATATACAAACAACTAACATGTAGTAACTTACATAATTTTCTGAATGTATATACTTGAAATTTGGACTGTACGATCCTCTCGCGGAAATAACATTCTCAAGGAAGTACTTTTTTGAAAACTCTACTTTAAGGGGGGAAAAAGGGGAAGGTAGGGCATTTTTGTATCTGCAGAATGGTCCTCGATTCTTAAAATTTACCTGTACGATCCTCTCGCGGATATAACATTCTAAAAGAAGTGCTTTTTTTTAAATTCTGCTTCTGCGGGGGGAAAAGGGAGAAAGTAGGGCAATTTTGAATCTGCTTAACTAATAGTCCTACATACTTGAAGTTTTGACTGTACGATCCTCTCGCGGAAAGAACATTCTAGAAGAAGTACTTTTTTTTAAAGTTCTCCTTCTAAAGGGGGATAAGGTGGAAAGTAGGGCAATTCTGTATCTGCTGAACTAATGATCCTAGATACTTAAAATTTGAACTGTACGATCCTCTTGCGGAAAAGTACTTATTGTGGAAAGTTCCGCTTCTAAGGGGGAAAAGGCGGATAGTAGGGCAATTTTGTATCTGCTAAACTAATGGTCCTAGATACTTGAAATTTAGACTGCACGATCCTCTCTCTTGGAATTAACATTCTGAAAGAAGTACTTTTTTTGAAAATTCCGATTTTAAGGGGGAAAACGGGGAAGGTAGGGCAGTTTTGTATCTGCTGAACTAATGGTTCTAGATACTTGAAGTTTGGCTGAACGATCCTCTCGCGGAAATAACATTCTTATGAAAGTACTTTTCAAAATTCTGGGGGAAAAAGGGGAAAAAGAAGGGCAATTTTGGATCTGCTGAACTAATGGTCCTAGATTCTTGAAATTTGAACTGAACGATCCTTTCGCAAAAATAACATACTTAAAGAACTTTTTTAAAAATTCCACTTCTAAGGGGGAAAAAGGGGAAAGTAGGGTCCTTTGGTGGATTTTGTATCTTTTGAACTAATAGTTTTAGAAACTTGAAATTTGGACTCTACAATCCTCTCGCCAAAAAAAAAAAACAAAAAAATATTTTTTTGAAAATTCTGCCTCCAAGGTGGGGAAAATAGAGCAAATTGGTGCATTTTTTATCTTCTGGACAAATGGTCCCAGAAACTTGAAATTTGGACTCTAGGATCCTCTCGCAGAATTAACATGCGGAAAACAAAATTTTTTGAAAATTCCGTGAAGTTTGGTCTTTAGGATCCTCTCGCGGAAACAACATTCCAAAAAAAAAATATTGTTTGAAAAATTCCTCCTCCACGGTTGGAATAGGGAAAATCGGTACATTATTTATCTTTTAAACAAATGGTCCCAGAAACTTGAAATTTTAACTCTATCTCTCGCAAAAAAAAAACATCTTGAAAAAAGTAGAAGGGGCAAAATATGGCAATTTGGTAAATTTTAAACTAATGGTCTTAAAAACATGACATTTGCTATATAGGATCATCTCGCGGAATAACATATTGAAAGAAGTACTTTTTTGAAAATTGCTTTTTAAAGGGGGAAAGAAGGGCAATTTTGTATCTGCTGAACTAATGGTCCTTGATATTGAAGTTTGGACTGTACGATCCTCTCGCGGAAATAACATTCTGGAAGAAGTACTTTTTTGGAAAAATCTGCTTCTATAGGGGGAAAAAGAGGGAAAGTAGGGCAAATTTGAAATTTGAATCCTCTTGCGGAAACAACATTCTAATGGAAGTACTTTTTGAAAATTTCGCTTCTACGGGGAAAAAGGGGGAAATTAGGGCAATTTTGTATCTGCTGAACTAACGGTCCTAGATACTTAAATTTGGAGTGTACGGTCCTCTCGCGGAAAAAACATTCTGAAAGAAGTACTTTTTTGAAAATTTTGTTTTATAGGTGGAAAAGGGGAAAAAGTAGGGCAATTTTGTATCTGCTGAACTAATGGTCCTAGATACTTAAATTTTGAACTGTTTTGTTTTTCTGCTGAACTAATGAACTAACATTCTAAAATAAGTACTTTTATGAAAATTCTGCTTCTAATGGGGAAAAAGGGAGAAAGTAGAGATACTTAAAATTGGTACTTTACGATCCACTCGCGGAAATTACATTCTGGGAAAATAATTTTTTGAATTTTCGCTTCAATTTGGTACATATTGTTCCTTATGCACTAATGTTCCTTGAAACTTAAAGTTTGAACTATGGGATCGTTTCGCAAAATAAAATTTTTTTCAACTTTAAATCTACTCAAAATATAATATTTTAAAGGTCGAAACTAACAATTTTTATGTTTAATTAAAAAATAGTAAGAATTTGAAGTAATAAAGTTGTTTTTTTTTACAGCTAACCGGTAACGAAGTACCGGGCGAGTTAGCTAGTAGATTATATAAAGTAGATTTTTGTATTTCATTTCCTTCTGCGTTGATCCAATTTTTTTACTCAAATTGCCTTAAATCTTTTAAAGAAGAGGTGTCTTTGCGACTAACTGGCAAAACACTAAACTGATGAATAAACCTGACAATGTTTGCAAAATCAATTTTCATTAAGTTGTGATTATCTAATGATTGTTATAATATGTTCAAATTTTTGGTGTGTCGAAAATATAATCTACTATAACATTGTTACAACATCCATATTGTACTTTTGGATGTAGCAATTATTCTATCATGATTGAAGCGACTATTAAATGTCTAAAACAACCATATAAATGTTTAAATAGAATTTTAAAAACACTAACTTGATTGCTGCAATCATAACTGGGTTTAGAGATCATACCCAGTAAAAATTGGCATTACTAGTAATGGGTTTTGTAATCCGAATCAGATGTTAATCAGTAGTTACTTATTGAATGAAACACTAATTATTTTAACAAGGGCGTGAGACAAAAATAACTAGAGAAGAGTATGGATATAAATAAGTAGTTACTGACTCGGATTACAAATAAGGAGTAAAAACCCATTACCAATAAGAAGTAAAATAATTAGTTAATTAAAACTTTTAAAATTCAACTTGTTTTTACTAAAACTTAAAAATTGCGTAATTTTTATTAAGTTTTTAAGTTAATTGAATTGTAAAGGTTAAAAACTGCAAGTTCAAGAAGATATTATTACTTAGAAGTGCTTTTATAACATATTACTGAAAAGTAGTTACTTTTGGGCTTAAAATAATGTTAATGGTAATGGGTACTCATTATAAATAATGTACTTGGTAATGATTACTTTTCACAACTCATTACCATGTTTTAGCTGGGTAGTATAGTTGCCGTGATCATGTCGCAACCATATTTTTTCTCTGCGTGTAGAACCGGCTGGTTTTTCTTTAGGAAAAATGTATCAGAGTCTGATACTTTTTATAGGAATATGAGACTTTTTTAAAAGGAAAAATTGTTGGGAATCTGATACTTTTTCTTTAGAACCTGATGGTTTTTCTTTAGGAAAAATGTATCAGAATCTTATACTTTTTATAGGAATAGGAATGTATTAGAATCTAAGACATTTTCTATGGGAAAAATTACTTTTTCTATAGGAAAAATGTATCAGAATCTGAAACTTGTTCTATAGGAAAAATTTCTCAGAATCTAATACTTTTTCTATTTGGAATATATCTTAGAATCTGAATCTTTTTTATAGGCAAAATGTCTTAAAATTGAAGACTTTTTCTATAGAATAAATGTCTCAGAATCTGAATCCCGTGAATTTCTGAATAGGTTGTATGAATAGCCCTATAGGGAACTAAGAAAATTGCGTTTTTGGTTTTACAATTTTTCAAAAACTGGGCTTAGGAGGCGTCAAATATTGGAAAAATGGTCAAATTTTTGTCGAGTTGCCTTGTTTAAATATTTATCAAATTAAAACGGAATGCACCACAATCTCAAAAATTTACATTCTTATATAGTTTTGTATGAGCAATCGACTAGATTTTTTTTGGAAAATTTTCATAATCTGTTCTGAAATTTTCCATTTTTTAAAAAAGTCAATTTATCAAAAATCCTGCCACTTTAGCTTTTTTTTAATTTTTTTGTTTTTAAGTTAATTTGTCTATCCACACAAAAAAATTCAGACATGTTTTTTTCGTTTTTTTTTAGTTATTATCGACCTTTTCCTAATTTTATTGCTATGATTTTTAGAAATTTCTAAAACGGGCTTATCAAGGTCATGTATTTATGTATGAAAATAACGTCAATTATTTACATTTATAGTAAAAAATGCACATTTAGTTTTACACAACATAAAATACAAATAATAAATGTAAAAAAATATATTTAAAAAAAATATCACAGTATAAATTTTTATTAAACTAGCTATCATAGAAGAAAAATTAAAATCGCAATTGAATATTAAATTTCATAACAATTTTGTAATTTGCTTTTATTTTCTTGTTTTAACACGGCAATGAGCATTGAATATTTAGATAAATATTACTCATACGCTACGTTGAAACAAGAAAATACAATCAAATTACTAAATTGTTATGAAATACAAAATTCAAATGTGATTTTCTCGAATAAAAAAATGGAAAACACATGTCTGATTTTTTTTGTGTGGATAGACAAACATCTAAAATTAAAAAAAAAAATTAAAAAAAGTGGCAGGATTTTTGATAAATTGACTTTTTTAAAAAATGGAAAATTTCAGAACGTATTCCGAAAATTAAAACAAAAAAAATTTTGGTCGATAGCCCATACAAAACTATACCAGAATATTTATTTTAAGATTGTGGTGCAATCCGTTTTAATTTGATAAATATTTAAACAATGCAACTCGGCACACATTTGACAATTTTTCCAATATTTGACTATGCCTCCTAAGCCCAGTTTTTGAAAAATTCAAAAACCAAAAACGCAATTTTCTTAGCTCCATATAGGGCTATTCATTCAACCTATTCAAAAATTCACGGGACACATGTTTTTTTCGCTGGACATTTGGTGTGGAATGCCTCATTTACGATTTTTTATTGAAATTTTTGGCAGTCAAATGGCCATAACTTTGGAACGGTAATACCTCTGGGCTTCGTTTAGGGCATTTATCTTCAAAGAAAAACGTAAGTTACCTGCCATCTAGCTCAGCAAATTGAGGTTATGTGCACATTCCTATCTCTTTTTTTTCCAACTTTTTTTTCAAAGCTCTGTATTTCGTAGATTTCACTTTTTATTAATTTTTTTTATTGACTGTGAAAGGTCTCAGAAAGACCTTTCCAATAAACCCAAAACAAAAAAAATTCGACTACTGGTTCAGAAGTTAATAATTTTGCCCTACTACCCTCCGACCTACAATGCGAAAATTTTCAAACCGCTGCCATTTCGCACACTTACATTTTCGAGGATGGTCGTAGTGGACATTTTTTCATAAAATGAGCCAAGGAATACGCTGGTGAAATTCGGCGGGCCGTGACTGAAATTCGGCGGGCCACCCTGTATACGCTTGCAGAGTTGAGTGTAGTCCTACCCAGCAAAATGTTCGATTCCGAAGAATCGGTTGTGGAATCAACTATACTACCCTGCAATCGATTCTACTAAGTATGCATTGCATTATCGATGATTTTTGTTTGAGATTGTCACGAAAGCAATACATCCTTTTCCTCCAAACTAGAACACTTATCTGTTCTACAGAATCTATTCTAGAATATGTTGCATATAGTGGTACAAGAAGGGATTCCGCGATTTTTTAACGGTTACATATCTGTTCCATGTAATGAATTATGGAAATAGTTCTGAGTAATTAAATGAAATTATTTTTTAAATTTTTATTTTTTTTTTCTTTACACAAATTGTAAATCTAAATACACAAGAACATATAAACTAACAATAATCTTATTAAGAGAAAGTCTATCGACTTATGTATTAAGGATTTAAACAACCAATAAAAAAGAAGGAGAGAACTACACCAATAGAACTAATTAAAATAATAGAAGATAACAGAATATATTTATGAATCCGAGACTTTCTATAGAAAAATTGGCTCAGCACTGTACATTTTCTTTAGGAAAAATGACTCAGAATCTTAGAATTGTTGTTATGGGAAAAATATATTTGTTGTAAAAATTTGTCAGATTGTGAAATATTTTTTCCATAGAAAAAGTCTCAGATTCTGAGAATTTTTTCCTATAGAAAAAGTCTCCGTTTCTGAGAGTTTTTCGTAAAGAAAAAGTCACAGCTTCTAAAAAAATTTTCCTTTTGAAAAAGTCTCACATTCCGAGAAATTTTGAAGTTAAAATTAAAATAAGTATGTCAGATTCTGAAACTTTTTTGTTATTGAAAAAGTCTCTGATTCTGAGAAATTTTTCCTACAGAAAAAGTCTCAGATTCTCAGAGTTTTTCTTTAGGAAAAATGTCTCAGAATCTAAGACTTTTTCTATAGAAAAAATGTTTCAGATTTTAAGACTTTTTGTACAGGAAAAACGTCTCAGATTCTAAGACATTTTTAATATAGAAAATGTCTCAGATTCTTTTTCCTATAGAAAGTCTCAGATTCTGAGAAATTTTTCCTATAGAAAAAGTCTGAGATTGTGAGACATTTTTCCTATAGAAAAAGTCTCAGATTCTGAGATATTTTTCCTATAGAAAAAGTCTTAGATTCTGAGACATTTTTCCTATAGAAAAAGTCTCAGATTCTGAGACATTTTCCTATAGAAAACAATCAGATTCTGAGACATTTTTTCTATAGAGATAGTCTCAGATTCTGAGACATGTTTTCTATAGAAAAAGTCTCAGATTCTGAGACATTTTTCCTATAGAAATAGTCTCAGATTCTAAGACATTTTTCCTATAGAAAAAGTTTTAGATTCTGAGACATTTTTCCTATAGAAAAAGTCTTAGATTCTGAGACATTTTTCCTATAGAAAAAGTCTCAGATTCTGAGACATTTTCCTATACAAAAAGTCAGATTCTGAGACATTTTTCCTATTAAGATAGTCTCAGATTCTGAGACATTTTTTCTATAGAAAAGGCTTTGGTTTTGACACATTTTTTCTATGGAACTTTTAAATTCTCGACATTTTCCTTAAGAAAAAAATCGCGGGCTTTAAAACATTTTGTACCTAACAATAATTATGTTAAACTATAGATACATACTCGTGCATTCATGCCACAATCCTGATCTTTCTCTAACAATGAACATATTCGTATTCCATTCTTTTGGTTTGGAGAAAGTGGATAGATAATACGCCTAAATGTAACCACCAATACTGCCGACATGTCGCGACAGCATCAATTCTCCTAAATTGCACTTTTTTTTTTTAAATGTATATTTTTACAATCTGAAAGCATAAATAAAACCAATTATAAGAACCGCGTACGTATACCAAATTAAAATGTGTACTTATGTTAATTCAGCCATATGTATCCAGAATGTATTAAAAAACACAATAAGTGCTGCGAAAATCTAAAAATTTGTCAACAAAAAGTTAACAAATAAATTGTTTTTATACCCTCCACTTAGTGATAGAGGGTATATATAAGTTTGTCATTCCGTTTGTAACTCATCGAAATATCGATCTGGGACCCCATAAAGTATATATATTCATGACGCCCGATCGATTTTAAGACATTCTAGCGATGTCCGTCTGTCCGTCTGTCTGTCTGTGGAAAATGCTGTCACGGACAAAATATTGCACAGAGATGACTGAAACTTAACATATTTATTGGAAGTTCTCCCGAGAAGTTTGGTATTGCATTTGAGCGATATCGGTGCAGCGTTTCAAAAGTTATGAACGAAAATGTAAGCACACCTCAAAAATTTCAGTACATTCAACATAACCTAAAAATACAAAATGCTTTAATTCGGCTTCTGGTTGACATATGTGAACATAATTGAACACCAAATGGTATTTAAACAAGTACGAACATAGTTTTTGACAAAAAAAGACAAAATCGCGGATTTTTTTTTACCAAAATTTTTTTCGCGGAAATTTATTTTTCAAAAAATTTTTTTTTTTTTAAAAGTAATTTCCTTTTAAATAAAGTTTTTGCAATAATCTTTTAGAAATTGTGGAGGGTATCACTACATTCGGCAAGGCCGAATTTAACTTTTTTACTTGTTTTTTATAAATTTCATTTTTCTGTTTGACATTTTTTTCAAAAATTATAAGTTTTTTTATCGATTCCGTGGAAACAGTAAAGGAATGGAGTAACATTATCTATTCTAGAATACATTCGCAAAGAAACGATTCCAAAAAATTTTGTTGGGTATTGAAATATGATAAATGGTCGCTGCCAGTGTGTACTTACCCAGACAGAAAATACGAAAGGGAAAGCGCTGGCAAAGTACCTTTTATGGTCGCTTGTGTGCTGGGAAAGCATCACATTTTGGTACTCCCCCAGCGTCCAAAATGATAACCACGGCAAACGGTATGCCGTTGCTATTTTAAAGCGCTTTAAAAACCAAAAATATGGTACTATTATGGCACTTTTAGAACAAAAAAATGGGACGTATCAAAATTGTATAAGTCCATAAGACACAACTTTTTATGGTGTTTATTTGAATAAAGAAATTTATTAAATTAGGATAAAACATTTTTTGACTAATTTATTAGGATAAAAAAATTTTGGACAAACTTTGAAATATTTTCTAAGTCCCGGAAAAAATTTGTTTGCAGTTTTCTTTGCGTTTTGGAATAAAAAATTTATTAAAAATGCTTCTAGGAAAATTTTTGGAAAAGTCCCAAAAAAAAGTGGTGTATTGAACCGAATCGAGTAGTGTTCCAAAGGGATAGGCCCAGTGACATTTCACATGTGATGTATCCGGAGTTTAAGACACTTCCTCACGAAAGAAGCAGGTGTTTTTACATAAAAGGTGTCAAGTTTGTAATATGTAGGTCATTGTGTCTAAGTGACACATCACGAGAACTATCAAGGACCGACCACTTATCCTGCAGGAAAATACAAAATATTCCAATTGCTACGAAAACTAATAAATTTTAATAAAAAATTTATACTTTGAACGGATTTAAAAAGAAAAACATTGGAAAAGCGCTTGCAAAGCACTTTTTATACCCTCCAACCACAGTATGGGGGTATACTCGCTTTGTCATTCCATTTGTAATGCATCGAAATATCGATCGGCGACCCCATAAAGTATATATATTATTGATCCATGATCGATTCTAAGACATTTTGTGAATGTCCTTTCGTCCCTCCGTCTGTAGATGGCACGATACAGTCCAAAATAAAAGAGCTAGCCTCCAGCAATTTAGCATGAATATGTGTTATGGTCCTAGGCAGGTTAAGTTCGTAAATGGGCAAAATCGGCTCAGGGGGAAAAAAGTTCCCCCTTAAAGAACTGAACCAACCTCTGAAAAAATACACTCTTTTTTACATGTTTTTTTTTGTATTTTTGTTAAATAATTATAATTGAAACATTTGTTATATTTATCGGGATGGGAAGGTGCTCTCAACTTCCCACACTGACCCCCAACACCCCCCCCCCCCGCCTCCAAAAACAAACGCCCCTGACAATTTTTTATTTTTTTACATTTTGGAGGGAATAAAAGATTCGGCATAGCCGAATTTAACACTCTCACTTGTTCGAATTCATACTGCCTTCTACACAAAAAATAAAGTGCTTTGCCGAGACTTTTTCTTTGGAACAGTTGGCAGTTTCTGCTTGGGTAGTTTCAATATATCAATTTTTTCAGTGTGGCGTATGGAATAACAAATTTTAAAATTTTAATTTTAATTTACGAGGTAAATTTTGGAACAAAAATTTTTTTTTTTCCATCGAAATGATTTTTTTTAATTCAATAATTAAAAGTCAAATAATATCAAAAAACCTCAAACTTGAAAAGAATTTTTGGAATGTGTGCAACTTTTTAGTTTATGCGCCCAATTAGATTATTTGTTTCCTTCATTATTGGGCCAAGCAATGCGTGTGTACACCGTTTTTATAGACAGAGGGACTAGAGTTTCTGTTTCGGTTAAAACCGTAACCGAAACCGCGGTTATTGAAGCCGAAAACCGAAACCGGCCATAAATGTTCGGTTACCCGTTTTTATACCCTCCAACCACAGTATGGGGGTATACTCACTTTGTCATTCCGTGTGTAACGCATCGAAATATCAGTCGGGGACCCCATAATGTATATATATTATTGATCAGTGATCGATTCTAAGACATTCTAGCGATGTCCGTCCGTCCGTCCGTGGAGGACACGATACAGTCCAAAATAAAAGAGCTACACGCAGAGAAAAAATATGGTTGCGAAATGATCACGGCAACTATAATATGATCTCAAGCACTGTTATGATTGCAGCAATCATGTTATTGTTTTTAAAACTGTATTTAAACATTTATATGGTTGTTTTGGACATTTAATAGTCGCTTCAATCATGATAAAATGATTGCTACATCCAAAAGTACAATATGGTTGTTGTAACAATGTATAGTTAATTATATTCTCTACACACCAAAAATTTTAACATAACATGATTATAACAATCATTAG
Source organism: Pegoplata infirma (assembly GCA_963921195.1). Classification (NCBI taxonomy): domain Eukaryota; kingdom Metazoa; phylum Arthropoda; class Insecta; order Diptera; family Anthomyiidae; genus Pegoplata; species Pegoplata infirma. The sequence goes on along the minus strand of OY992536.1, from coordinate 119,366,395 downwards.
ATAATCATAAATAAAAACTAATTTTTGCAAACATTGTCAGGTTTATTCATCAGTTGTTTTGCCAGCAAACAGTTAGTCGCAAAAACGCCACTAACAATTAGTTCTTTAAAAAATTTAAAGCAATTTAATATAAAAAATTGGATCAACGCAGAAGAAAGTGAAATATAAAAATCTATTTAAAAATAAATTTCCATTTTAAATAAAAACTTGAAAACAAAAATATTAAAGTGAGTTTTTGTGCATGTTTCGTTTACTCAATGTGTTGTAATTGCTGACAATCATTTTAATTTTGTAGCAAATATGTAATGATTGCAGCAAATATGTTGTGATTTTTTCAATTACTGAATAGTTTATACAATCATTAAATTTTAGCTGACAAAAATATTATCGTTGATAATTTTTTATTAGAAAAATGTCATAAGTTTATTGCACATCATTGATGTAAAAGGCACTAAATTGAACCAAAATTAATAAAAATGGTTTCATATTTATAAAAACAACATTTAAAAACAAAAAAAAAAAATATCAATGTTTTTCGAAGACTGTGTGCTATTAAAACAAAGAATATTAAATTGGCATCATATTATGATAATTATATAACATTTAGGCCATTATTGCCGCAATCATATAATGATTAACATTCCTTGTTGCCTTCAATCATATTAACATTATTGTTACAATCATATTCCCAATCATAATATGACGCTCTTAAATCATGATCACCGCAACCATGTTTTTTTTCTGCGTGTAGACTCCTGAAATTTGGCAAGAATATGTCTAATAGTCATAGGCTGGTGCGGGGGGAAAAGTTCCCCCTTTAAGAACTAAACCAACCTCTGAAAAAACGCCATTTTTTTATAGATTTTTGCTTAGCAAACGAAACATTTTTTTATGTCAGAAGAAGTTCAAAGTCCTGTAGTTGGATCCAGATAGGTTGTGTCCCACCACCGAACCCCCCCCCCCCCCACACCAAAAAAGGACGCCCCTGTTTTTTTTTTTTTTAAGGTGTTGGAGGGTATAAAAGATTCGGCACAGCCGAATCAATTGTTTTAACGAAACACATATATTATGTTTTTCGTTAAAACAATTGTAATTAGTTACTTTTGTGATTAAATAAGCTAAATTTTACTGCTACGCAGTCACTTCAACTATTTAATATTACAGTGACTGAATGATTCATATTATATTCACATTAAAAAAAAAACTTGTCAAATTACTAGAAAAAGTCTCGTAATCCCATTTTACCAATATTTGTCAGTTTTCCTTGTTTTTTAACAAAACCTTTTTGATCGAAATTTAAAATTTTCGTTGTACTTTTACAATTTTTTTCGTTAATGTCCAAATTTCCAAAGTAAGTTTACAAAAAAAAAATTTGTTAAGTCACCAAAGATCCTTGTAAGTATTATCGCATGTAAAAATTTGTAAAATTACAATTTTATTGGTAAAAAACTTGTAAAATTACAAAAAAGCTCTTAATTTTTACTAAACATTTTCGTAAAATTGGAGATAGCACACAATCTAGTAAAGTCACGAGAAGTCCTTGTAATTTTTATCGCGTCAAAAAAATTGTAAATTTACAACTTTATTGTTAAAAAGCTTGTAAATTATTTGTAATTTTACAAGCTTTCGTTTTATTTTTTAATAGAGAAACAAGTGACTTAAATCGATTGTCAAGTTTTCCAGTTTTTTAGATAACATAGATTGTTTGTCTCATCTAAAATACAGTTTATGATGACAAAACTAAAATCTTTTTAATTTAAAATTCTCACTTTACTAACGAGATAACTTAAGTGTTTATATCCAGTTGATGAAAAATTATACAGTTCTGAAGATGAGGAACCACTGAATCTTTGGAAGATGAACTGAATTCTGCTTTTTAAAAGACATAATCGGAAGCTAAACCAAAATGGTAATTTAAACTGAACTCAATTCTAATAAATAATCTATTTAAAATTTTTTTTTTTTTTACCAGAAATTTTTTTTACCAGAAATTTTTTTTTACTGATAACCAAGGAGAGGACTTTAAAGATCAACACAAACTCATTATACCCTGGACCACAGAGTCTTATAGAGTATTAATAGAAATGAAAATCAATCCAAAATAATATTTTTTTGTAAGGACTTATCGACTTGCCCTCGCGCATACAGACCTACACATGATTTTACTCAACCAAACTAATAATACACAGAAAAAAATATGGGGAAAAACAATTTGAGTAATCACTTGTTTAAATTCAAAAAAAAGTTTTGAGTAATTTTTTAATTGACGCAATTAAAAATTTACTCAAAAATTTAAAAACAAATTGAGTAAATAATTTAATAAGAATTTAATAGCTTTTTTAATTTTTTTTTTGGAATTTTCTTAGTTTTTTTAATTCTCGTTTAGTTTATAGTTTTTTGTATATATACATGAAAGTTTGTAATCATATTTATAAAAATTTTTTATGTCTTTAAGACAAAAATATATTTGGTAAAGTTTGAAAAAACATGTTTTTTTCTTTGTAAAAAAAATATGAAATTTTTTTAAACTTTGTTTTTTTTAGAGTAGAAACAGAATAAGCCCGGCACGACTTTTTCCATACGGTTTGGCAGATTAAACCGGTGGCCGGCGCCGATGTGAAATAAAACTTGTTCTGTTTTTAAAAGGTGGTGTTTCTTGTTCTGTTCCTGCACTTAATAGTGTCAATTAAAAATTTACTCAAATTTTTTTGGCAAATATTTAATAAATTTTTATTAAAAATTTACTCAATACTATTAAATCGTTTACTGGTGGAAAATTGAGTAATTTTTTACTCAATAGTATTAAAAATTTACTCAAATTTTTTTTTTATTTCTTTCTGTGTAGAAGGACAACAAAAGACAACAGACATTATGTCACACACTATGAGTGCTTTGATGCGCAAAGCTGATGAAGCAGATGATTACTTTTTGCTTCATACATGTATGATAGTCAATGTAGTTGTGTATTTGTACTATGATACAAAATTTCGAAAAAGAAGCACAAAATCTTTTTTCAAACAGACTTAAAAGAAACTTAATGCTGAAATACTTCTTAACCCTTTAACGACCACAGGCAAGTATACTTGTTGACATTTTTGTTCAGGTAAAAGATAGGGTTAATTTCCTAAAAGATGAATTGTAGAGTAGTATTCGGGAAACAAAAGTCTAGTTTTCATTAAGTCTCTAATTTGATCCACTTACTTACTGTAAGCCTTCAAAGGTTGTAAAATAATAATGTCCTTATTGTGGACAAAAGGATCTTTATTTGTCGATCAAAATCAGGGTAAAGAAAGGACTTTAAAGTTCCAAATTCTTGTAGAGTAACCATTATTGTGTTGCAGATCTCAAAAATCAGAGCGATTATAAAATAGCTTTGGCCAGAACTGCGTAATCGTCAAAGGCCAAATTTTTTCATCAAGAAAAATAAGGGGGAAGGGGAGAGGACATGGGTCCAATTTTTTGTTTCATAACTATTATTAGGTCACAGATCACGACAATGAACAGCGTAGCTAGACCATTATTCTGGGGTGGGTAAAAACCGACCCCCCTTCCCAATATTTTTTTTTTATAAAAAAAAATATTAAACCCGAACTAAAAAAACATATCACAACAAATCACAAAAAAAGTATTAAAAAAATTAAAGTTACCTACTATTTTCAAGTTAAAAATATATATGGGGCATTCCATGTCATACCGGACACTTCGAATAACTTATTTTTTAGATTTTCAGTTTTTAGTACACTTCGAAAACTCCTTCGTGGTAAATTTTCAGGTTTTTTTGATGACCCGTTCAAAAGATATCGAATTTTAAAAAATTGCTCAAACTTCTTTTACTTATAACTTCTTCAATAATGATCCAAATTGGAATTTTTTTTTTTAAATTTTTGTTTTTGTACTTACTTTAAAAAAAAAACAAACAAAAAAGTGTTCTAGTATGCGATTTTTAAGACTTAAATCTCATTTTTGAAAATATTTGTAATCTTTGATTTTTTTGAAATCTTTTTGTGTAAAACTTCTATCGATTCTACAAATTTTTTGTCCAGTGTGATCGTGGGATATTGATTATTACAATTTTTTTTTTTTTTTTAATTTAATTGTAATTTTCCAATCTTAAAATCATTTCTACTGCTTCAATGGTGCGTCATAGAGGGCCATTTCCAACACCGACCCCTATCAATTTTTACGTCTAAACATTTCTTCGGAACAAACTAATACCCTATCTCCAATTTCTAAGGGAGCTCTCACACAAAACGACATTTTTAAAATTTGTTCCAATCACTCTAACTGCCCTAAGAGTGCTCTTAGAACAATCAAATGTTCGGCCGACCCACAATATTTTTTAGTCCAAACATTTTCTCTGATCACGCCTACCCTCTATCTTTAACTCTTAAGGCGGTCCCAATACAAATTTTTTATTTTTTGTAAATTTGTTTTATTTAATCAGCTTTTACCGGTCCAATGATGCATCTGAGAGGGGTCATTAGTGAGACGGACCCCCATTTATTTTTACCCTCCAACATCTTTTTAAAACATACCTACGCCCTATCTCCACTCCCTAAGTAGACTACAAATTACAGTTGGAGCAAATTTTATAAAAATATAACAAATTTGTGACTTTTTAACATGTTTGGTAAATTTTATTCATAATTCCGGTACGTACCGGTATCGTTGTTTCGGTAACGGTTAACCGTTACCTAAATAATCCAAAATACCGTTACCTTTCCGTTACCAATATAAAAAATATGTAATACCAATACCGTTATTCGTTTCGGTTGCCAACCCTCCTTTTTACTCTGCGGCTTTTTTCTATTGAAAAAATCGGAGATTCTGAGACCCTTTCCTATAAAAAGTCTCAGATTTTGAGACGCTTTTCACACAAAAAAGTCTAAGGTTCTGAGACCTTTTTACTTTGGAAAAAGTTTTAATTCTGACACCCGTTTCCTATAGAAAAAGTCTCACATTCTGAGAATTTTTCCAAAAGAACAAGTCTTAAATTCTAAGATTCTGAGATCTTATTCCTTTAGAAAAAGTCAATATCCGAATACATTTTTCCTATAGAAAATTCTCAGATTCTGAGACCTTCTTCCAATAGAATAAATTTTAACTTCTAAGACTTTTATTCAACACAAAATGTCTCAGACTTTGAGACCATTTTCCTTTCGCAAGTCTAAGATTCTAAAACCCTTTTCCTAAAAAATAAATCTCAAGTTCAGAGATACTGAGGCATTTTTTCTATGGAAAAATTTGTATATTCTTAGGCATTTTTCCTATCGAAAAAGTCTCAGATTCTACGACCTTTTTCCTGTATACAAGTCTCAAGTACTGAGAGTTGTTTTACAGAAAAAGTCTCAGATTTTTTTTCCATTTTTTCTATAGAAAAAGTCGCAGATTCTGATACATTTTTTCTATAGAAAAGTTTAGATTCTGAAACATTTTTTTATAGAAATGTCTCAAATTCAAAAACATTTTTCCTATAGAAAAAGTCTCAGATTCTGAGGCATTTTTAACTAAAGAAAAAGTCTCAGATTCTGAGACATTTTTTCTATAGAAAAGGTCTCAGATTTTGAGACATTTTTGCTATAGAAAAAGTCTCAAGTTCGGAGACATTTTTTCTTTAGAAAAAGTCTCAGATTCTGATAAATTGTTCCTATAGGAAAAGTCCAAGTCATTTTTTTTATACCGAAATTGTCATGTTCACAACAAATTTTCCCAAAGAAAATTTTTCTTCGTAATAAGAACTTTCAGATTGAGAGATCTTTTTTCACAAAAAATTTTCAGATTTATTTACATTTTTCCTTTAAACATTTTCAGATTTTCCCTATAAAAATATTTATATTTTTCCTTTAAAAATGTTGAGTTTTTTTCTATGAAAAATTTTCGGATTTCAAAATATTTTTCCTTTGGATTTTTTTTTTAGAACACTTCATTCTTTCTTCTTTTCTTTCTTTTTGTTTATTTTTTTTTTCCTTTTTTTCCTTTTTATTCTTTTTTAAATTTGGTCTGCGCCCTCTTGACAGGAGCCCTCTTGACAGTCGCATGATATTTGATACAAAAAAAATATTCGCGGTAAGTGCGCAGTTTGGTTGTAAACTAGTGTATTGAAACTTGAAATCTCCACAAAAAATTTTAATAAATATTTAAACATGACAACTCCACAAAAATTGGACCACATTTTCAATATTTAGCCACGTCTCCCAAGCCCAGGTTTTGAAAAATAAAAAAAACAAAAAATACTAATTTTCCTAGTTCCATATGGGGCAATCAATGCAACCTAATTAGAAATTCATGGGATACATGGTTTTCTGTAGCGAAACATTTGTTGTGGAATGCCTCATATATAAAAATATGTAGATGTGTGTGTATATTCCGTATGTACTCGAAAACGGGTCGACCTATCTTGATGAAATTTTCACGGCTGATCCGATTTTAATTAAATTTTCCGCACTGATAGTGCTAACCAAATGCGGAACTGAAGGTCATGTTATACTACGAATGCAAAAAGAGGCGGAAAATGCCACGCCCCTTTGTTCTATTGGTACTGGACGTTGTCTGCCTGTTTCGCAATCACGCAAAAATAGCTGAACAGATTAAGGCTGCTAGCTGGTCCTGTGCTTTAGTTTTGTCCAGAGATGTATATTTAAGTCGAGATGCAATTTAAAACAGACGTTGCTTAGGGCCAGCAACGCGGACCGGATCCTGCTATGCTAGTTTACTATAACTTTTCAACTAAATTAAAGTTTCTATCCCATAGTTGTATGGGTGAGACCTTTATGCTCATATCGCACACACATGCATACACACATATATGTGTTGATAAGTAACTTCAAAAAGCCACACAATGAAGTAAGGGAATATTTATGAGTCTACATATGTCGGCTATAAACTCAATGTATTTTGAAACATTTTATGTTCAAAACACATTATTGTTTGTTTAAAATTCGAATAAAAAAAAGATGAAACCCGCAGGCAGTCTATAACTATTTTTCTGGGATATTAATAGCATTTTACGCTAGATGCGTTAATTGGTATTTAGTCTTAGATACTCAAAGTTTATGTTGTGGTATTCGTGGTACATATGAACATATGAAAAATCTTTTTCTTTTTTTTTTGTTTTCCCTGATACGGTATAATCTCCCTATAATACCACATAATACAAGTTGTCCCTTTTCTGTAATTAAAATGCTATTTTTAGTTAAATGTTGTTGTTCCTCATATTGTAAAACATGGATATAAAATTGACACTGAAAATAGGTCATTAGAAACATTAGCTCATCATAATTCTATCATTTGTGGGTGAATATTGTGTGTGTGTAAATGTATGTATATTTATGTTTGCCTGTGTATGAATGTTCATTCCTTAATAGACTTAGATATTTATTTTTCATTATACTTTTTACAATAACATAAAAATTTCTTCATTAGTCTAATGTCTTGTATGGATTTTTAATGGATTTAAATTTGATACCTTTATTTAGGCATAAAATTTACCAGAAAAAAAACTTTTATGAAAACAAGACTTTTAGTATGATTTAATGCAAGAAATAAAAAAGATTTACTAATGATGTCATTCAGAGTTTTGAATAATTTTTTTTATACCCTCTACTTACAAAGGAACTGATAATATATATAAAAGAGATGAATTTAAGGTTGGGGTTTCTCAGCTTATCGGCCATATATTCCGGTAACTCCCGAAATAAGAGGAATATCGTCTACACCATTTACATATGTAATTCGAAAAAGATCAATTGTAATTCGAAGATTCTATTTGTAATTCGAAGATTCCATTTGTAATTCGAAGATTCCATTTGTAATTCGAATACTCCAATTGTAATTCGAAGATTCCATTTGTAATTCGAAGATTCCAATTGTAATTCGTAAAACATCAATTGTAATTCGAAAAAGATCAATTGTAATTCGAAAAAGATCAATTGTAATTCGTAAAAGATCAATTGTAATTCGAAAAAGATCAATTGTAATTCGTAAAAGATCAATTGTAATTCGTAAAAGATCAATTGTAATTCGTAAAAGATCAGTTGTAATTCGAAGATTCCAATTGTAATTCGAAGATTCCAATTGTAATTCGAAAAATATCAATGGAAATACAGTTGATATTTTTCGAATTACAATTGGAATCTTCGAATTACAATTGATCTTTTACGAATTACAATTGATCTTTTACGAATTACAATTGATCTTTTTCGAATTACAATTGATCTTTTACGAATTACAATTGATCTTTTACGAATTACAATTGATCTTTTTCGAATTACAATTGATCTTTTTCGAATTACAATTGATCTTTTACGAATTACAATTGGAATCTTCGAATTACAAATGGAATCTTCGAATTACAATTGGAGTATTCGAATTACAAATGGAATCTTCGAATTACAAATGGAATCTTCGAATTACAAATGGAATCTTCGAATTACAAATAGAATCTTCGAATTACAATTGATCTTTTTCGAATTACATCTGTAAATGGTGTAGATCAAAAGCAGCTTGAAAATCTAACAACGAAATTACACTCTGATAAATTTTTGTTGAATTTTTCCCACTTTATTGTAGGTAACTGTTCTCCTACTATAATGAAGGTAAAAATACACTCTGTTGTTAAAATTCAACATTTGCACACAAAGAGTGTATAACTAATAAACATTTTGTGTGTACACTAGGGTTTCTAAATTCCCGGACTTTTTCAATTCCCGGGAAATCGTTTTAAAAAAATCGTATTCCCGGGAATTCCCGGGAATTTTTTAATTAAAACAAATTTTGAACTTTACCATATAAAAAGTGTTATATTACAAATTATGGTCGTATTTTCCGATTTAAAACCATTTTAGATGCATTCTTTTGTAAAATAGTTTTACTAACCTCTAAAATATAGAAAGTTCATAAAATCTATTTTTTTGTAGAAATATTGGACCCTATCATAGTTTTAGTATTTGCATTGACGAATTTCCACTCCATGCTAAATTGTTCACAATTCGGAAATATCCAATAAATATAAAATTTTTCTAATTTTGACTACGCCAACCGTAAGAAAATTATATCTTGAAGATATATTTAATTAAACTTTTGAATTATTAAAATTAATTGGTTTAAGGTATTCCGGCCAAAATGAGAACACCAATGTACTATATAGCCATTGTAACGACATATTTTTACTGGTTGCTGGGATAGAACTCGCGGCGGCCAAGGTAAATATAAATATTTTTTTTACGGCCGACAGATATCAGGCTTTTACTTGATATATGTTATATATTTTTTAAAATATCGATATTTTTGTTTAAGCACTATAAATATTGTTGTTCTGAATATGAAATACTAAATTTCGTAAATAAGAAATCATTGGTATTTTAGATTAAGAAAACTTTTGCCAATTTGCAACCAACATTTGAAGTGAAATTTAGTTTGATTCCGTATTTTGTCACGCAATCGATTAAAGAAAAATAATTATTAGGCTTAAATAATATGCAAGCTGAAGTATATCCTCATCAGTTTTTCTTTAAAAATTTTAATTCTTTCAAAGTTTTAATGTCATTTTTATTAAATCATTTAAGATTGTGTTAAAAATGTGTAAATTATATATATTTTTATTAAAAAATTAGCGACGAATTCCCGAAAATTTCCGAAGAAAAAATCCCGGGATTTTAAGAAAAATATTTCCCGGGAATTCCCGGGAAATTTTTCCCGAATAGAAACCCTAGTGTACACCTACATGTTTGACGCTTGGAAAATTCTGTAGCAATACACACAAAATATGTAATTTTAAAACGTTTGTGCTTAAAAACGCTTTCTTTGTGTTCAAAAATGGATTAAAAATGTTGAAAATTGCATTAATGATGTTTTTTTTACAGTTAATATGCTTTATTCCTATAAAAAAACTACATACACTCGGCAGCATAAGTCTGCGTACACAGGATTTTCCTTACAAAAACCACTAAAAAAATACGTTAATCGATAGATTTTTTTAACCAAAGCTAATGACATATTATTTTGTATACTTCAGACTATTAAAATAACAATAAGCCAATTTTTAACAGTCCGCGGTTAACAGCAACCAAGCAAAAAAACAAAATCATTCATTAAAAACCAGAAGCAAAAGTCTGCGTACAGTATCGTTTGAGGTTAGTTGCTTACTAAGTTTTTCATTTTTACCAACTACACCATTTACCGATGTAATTCGTAAAAGATCAATTGTAATTCGAAGATTCTATGTACTTGTAATTCGAAGATTCCATTTGTAATTCGAAGATTCTATTTGTAATTCGAATACTCCAATTGTAATTCGAAGATTCCATTTGTAATTCGAATACTCCAATTGTAATTCGAAGATTCCAATTGTAATTCGTGAAAGGTCAATTGTAATTCGTAAAAGATCAATTGTAATTCGTAAAAGATCAATTGTAATTCGAAAAAGATCAATTGTAATTCGAAAAAGATCAATTGTAATTCGTAAAAGATCAATTGTAATTCGTAAAAGATCAATTGTAATTCGTAAAAGATCAATTGTAATTCGAAAAAGATCAATTGTAATTCGTAAAAGATCAATTGTAATTCGTAAAAGATCAATTGTAATTCGTAAAAGATCAATTGTAATTCGAAAAAGATCAATTGTAATTCGTAAAAGATCAATTGTAATTCGTAAAAGATCAATTGTAATTCGAAGATTCCATTTGTAATTCGAAGATTCCAATTGTAATTCGAAAACCAACGAGTACACCATTTACAGATGTAATTCGTAAAAGATCAATTGTAATTCGAAGATTCTACTTGTAATTCGAAGATTCCATTTGTAATTCGAAGATTCTATTTGTAATTCGAATACTCCAATTGTAATTCGAAGATTCCATTTGTAATTCGAATACTCCAATTGTAATTCGAAGATTCCAATTGTAATTCGTAAATGGTCAATTGTAATTCGTAAAAGATCAATTGTAATTCGTAAAAGATCAATTGTAATTCGAAAAAGATCAATTGTAATTCGAAAAAGATCAATTGCAATTCGTAAAAGATCAATTGTAATTCGAAAAAGATCAATTGTAATTCGTAAAAGATCAATCGTAATTCGAAAAAGATCAATTGTAATTCGTAAAAGATCAATTGTAATTCGTAAAACATCAATTGTAATTCGTAAAAGATCAATTGTAATTCGAAAAAGATCAATTGTAATTCGTAAAAGATCAATTGTAATTCGAAAAAGATCAATTGTAATTCGAAGATTCCATTTGTAATTCGAAGATTCCAATTGTAATTCGAAAACCAACGAGTAGATCAACATAAAATCGTTTCTTACGCCTTTAAAAACATTGTTTTTTGTTGATTTACTCGTTGGTTTTCGAATTACAATTGGAATCTTCGAATTACAAATGGAATCTTCGAATTACAAATGGAATCTTCGAATTACAATTGATCTTTTACGAATTACAATTGATCTTTTACGAATTACAATTGATCTTTTTCGAATTACAATTGATCTTTTACGAATTACAATTGATCTTTTACGAATTACAATTGATCTTTTACGAATTACAATTGATCTTTTTCGAATTACAATTGACCTTTTACGAATTACAATTGATCTTTTTCGAATTACAATTGATCTTTTACGAATTACAATTGATCTTTTTCGAATTACAATTGATCTTTTACGAATTTCAATTGATCTTTTACGAATTTCAATTGATCTTTTACGAATTACAATTGATCTTTTACGAATTACAATTGGAATCTTCGAATTACAAATGGAATATTCGAATTACAATTGGAATATTCGAATTACAAATGGAATCTTCGAATTACAAATGGAATCTTCGAATTACAAATGGAATCTTCGAATTACAAATAGAATCTTCGAATTACAATTGATCTTTTACGAATTACATGTGTAAATGGTGTAGATCAACATAAAATCGTTTCTTACGCCTTTAAAAACATTGTTTTTTGTTGATTTACTCGTTGGTTTTCGAATTACAATTGGAATCTTCGAATTACAAATAGAATCTTCGAATTACAAATGGAATCTTCGAATTACAATTGATCTTTTACGAATTACAATTGATCTTTTACGAATTACAATTGATCTTTTTCGAATTACAATTGATCTTTTACGAATTACAATTGATCTTTTACGAATTACAATTGATCTTTTACGAATTACAATTGATCTTTTTCGAATTACAATTGATCTTTTACGAATTACAATTGATCTTTTTCGAATTACAATTGATCTTTAACGAATTACAAGTGATCTTTTTCGAATTACAATTGATCTTTTACGAATTACAATTGATCTTTTACGAATTTCAATTGATCTTTTACGAATTACAATTGATCTTTTACGAATTACAATTGGAATCTTCGAATTACAAATGGAATATTCGAATTACAATTGGAGTATTCGAATTACAAATGGAATCTTCGAATTACAAATGGAATCTTCGAATTACAAATGGAATCTTCGAATTACAAATAGAATCTTCGAATTACAATTGATCTTTTACGAATTACATGTGTAAATGGTGTAGTGGGATAGTCTTTGTGCTTTAGAACCCCTGCTAGTCTTTTCTGCATTGATTGTACAAATTTTGTAGTTTCTGCGGTTTTTATATTCCACCAAGCCTGCTCCATAACCTCTTTCAGTATCGTTTTTGATGTTATTTGATGTGTACCAATTTTTTCCGAGAAGATTTAACAAATGATCAATAGAGTTGAGGTCTGGTGATTGGGAAGTAGTTTTTTTATTGTTTGGATGTATTATTAAGCAGCCAAATCTTCGCAATATCAGCGTTATATTTGGAGAAATTTTTTTGTTTGAGGAAATAATTACCCTGGAGACCCAATCTGATCGCACTTTTCTTTAAATTACGTTAAGATATATCTAGGTAACCTTTCTTATCCATCATTGACTCAATTAATTGCATTTGTCCAACTCCACTTGCCGCCATGCACCATCAAACCATTATAACTCCACCCCTATATTTTACAGTACCACACAAATTTTATTTTTTAAGAGCTGTACCAGTTTTTCTCCACACAATTTGTCTTTCCATGATTCCAAATATACAAAACTAACTTTCATCTGGAAATTTGACCATTTCCCAGAATGAAAGAGGTTTAAAAAAGGAAATTTGTGTGGTAATGTTAAATATAAGGGTGGTGGTATAACAGTTTGGAGGTGAATAGTGGCAAGTGGAGTTGGGCAAGTGCAATTAATTGAGTCAATGATGGATAATCGAGGTTACCTAGTTATGTTTAAAGGTAATTTAAAGAAAATGGCGATCAGATTTGGTCTCCAGGGCGATTTTCTCCTCCAACAAAAAAATTACTCCAAATATTCCGCTGATATTGTAAAGATTTGGCTGCTTTATAAAACATCCAAACAATAAAAAACTGCTCCCCATCACCAGACCTCAACCCTATTGATCATTGGTTGTATATTTTCGTAAAAAAATTGGTACACATCAAATAACATCAAAAGCGATGCTAAAAGAGGTTATGGAGCAGGCTTGGTGGAATGTAAAATCCGCTGCAGAAAAATCAATGCAGAAAAGACTAACAGAGGTTCGAAAGTACAAAAAATATCCCACTACACCATTTACAGATGTAATTCGAAAAAGATCAATTGTAATTCGAAGATTCTATTTGTAATTCGAAGATTCCATTTGTAATTCGAAGATTCCATTTGTAATTCGAATACTCCAATTGTAATTCGAAGATTCCATTTGTAATTCGAAGATCCCATTTGTAATTCGAAGATTCCAATTGTAATTCGAAAAAGATCAATTGTAATTCGTAAAAGATCAATTGTAATTCGTAAAAGATCAATTGTAATTCGTAAAAGATCAATTGTAATTCGTAAAAGATCAATTGTAATTCGAAAAAGATCAATTGTAATTCGTAAAAGATCAATTGTAATTCGTAAAAGATCAATTGTAATTCGAAGATACCAATTGTAATTCGTAAAAGATCAATTGTAATTCGAAAAAGATCAATTGTAATTCGAAGATTCCAATTGTAATTCGTAAAAGATCAATTGTAATTCGAAAAAGATCAATTGTAATTCGTAAAAGATCAATTGTAATTCGTAAAAGATCAATTGTAATTCGTAAAAGATCAATTGTAATTCAAAAAAGATCAATTGTAATTCGGAAAAGATCAATTGTAATTCGAAAAAGATCAATTGTAATTCGAAAAAGATTGATCTTTTTCGAATTACAATTGATCTTTTACGAATTACAATTGGAATCTTCGAATTACAATTGATCTTTTACGAATTACAATTGATCTTTTACGAATTACAATTGCTCTTTTTCGAATTACAATTGATCTTTTACGAATTACAATTGATCTTTTACGAATTACAATTGATCTTTTACGAATTACAATTGATCTTTTACGAATTACAATTGATCTTTTTCGAATTACAATTGGAATCTTCGAATTACAAATGGAATCTTCGAATTACAATTGGAGTATTCGAATTACAAATGGAATCTTCGAATTACAAATGGAATCTTCGAATTACAAATGGAATCTTCGAATTACAAATAGAATCTTCGAATTACAATTGATCTTTTTCGAATTACATCTGTAAATGGTGTAGTTGTTAAAAATGAAAAACTTAGTTAGAAAACTAACCTCAAACGATACTGTACGCATACTTTTGCTTCTGGTTTTTAATGAATGATTTTGTTTTCTTGCTTGGTTGCTGTTAACCGCGGACTATTAAAAATTGGCTTTTTGTTATTTTAATAGTCTGAAGTATACAAAATAATATGTCATTAGCTTTGGTTAAAAAAATCTATCGATTAACGTATTTTCTTAGTGTTTTTTGTAAGGCAAAGCCTGTGTACGCAGACTTATGCTGCCGAGTGTATGTATAAAACCCATTTTTATTTTGATGATTTTAATTTTATTTTAAAAAAATTCGGCCTTGTCGGTGTGTGTCATTAGAAAATTCCTGTCGTGAGCCCATCTCTAGTTTAAACTTATGCATGTTTTTATAAAATAATTATTTTTTATGTTATTGTAATGCATTATGCATCCAATTATAAATAATGCATAATTTCAAACTTTGAAATAATACATAATGTAACCAAATATGAGTCATCCATGATTTAATGTTTAGAAATTATAAATATGAAATACATTTTTTCCAATAATCATGCATTACGTAACAAATTATTAGTAAATCATTATTTTTCACTTTAAAATAATACGTTGTGGAAAAAATGTTTGATAAGACATCCTAAAATAATGCTACAAATAAGGTATATACATTACCTGGTAATGTGTTATATAATCACTACCCATTACCAAAGTTTTGCTGGGTTATGTAGAATGTACTAGACAAACTTATATACACTGAGGGAAAAAATCATATTTAAATCAAACACTTTCGTTTTTTATTTAAAAATGCTACATTATTTTCCAAAAATTTTATTATTTATATTGAAATATGTTGATTCAAAAATAAATATTTTTGGTTTAAAAATGAATAATCTCGTGTTTATTATGCTGTCGTAAAAGTTCGTTACAAATTTGAGTTATTGCCAATTCAAAGTTTCATTCTAAAAACTATATTGTTTCATTTTCAATTTGATGTCAAACAATTTTAATTTTAGTTGTGAATTGACATTTCAAAATCATATGTCAAATTTTAAGATGAAAACATTTTTAATTTGAACATGTTCATTATTAAAAAAAATATTGCGTCATTTCTTACTTTTTGCAAAAAAATTGAAAATTTTTGTTTAAAAAAAGGAATAGTCCCTAAGATATAATAAATTATATCTGTAAAAAAATTAAATTTATGTTAAATATCTATAAGCGATGGCAAGTTATAAACTTCAAAATGTTTTTTTTTTTTGTTAACTAACTTGATTTAGTTATTCTTTGGTTAAAGGGCTTCTCTGGTTGTTGTCGTGGAAAAAATAATTGATGAGAATTATAAACTGGACTTTTAAATTCAATTCCCGGAAAGGAAATTCATAAAATAATTAAGTTTAATCAAGTTAAGTATAATGTGCAATTTTTAAGTAATTTAAGTTTTTAACACAGTCAATATAGTCTGATAACAGAGTTTATCATTTTACCAGGCTACATGGATGGTTTCACATAAAAAATATCAGAAATCTTATACAAAACTGCATATTATTTCTTTATTATTTTAAATAAATTGTTTAATATTAAAAATGAAAAAAAAATAATGTTTTAATAAATAAAATAAAATGGTATGGAATAACATAAAAATAAAAATATATCAACCTCAAATCAATAATTTCTCAACTTTAAATTGAAAATGAAACAACTTTGGTTTTAAAACGTTAGTTTTTATTCGCCCATTTAAAAAAAAAATAAACATTCTCAAATTAAGCAAAAACAAAGTTTGTTGACTTTTGTCACTGTTTTCTTTTTAATTTGAGATTGTTTCTGCTTGATTTGAATTTTTTTTTTCTTAGTGTATACCCTCTATCACTAAGTGGTGGGTATAATTAAATTGCAATTTCCTGATATATTTGTTTAATATATTTTTTTTTAGAATCTGATCTATTTTTTTAATAAAAGTTCTCAGAATCTGAGTTATGTTATCTTTAGAAAAGTTTTCAGAATTGTTCTACAGAAAATTCTCAGCTTCTTTGATATTTTTCCCATAGAAAAATTCACAAAATCAAAACACTTTTTCTATAGCATTTTTGTGAAAATTTTTCAAAATCAGAAATATTTTTTACACAAAAAAACTTTGAGACTTCTTTTTTATATGCATGTAGAACAATTTTAATAATCTGAGACATTCTTTTAATTTTCGGAATCCTTAAATATTTTTCCATAGAAAACTTTTCAGAATCTGAGGCACTTTTTTTAGAAAAATTCTGAGAATTTGAGACATTTTTTCTATAAAAAAATCTTCAGAATCTGAGACATATTTACTACAGAAAAATTCTCAGAATCTGAGACATTTTTGCTATAGAAAAATTCTAAGAATTTGAGACATTTTTTCTATAGAAAAATTCTCAGTAAAAAAAAATTTTTACTGAAAGATTCTCAGAATCTGACATTTTTTCTATAGAAAGATTCTTAGAATCTGAAACATTTTTTCTATAGAACAATTCTCAGAATCTAACACTTGTTTGCTATAGAAAAATTTTCAGAATCTGAGACATTTTTTCTATAGAAAAATTCTCAGAATCTGAGAAATTTATTCTATAGAAAAAGTATCTGAATCTGAGACTGTTTTTCTATAGAAACTTTTTCAAAATCGGAGACAGTTTTTTTATCGAAAAATGTTTAAAATCTGAGACTGTTTTTCTATAGAAAAATAATCTGAATCTGAGACTGTTTTTCGATAGAAAAATTTTCCTAATCTGAGACAGAAGTTCTAAAGAAAAACTTTCAGAGTCAAAGACTTTTTTCAATAATAAAATTCTTAGAATTTGTTACATTTTTTGTAACGAAAAAAAAATCAGAGAGATTTTGTGATTCCGGAAAATTTTTTAAATCCGAGTCATTTTTTTATGATACTTTTTTTAAGATAATTTCTCAGAATCTTAGACATTTCTCTTAAGAAAAATTCATAGAATTCTAGATATAGGCCTCTGTTCTGTCTTTCACAAATTTTCAATTCACATGAAAATTTCGGAGTCACATGAAATCAAGTTAAGTGTTTTGTTGATCACGTTTTCATTCAAAGTTGAAATCGAATAATTAAAATTGAAAAATTTATAAGGAAAAAAGTGCATTCGTTTTACTTTCACCAAATTTTATTTATGTGAAACAAAACGAAAAAGAAATTCGGATGTGAAATCTAGAACACCAAAAACATTCGGAAATTTTAATTTTCACATTTTTTATGTGAATTACTTTTTTTGGAACAGCGGCCATAAATTTTTTCTAAAAACAAAGATAGTACTTACCCTTATGATTTATTATTGCCAAATAGTTTTCTTAAACATATCTTAATCAGGGGCGCACAAGTGAGCTGATATCGCTTCCAAGAGGAGAGATTTCGACGGTTGTTTCTATAATTACCGGACACTGTCTTATAGGGAAGCACGCAGAGCGGTTAAACGAGCCGTCGAATAACTTTTGCCGAAGTTGCATGGATGAAGAGGAGTTGGAAACTATCGAACACTTTATTTGCCATTGCCCGGCACTTTCTGGTCAGAGACTTGCTTCACTGGGATCTAGGGAGCTGTACGATCTTTCTGATTTGTCGGATGTCAAAATTCAACATCTAAGGAGTTTCATAAGAAGCTCAAACTGGTTTAACGACAGGGACTAGTAGGGAAACCTATTACGGTCCCGTGGTATCACAATGGACCTCAGTGTCTACGTGTGTTGACGTAAAACGTCAGCAGCCACTTATAACCTAACCTATGTATTTCTTTTTTTTTTTTAATGAAAGATAATAAAATTACTAAAATAACCATCGGTCGCTTGTGAAGATTAGTCAAGAAATGATAGAGTTACAGTGGACAAAAGTTTAAGCTTCATGAAAAATTTTATGATTTTTTTGCAATTTTTTTTTTTTTTGAAAAAGAAACAACACTCAGGCAATGCTGCCTATCAATTACTAATGTAACCGTGATGTTTCTTCGGAAAGGGGATAGAAGAGAGATGAAAGATTTGAAAGATAGAAGGGCTTCAGTATGGCAACACTGTAATTGCACGTGTTGATAATTTTGAGTACAGTTGTTGCATCGCCATCTGATATTGATCTGGCGAATTATTTTTGAAGCTGTGTTTAATAGCCATTATTTTATTATTTTACTTCGTTGACGTTTTAGTGCTATTTATCAACGAAGGAGGGTGCTGCGATAGATATTAGTTATAAATAGAAACTAATAAATATCTGAAAAAAATGTTGTTCTGCCTGAGCCGGGAATCGAACCCAGGCTTGCTGGCTTGTAGTCCAACGCGCTAACCACTAAGCCACTTGCTCTTTTCAAGTTATTTTTTTTTAAACTAAGCTATGAAATATTGAAAGATATAATGAAAAAATCAAATACTACGAAAATAGATGGAAGATTTGCTGTGATTTCAAGGCCATCGACATTTTGCAAGGGATCTTCGATAAGGGCGGCTTCCTAAAATTCTTTTGTTTTCTTTGTAATTGGGATTCGCGATCACCTATGAATCAATTCCAATGTAATTCGTGGAGACCTTTTTTTATTATTTTTGTAATAGAAAGCATGGTATCTCAATGTTGAAGTAAAGAAAAACAAATGAAATTAAAAAATTTTCGGGAAATTTTTCACTTTTGCGAATACCTAAACGAATTTTATATGTTCTAAAAATTTGTTTATTGAGATCTTAGTTACATTTTTGTAGTTGATTGTTTCCTTGAATTTCCCAGGAAAATTTTTCATAACCGATTCTGAAAACACTTGTTCAAGAACAGGTTCTTCGGTAACCATACACTCCCAGTCAGAAAAATACAATCGCAAAAGCGTTGTGAAAGCGTTGTGGACGGTTGTACGAGCGTTCTGCCAACTTCAAAGCGCCTTCAGATGATCCGAATGATAACATCGATCTACGCTAGGTTTAAAGCGTTTTAAAAGCGATGTAAAAAAGTGCTTTGAGAACGTTTTTTTTAAAGTCATCAAAGCGTTTTAAAAACCCAAAGTAAAGAATTTCTGTTTTAGTTCGGTTATAATAATTTGTTTGAAATCCGAAAAAAAGTTTTTGTACTCAAAAAAAACTTAGAAAATTTTTCAAAAAAGTTTTCCAAACTTAGAAAATTAAAAAAAAATCTAAAAACATTTTTTATGATTTTTTTTACTTAAAAAACAAAAAAAAAATTGACAAAAAATTGTTATTCAAAAATAGTTTCGGAACTTAGAAATTTTTTTCAAAAAAAAATAAATATAAAGAACTCTTAAAACGCTTTTCGAATACGCTCGCAAAGCGTTCAAAAAAAAAAACGTTTTGAGATTGCTTGTTTTTTGTTATAGAGCTTTCAGAACACTTTTCAAAAACGCTCGCAAAGCGTTTGAAAATAGCGTTTTGAGAATGCTTTTTTTTGCTACAGTGCTTTCAGAACGCTTTTTTTTAGAACCGTTGTCAAATTCTGCTTGGGCTATTACACTTTAATTATTCAGAACAAGTTAAGTGGAAATTATTGTGAAGCTTGTTCTCTGTAATCAAAGTTTCATAACATTTTGATTCTCAGAAGTTAAAAAAAAATTATGTGTCAAAAAATTTAAAATAAATATCAATTTATTTTTGTTAACCAAGAAAAAACACGAAATTCTACTTAAATAGCAGGATATAATCGTGAAAATTGTTGAAACAATGGTGAGAAAATTAAATTTTCGTTGTCTAGGTCGGGTCAAATACTAACAATATTATGTTTTTTTATTTTTGTTTGCAGAACATCCATGTTCTGGTATGTCATTATTGTAAGGCCCAAAATGCAACTTTGGAGGCGAGAAAGGATAAATGTGTGTTACAAAATGTAAATATTCTATCTTATATATGATTGTCTTTATCTTTGTTTAATAAATTAATGTAATTCAAAATATTTCTTTAGTTCTCATTTGTGTTCCAAATTTTACTTCTAGAACCGATTCCGAAGAACAAAAATATGTTCTAATTTTGCTTAAAAATACCTGTTGCTTTTGGGACAATCCCTTTGTAAAAAGAATCGGTGTTGCACAAGAATTAGAACAGGTTCTAGGGAACTATAAGTTGTTCCACAATTGGTTCTTTGCAACCGAAAATTGTTCTGGGTTTGAACGGTTCGCTACCTATAGGATGTGCTACGAGGGTCGAAATGCAAATTGAAATTATTGAAAGACCTTTTTTAGAAAATTTTTTAAAAATATTTCTAGATTGATTTTAGTCAAGCTCAAACATTATAAATTAAAAAAATAGTCCAATAGTTAATACTCATTTATTAAATAATTCTTCCAAAGACCCAAACAAAAACCAAAATTTTTAAAATGCAGTCGATGAAATCCGAATTTTTTGACCTCCAATTCTTTTGACCACCAATTTTTTGTAAACAAAGGAAATGTTCAATTATTTTTATATTTCATTACTATCCACTTAGGTGTAATAAAATTATTAAACAATTAAATCTTTTCTTTGTTTACTAAAAATTGGTGGTCAAAAGAATTGAAGGTCAAAAAAATCGGATTTCTTCTACTGTATTTTAAAAATTTTGGTTTTTGTTTGGGTCTTTGGAAAAATTGTTTAATAAATGAATATTAACTATTGGACTATTTTTTAAAGTTTTAATGTTTGAGTTTGGATAAAATCGACCTAGAAATATTTTTAAGAAATTTTCTAAAAAAGGTCTTTCAATAATTTCACTTTGCATTTTGACCCTCGTAGCACATTTAATATTAACATAATTTGAACGCCATTAAGCTTTAATTAAAGCTTGATTAATTCCATACACAGGACTTTTTACAAAAATACTTACTTGATAAATATTAGGTCTATTTTGTTTAACTTTGTCTTGAATGGATTGCTAAATAATATCTTTCACACGAAATAAGCTGCGAGCCACCGTACATATATAAAAATATAAAATTAACATAACAAGGCACAACTCAGTTTTTGGAAGAGAAGTATCACGTTTTTTCATAAAAATATTTTAAACACAAAACTAACCCAATTCCTTAATTAATTGAATTTTTTCCGCAAAATTAAAAAAATTTAGAACTTGTTCTGAAATGACTTTCGGTGCACAGTTAAGGTACAACAACAACATTTTTTTTATTGCCCTTTTGAAGAAATTATGCTTTTTCAATACACAAAAAATACAAAAAACAAAAGGTGCTAGAAATTTGTTGATCGCAGATTTGGAATTAAGAGATGACGGTCTATAAGGATCACAGTTGAGTTATTTTATTTTTAAATGCGATTTAGAATCACGACGTTAATTTTTTTATTAAATTAAGTCCTATTTTTGACACCAATGTAAAAATACGTAATAGTGGAATCAAAAAAATACTAAATTTGCGGAATTGGAAGTCAGATTTTAAATCAGAAATTCAAAATAAATATAGTTTATGTATTGCTATTACTGGAAAAGTGAATTTTTCTGAATTTGTAGAGTTGTGTGATTTAATGGAAAGTAAATCTTGTTTTGTAAGATCCACACTCAAATAAGTGTGTAATTAACTTTATTAGTTTACTTAAAAAAAATTATCAGTAAATTTGTTTTTAAATAAAAATATTTGTATCTTTAAGAATTCCTACATCTGTATTTAAAAAATAGTTTTAAAACGAATTTTCCGTTACAATTAATGTTGGTGAAAAATAATTTCTTTTGCCAAAAATAAATGGTAAAACGCAATACACCCTATTTTCTTTAATTGAAAATATTAACAATCGCTGATATATTTTCTTTCTCAAATCGTCACAATAAAATAACGTGCTTGATGCACCTTCATCAAGCACGTTCATGTTTTTCAATAATTACAAAAAAAAAAAATTAAAATATTTTTTTTTTTTTTTAAACAATAAAAAAAAATGTAAAAAGGTGTATTTTTAAGACAAGAATTTGGAACCTTGTATATATAATTTAAGTGATATCCGTATTTACAACCCTAGATAAAATCCCAAAGTATAATATGGCTTTTAAATTGAAGCAATAGCTATTTCCAGTAAAAAGATATCAACTCTTAAAGTTACGTGTGCTACTTAATTTGCCGCACAAAAATGCCTTTAAAAAATTATATTTTCTTTGTTGTAGTTGTTGTAATTTAACACTACACCATTTACAGATGTAATTCGAAAAAGATCAATTGTAATTCGAAGATTCTATTTGTAATTCGAAGATTCCATTTGTAATTCGAAGATTCCATTTGTAATTCGAAGATTCCATTTGTAATTCGAATACTCCAATTGTAATTCGAAAATTCCATTTGTAATTCGAAGATTCCAATTGTAATTCGAAAAAGATCAATTGTAATTCGTAAAAGATCAATTGTAATTCGAAAAAGATCAATTGTAATTCGAAAAAGATCAATTGTAATTCGTAAAAGATCAATTGTAATTCGAAAAAGATCAATTGTAATTCGTAAAAGATCAATTGTAATTCGTAAAAGATCAATTGTAATTCGAAGATTCCAATTGTAATTCGTAAAAGATCAATTGTAATTCGAAAAAGATCAATTGTAATTCGAAGATTCCAATTGTAATTCGTAAAAGATCAATTGTAATTCGAAAAAGATCAATTGTAATTCGTAAAAGATCAATTGTAATTCGTAAAAGATCAATTGTAATTCGTAAAAGATCAATTGTAATTCGAAAAAGATCAATTGTAATTCGTAAAAGATCAATTGTAATTCGAAAAAGATCAATTGTAATTCGAAAAAGATCAATTGTAATTCGTAAAAGATCAATTGTAATTCGAAAAAGATCAATTGTAATTCGAAAAAGATCAATTGTAATTCGAAAAAGATCAATTGTAATTCGTAAAAGATCAATTGTAATTCGTAAAAGATCAATTGTAATTCGAAAAAGATCAATTGTAATTCGAAAAAGATCAATTGTAATTCGAAAAAGATCAATTGTAATTCGTAAAAGATCAATTGTAATTCGTAAAAGATCAATTGTAATTCGAAAAAGATCAATTGTAATTCGAAAAAGATCAATTGTAATTCGAAGATTCCATTTGTAATTCGAAGATTCCATTTGTAATTCGAAAATTCCAATTGTAATTCGAAAACCAACGAGTAAATCAACAAAAAAACAATGTTTTTATAGGCGTAAGAAACGATTTTATACTCGTTGCTTTTCGAATTACAATTGGAATCTTCGAATTACAAATGGAATCTTCGAATTACAAATGGAATCTTCGAATTACAATTGATCTTTTACGAATTACAATTGATCTTTTACGAATTACAATTGATCTTTTTCGAATTACAATTGATCTTTTTCGAATTACAATTGATCTTTTACGAATTACAATTGATCTTTTACGAATTACAATTGATCTTTTTCGAATTACAATTGATCTTTTTCGAATTACAATTGATCTTTTTCGAATTACAATTGATCTTTTACGAATTACAATTGATCTTTTACGAATTACAATTGATCTTTTTCGAATTACAATTGATCTTTTTCGAATTACAATTGATCTTTTTCGAATTACAATTGATCTTTTACGAATTACAATTGATCTTTTTCGAATTACAATTGATCTTTTTCGAATTACAATTGATCTTTTACGAATTACAATTGATCTTTTTCGAATTACAATTGATCTTTTACGAATTACAATTGATCTTTTTCGAATTACAATTGATCTTTTACGAATTACAATTGATCTTTTTCGAATTACAATTGATCTTTTACGAATTACAATTGGAATCTTCGAATTACAATTGATTTTTTCGAATTACAATTGATCTTTTACGAATTACAATTGGAATCTTCGAATTACAATTGATCTTTTACGAATTACAATTGATCTTTTACGAATTACAATTGATCTTTTTCGAATTACAATTGATCTTTTACGAATTACAGAAGATTCCATTTGTAATTCGAATACTCCAATTGTAATTCGAAGATTCCAATTGTAATTCGAATACTCCAGTTGTAATTCGTAAAAGATCAATTGTAATTCGTAAAAGATCAATTGTAATTCGTAAAAGATCAATTGTAATTCGAAAAAGATCAATTGTAATTCGAAAAAGATCAATTGTAATTCGTAAAAGATCAATTGTAATTCGAAAAAGATCAATTGTAATTCGTAAAAGATCAATTGTAATTCGTAAAAGATCAATTGTAATTCGAAGATTCCATTTGTAAAAGATCAATTGTAATTCGTAAAAGATCAATTGTAATTCGAAAAAGATCAATTGTAATTCGAAAAAGATCAATTGTAATTCGTAAAAGATCAATTGTAATTCGTAAAAGATCAATTGTAATTCGTAAAAGATCAATTGTAATTCGAAAAAGATCAATTGTAATTCGTAAAAGATCAATTGTAATTCGAAAAAGATCAATTGTAATTCGTAAAAGATCAATTGTAATTCGAAAAAGATCAATTGTAATTCGTAAAAGATCAATTGTAATTCGTAAAAGATCAATTGTAATTCGAAGATTCCAATTGTAATTCGAAAAACATCAACTGAATTTACATTGATAATTTACGAATTACAATTGGAATCTTCGAATTACAATTGATCTTTTACGAATTACAATTGATCTTTTACGAATTACAATTGATCTTTTACGAATTACAATTGATCTTTTTCGAATTACAATTGATCTTTTTCGAATTACAATTGATCTTTTACGAATTACAATTGATCTTTTTCGAATTACAATTGATCTTTTACGAATTACAATTGATCTTTTACGAATTACAATTGATCTTTTACGAATTACAATTGATCTTTTTCGAATTACAATTGATCTTTTTCGAATTACAATTGATCTTTTACGAATTACAATTGATCTTTTACGAATTACAAATGGAATCTTCGAATTACAATTGATCTTTTACGAATTACAATTGATCTTTTACGAATTACAATTGATCTTTTTCGAATTACAATTGATCTTTTACGAATTACAATTGATCTTTTTCGAATTACAATTGATCTTTTACGAATTACAATTGATCTTTTACGAATTTCAATTGATCTTTTACGAATTACAATTGATCTTTTACGAATTACAATTGGAATCTTCGAATTACAAATGGAATCTTCGAATTACAATTGGAGTATTCGAATTACAAATGGAATCTTCGAATTACAAATGGAATCAGTGTTGAAAATACTGCCTAGATTTTCAGCAAAAACACATAATTTGTACTGTTTTGTCAGCATAAACATAATCAAAACAAAACAGCAGTCAAGAACTGAGCTGTTAAAAATTGTCAATTTTCTTCAGCAGCAGTACAATAAAAGTTTTTTTTTTGAAATTGACAAACTTGCCAGCACACAGTTCAGCTTCAGTTTAAAAAAAACAAAAAACAGCACACACGACTGAATTGTCTGGTTACTGCGCTGCACAAGTAATGTTTGTTGTACGGGACTTGCAGCATGGAAAATAAAAATTGAACTCGACTCGTCAGCATGAAATTTTTTTTATTTGGCTGCTGAAAATTAAATGAACGCACTTATAAGTAGATATTTCTTTGTACAAGTAATGGCATGTTGTATTATATAATTAAGAATAATGTTTCAAACGTAAAGATAATGATTTAACAAAAATGTTAAGAAATTTTTCTAATGTTTTGAAAATTTTTTAAATTTAACTAAAAATTATTTAAAAAAAAGTTTTAAAATTTTCTAAGTTCTAAGTAAGTTTTAACGGTTTAAAGTTTCATTAAAAATGCTTAAAAAAAATTTTTGGTTCCAAAATTTTTATTTGAAAATTTTTTTAAAACACAATTTTTTTTTTTACTTTATTAAGAAAATTTTTTGAAAATTTGGTTTGAAGTTAAGTGTTTTATTAACAGATCCAAAATTCCAAGCTTCATAAAATTTTTAAAATAAGTGTCAGACACAATTGTTTTTTTCTAACTAACGAAAACTAATATGATGAAAACAAAAAGTTAAATATGGGCTGAAACGCGTTAACGGTCACACCAAAAAACCGATTTAGATAGATATAATTATGCCATAAATAAGTGCAAATAAAAATTTTTTTCTTGAAATATTTTTAGAGTTATAGAGATGGGAAGTTGTCATTTTTTTGCAAAGATCATATTTGGTTGAATTTTTATTGACACTTTGATGCGATAAAAATTTATTTTTAAAAAACGAATTTTAAAGTATTTTTGACGACCTTTTCACTGCCATTGGTGGTTTTTTAAAAAAATAAACATTTTAACTTAAATTTCAAGGTCAAATTATTAAAAAAAATTTTATCTTATAAGCGTCTATTTTGAGATTTTTTTTAAAAAGCCTGACGTTTTTTTCATTTAAAAACATTTTTAAAAAATGGATCGAGTGTTCCTTATTGCGAAAATATTTTTTTATTTGTTTTTATACACGCGGTATTCGTACTTTTTGAGTGTTATTTTATACAAAACAATTATTTTTAAATGTAAAATCTCAGTTAAAATAATATCAAAATAGGCGCTTTATAAGATACATTTTTTTAATAATTTGACCTTGAATTTTAAGGTCAAATTTATATGTTTTTAAAAAACCAACAATGCCATTGAAAAGGTCGACAAAAATCCTTTAAAATTCGTGTTTTAAAATAAATTTTTATCGCATCAAAGTGTCAATAAAAATTCAACCAAATGATCAGTGCATAAAAATGAAATGATCGGTGCTTAAAAATGAAAACTTTCCATCTCTGTAACTCTAAAAATATTTCAAAAATTTTTTTTTTATTTGAACTTTAGAATACCTACTGTACTATTATTATACCCTCCACTCTAGTGATAGAGGGTATATATAAGTTTGTCATTCCGTTTGTAACACATCGAAATATTGGTCTAGGACCCCATAAAGTATATATATTCATGTCCTTGATCGATTTTAAGTCGATCTAGCGATGTCCGTCCGTCTGTCTGTCTGTCCGTTGAAAACACGCTAACTTTTGAAAGACTTTACGGAGGCTCCTGAAGTTTGACATATATGTTCTCCATTTACCGGGTCAGGGTGGTATTGCAATCCAGCGAAATCGGTCAAGTGGTTCAAAAGTTATGAGCAAAAGAGTAAATTGCGGCAAGGTTATTTTTCGAATTTACAAAATTAAAACCACTATAACTTTCGAAAGACAATTCTGAGGGGGCTGAAGCTTAGCATATATATTTGTCGTTCCCCAAGGCTATTTAGTTTTCAGCAAAATCGGTTTAGTGGTTCAAAAGTTATAAGCAAAGCACTGAATTTCAGATTTGTTTCACCTTAAACTGTTGAAAACTCGTTAAACAAGTTTTAAAAGCATGGTGAAATACCAGTTTTTTAAAACTTGTTGTTGTTTGTATTCTTGTCGTGGGGTGCAGCTTAGTTGTTAGACAAGTAAATATTTGTTATTGTTTTGCTATTGTAACTGTATGTAACGGTGTATAGTAAGAATTTTTGGAAAAAAAATCAAATGAAGTAAAATAAAAAGTGGGAAATATGAGAAATATTTTTTTTGTATTGCATATAGGCACAAAACAACAAAAATATTTTACAAAGTAATTTTGTTACTCAAAGAAATTGTACACTAAAAAAAATATTTACACTAAAAAAAATGTTACACTCAAAAAAAAAACGTATACATAATTTTTTTTTTAATGAAATGTCACACTCAAAAAAATGCTGACAGTCAAAAAAATTTTACACTAAAAAAAATTTGATTGATTAAAAAAAAAGTTTTACTCAATATAACCCAGCAAAAAAAGAGCTTACCATTCACTACAAAATTCACCACAACTTATGAACCAGATGTACTTCTTCTTCAACTGAAACATTGATGAATTTAATATGGGCGTGACACACAAAGTATGTTCTTTTTATCGCCACTTTTCAGTGGCGAAAGATTGACACTTAAGTATATCATATATCACTAGTGTTTTTATCACTAGTTTTTTTATCAACTTCTGAAGTAGTGATCTGGATGTTAATATAACTTGACCTTTTGGAAGCACTTTTTTCACTTATTTTTGTAAGATTGATTGAAAGAGTATTTTTTTGTAATATTTACACTAAAAACACTGTTCGACAGCAAAAACCTCCCAGTGAAATTTCTAACTGGTCCTTATAGATTTTGGTCTCCTGCTTCCAAATCTACCGTCCAAATTTTTCTAGCACGTACCGTTTTTGAGATATTCGCTATTTAAAAGTAAAAAAGCACTTTTAGGGGTCCACTGCCACGTATTCTTACGTTGCTTCCACGAAATAGGACTTGATTTCATATAAAATGGACCTCCTGATTCCAAAACTGCAATCCACAATTTTCAAGCATGTTCTGTTTTTGAGATATTCGCGTTTGAAAATTTTAGTGTGATTTAAAAAGAATATAAGTGCGTAACAGTAGAATTTGAGTTTTTTAAACGCCAATATTTCAAAAACAGTACGCGATAGAAAAATTTGGATGCCAGATTTGGAATAAAGATGCCTTATTTTTACTAAATCGAGTTCTATTGTGTTTGAGCAACTTTAGAATACGTTACAGAAGAGACCGAAATATTTCAATATTAAAACGCGAATATCTTAAAAACCTTACGTAATAGAAAAATTAATTTCATTGATAATCTAACATTGTTAAACCCTGTTTAACAATGGGTTAATTGAGATGTCAACGGATGGTGATGTATATATTAAGATCGTTAATTTTGTATTGATCTCTTATACCAATTTGATTGGTTCAGTTAAATTTGATATACACACTTTTCTTTGTGTGTATTAGTTTCTAGTAACATGATTTTTTTGTTCCCTTTTTATTGTACAAACTAGAAGTTAGTTACATTTTTAGTATTAGAAATACTTTAGAACGGCATTGAAGCCTATAATAAAAGCTCCTAGTTATTTAAATTTTTGGTTCGTGAAGAACATTAAATAAACCCAGGACTTTTTATTTATCTAATCATTAAACTGACTTTGGAAGTCAACATATGGTCCTTCGATACCTCCTAGATTTGGCTAGGAGTGGAATAGAATTAGTGACAAGGTGTCCACTAAAACCCCCGGCGGTTGCGCTCTACCCGAACAACCCCAACATCTACAGCAGCAGTCATACAGGAGGACTGTTTGGCTAATAAAATTACAAGGCTACATCCCGGCAGCAGAAGTAATTTAAAACAAGTACATCATTATCATCAAGCGGCTCTTCATCAACAGCATCCCGTGCTTATAAACCGATCGAACGAGACGTCAAAATTTTGTGCATCCCGGCACACAGATTATAGGATAATCACACCAAACCTCCAAGGCAGAACAATTCAAGAAGAATTTGTAAAGGTTTGAACAGAATTCAGGAATAAATAAGGTATGTAATGTGTTTTTTATTGGTATTTTGTGCGACAATATTTTTTTTTCTCTACGAGATTGCAAAAATATTGAAAGAAATTATCAGAATTGAGATATCCAGTACAAAAAAGATAAATCCCTAACATTTTCGTTGAATTGTACCATTATATTGAAAAAGTACCACTAAAATCTAAAAAGTACCAAACTAAAATAAAAAGAAATCATCACTATTATCGGTCATGCGCAGTAGCAATTAAAGAATTGTCATATATTTGTCCGCATGAAATTACAACAAAGTGTTTCGATTCCACTTCGTTCATCATTGCATTGAAAGGTACAACAGAGGAAAAGACGAAATAGTGTTAAACCCACGAATTAAATTTCACACTGTAATTTATTTTTTTTGTAAGGAGATCGTGTGTAAAATATTGCGAAGAAAATATTAA
This sequence comes from Pegoplata infirma, assembly GCA_963921195.1. NCBI lineage: Eukaryota > Metazoa > Arthropoda > Insecta > Diptera > Anthomyiidae > Pegoplata > Pegoplata infirma. Next base: position 119,336,052 of record OY992536.1, on the reverse strand, counting down.
TCAAATATTAAATAAATAAAAGCAATATTTACAAAAAAATATTCCGAAATAAATATAAAAAAAAAAAAAAATAGTGTGTGAAAGTGAAGAAGACAAAAGTGGTAACAAACAAAAAGGAGAACAGTGGATAAAAAAAAAAAAAAGATAATAAAGGAAAAAAAAACAACAAATACAACAATTCTCCAAGAATTAGCAAAAAGTGCATTTAATTTAATTGCATTTAAAGAATTCTTGTGTTTTTATAAATTTGTGCCGCTATAAAATCAACAGTTAGAAACTGTCTCACAAAAATAACAACAACAGCAATACTTGGAAAAAAAAACACCACCATACGAAGAAAAAAAAGCAGGGTTTCCGATACCAGTGATCACCAGGGGAAAAATTAAAAAACCGGTGAGTTAGTTAATCGATTTTTTTAAACCTGAAATTAAAGAAAAATAATTTGGTGGAAATAAGTTGTCTTTTTGAAAAAAAATAGTGGTACACGTCGAAAAATTGTTTGGCAAAATAGTGAGAAAAAAAGTGTACATTTTTAAATAAAAATTTCGTTGGTGATATTTTACAATATTTCTTGAAGAAATTATTGATACACTGACACAAAAGATTGTATACACGGAGAAAAATTATTACACTGAAAAAAAAAATTTTTTTTTTAATGGTTGATTATTTACGAAACTTCTTGGAGAAGCTTATAATCAAATTTTGGTACACTCAAACAAATTTTTTTGGTACACTGTGAAAATTTTTTGTGAAAAATTTTAAGTGAATTTTTTGGCTTTTGTAACACAATTTCTTGGAGAAATTGTAAAGCCACTGATATTGGTACACAATCACACATTTTTTGGGTACACTCAGCGAAAATTATTTTATGAAGATTGTTGATTGATCGTTTACAAAATTTCTGGGAGAAAAGCTACTAATATACAAATTTTTTTTCTCAAAGATTTATTTTATTTTGTATAACCTTTTACATTATATTTTTGATATTTTGGAAAACAAAAGGGGTTAGGCACAACGAGTTTTACTAGGTGATTTTTGCGCGATTTATTTGTGTTTGTTTGTTAACACAATTTCTTGGTGAAATTGGCAAGCCAACAATTTGGTACACCGCGAAAAATTTATGCAAAACATTTGTCGATTATTTTGATTTGTTTGCACAGCTTCTTGGAGAAATTAACAAGCATTGAATTTTGATACACTGAAAAAAAAAAATCTTTTTTTACTAAATTTTTTTTTTATTAAATTTCAACACAATTTCTTGGAGAAATTGCCACACCATAGATATATCAGAACACTGCAACAAATTTTTTGGTACACTGGGAAAAATTTGCTGAAAATTTATATCAAGTTTTGTTGATTTTCTCGTTTTTTAACACAATTTCTTGGAGAAATTGTCAAGTCTAAAACTTTGGTACACTGCAAAAAATTTTTTGGAAAAATTTTTATCGATTATTTTTCGATTTTTTTTACACAATTTCTTGGAGAAATTGTCAAGTCTACGACTTTGGTACACCGCAAATTTTTTTTGAAAAATTTTTATCGATTATTTTCGTTTTTTTTTACACAATTTCTTGGAGAAATTGTTAAGTCTACGACTTTGGTACACCGCAAAAATTTTTTGGGAAAATTTTTATCGATTATTTTTGATTTTTTTTACACAATTTCTTGGAGAAATTGTTAAGTCTACGACTTTGGTACACCGCAAAAATTTTTTGAAAATTTTTATCGATTATCGATTTTTTTAACACAATTTCTTGGAGAAATTGTCCTACCAACGAGTAGGGTTCACCGTGGAAAATTTTAATTGAATTTTTTGGATTTTTTTTTAACACAATTTCCGGGGGAAATTGATAAGCTATCGTTTTCTGGTACACAGCGAAAAATTTCTTGGAAATTTTATTTGAGTATTGGGCATATTTTAACAAATTTCTTGGAGAAATTTATAGGCGTTTATCACATATACAATTTTGATTTTTTAACACATTTTCAAATCAAAACGTGCGAATACAATAAAGTTTATTTGGGGCACTTCAAAATTACGGACGGTAATTAAAAGGAGTAGCAATTATATACGATTGGGGTCATTCCTGGAGTTCAGCAGTAGTTATCATATCTCAGATTTGGCACAGTTTTTTTTTCTTTTTCACTTTGATTGTTGCATCAACAGAAGGTTTGTTTCCTTCTCCACGAAGATAGCCAAGGTGAAGTTATCGGTTAGGTTTTTCTCTTATTGGTTTCAAATTCGGTTAGCGATTAATAAAGATGACAGCAAAGAAGAGGTGCAAAGCCGACATCAAGCAGCTGAACACATGTTGCTCCAAGTTCGATATATTACTGCAAAATGACGTAACAGTATCTGTCATTGAGGTAAAACTAGTCGAGTTGGATAGAAGATGGACGAAAGCAACAGAATCATATGAAGCATATTTATATTCTTTGGAGGAAGAAGATCAGGAAGAAGACACCAAAGATGAAGTCTCGACTAAGTTTGAAGAAGCATGCGACAAATTTGAAATCTGCAAGGCGGCCATACTGGACAGAATAAAAACTGAGAGCATTGCAGAAAAGGAACAACCCGGTGAAAAGCAACAAGCAGACAAAACAACAAGTCATCATTCGGGATTAAAATTACCAGCATGTGAAATCCAAGTGTTTGAAGGAGGATACTCCAAGTGGCCAGCTTTCCGCGATATGTTTAAGGCAGTCGTTATTAAACATCCGCATTTGTCTCAAGCGCAAAAACTTTACCATTTGCGAAGCAAAACAAAGGGGGAAGCTAATCAAATAGTTTGTCGTTTTGATTTAGTTGACGAAAGTTTCAAATTAGCCTGGGAAGCATTAGAAGATAGGTATGAAAATCCTCGTATCCTGGCCCATCAACAAATGAAGACGATGTTCGGGGTGCAGGCCATACAAAATGAATCTTCAAAGGCAATCCGACAGATTCAAAGCGTTATCAACGAAAGTTTAAAAATTTTTGAAACTTTAGGGCTTACAAAGACTTGGGATGCAATATTAATACATTTGTGTGCATCACGGCTTCCAGAAGAAACCATACGGGCTTGGGAGGTCACTTTAAAGGATCACAAAGTTTGGCCAACATGGCAGAACATGAGTGACTACCTCTCCCAGAGGGTCGAAATGCTGGAAACAGTTGCTGATTTGCGAAAACCTTACGTAAAGGAAAGCCATTCGTCAAAAAATCAGTCTTTTCACGCGCAATCGGTTTCAGAAAAGTCTAAGTTTAGCTGCAAAAAGTGTAAGCAGAATCATCCCTTGAGGCTCTGCAAACATTTCAAATCCCTGTCACCGAAAGAAAGAGTAAAATATGCATACGATGAAAAATATTGCATTAATTGTCTCTCCCCGGGTCACTTCAAACCAAAGTGTCAGAGTAAAAATCTTTGCACCAGGTGCAATGAGAAGCACCATACGATGCTACACATCGAAGACGGTGATAAGCGCAAGAAGCCCGCAAATACAAGAACTACAACACATCCGTATCGTCATGATGACGAAAGGCCGTCATTTTCTGGTGCTCAGGCACAATCAAATGCTCCAAAAACTCAAGTAAACACAGCTGCAGCATCCACCGCTCCCGCAGAAAGGGTGCAAGCACATTTCGCTCAAAATGAAAGCACAACAGTTTTGCCTACAGCGTTAGTCAATATTGAAAAATCTGGAGAATTTTTCACCATTAGGGCTCTCCTGGATGCCGGTTCTGAGAAATCATTTGTCACCAAGCGTATTCAACAACAATTGGAGCTGCCAATGGAGGCTCATAATTCTCAAATTTCTGGTCTGGGAGGAACTGTCGTAGGTAGTTCTAAAGGTCGTTGCTTTTTGACGTTAATATCAAGAGGGTCGAATTTTAAAATAAATATCATGGCTATTGTGGTTTCTAAACTTTCACATTTTTTGCCCTCCCGACGAGTAAAGGTGTCCGGTATAGAGAATGTTAAGCATTTAGATCTTGCGGATCCCTATTTTTATAAGCCGGCAGCTATTGACATGATCATTGGAAGTGATTATTTGCCATATATAAACCTTAGCGGTGTTCAATCAAATGTTTTAGACTGCTTCGAAGCTAAAGAATCGCATTTTGGTTGGTATTTGTCCGGACCAGCGGCAATAAGTGAGGTGCATTCCTTTTCAACAATGGTTTCGCCATCAGCAGACTTCGTTCTCCACGAGCAAATTAAAAAGTTTTGGGAGATAGAAGAGGTTGAAAAAGACACTGAGATATCAGAAGCCGATGATTACTGCGAGAAATACTACCAAAGAACCACTTTCCGACAGCCAGAGGGTAGATATGTCGTTCGCCTGCCATTTAAAGAAGAATTTCCAACCGACATCTATTTAGGTCCTTCAAGGAATATGGCACTGGCGCAATATTTTCGTATGGAAAAAACACTTAGCAGGACGCCTGAATTAAAGTCACAATATAGTAAGGTTCTTCAAGAATACATCGACTTGAATCATATGGAACCCGTATTGCACAATGAAGCTCCAGCTGAAAAATACTCCTCGTTTTTTCTACCCCATCATGCGGTCGTACGACCTGAAAGTAAATCTACAAAAGTTCGCGTCGTCTTCAACGCCTCTAAGAAAACAAATAGTGGATTCTCCTTGAATGACGTTCTACATCAGGGTCCAATTCTACAATCAGATTTAATGAAAATCATTTTGCAATGGCGAAATTATAGATTTGTTTTCACCGGAGACATCGAGAAGATGTATCGCCAAATTTTGGTGCATGAAGCCGACCGCCCCTACCAACAAATTTTATTCAAAAGCGAATCTGAAAATCAAGTTAAAGCATACCAACTGAAGACAGTAACGTTTGGTGTGAATTGTGCGCCATTCCTGGCCATTCGAACTCTTCAAGAGCTTAGCAACGCATGCAAGAATCTGTATCCGAAAGCGTCGTTTATTTTGAAAAACGAAATCTACGTGGATGACATCCTGTCTGGTGGTCATGATCTGGAAGAAGCTAAAACCAAACAGTGCCAGCTTATAAACGCTTTAAACTCAGCTTACCTTCCAATGAAGAAAATAACTGCAAATGATCGAGTTCTCCTTGAACATTTGCCCCGGGAAGATCTTCTGGACGAAGATTTTTTAAAGTTTGACGATTCTAGCTCTATCAAAACATTGGGCATTCGATGGAATGCTATGACAGATTCGTTTTACTACGTTATTGACCCAATTGAAATTACCCCATTAGCTACAAAAAGACAGATCTTATCAGTCATCGCAAAACTTTTCGATCCAATAGGGTGGTTAGGCCCAGTTGTTGTCGTAGCAAAACTATTGATGCAAGAGTTATGGGAAGATAAGGCAGGGTGGGATGAAGGCGTTTTACCACACATTCTCGTACGGTGGAACAAATTTCTACAAAATCTCCCACATTTAGCAACCTTAAAGATTCCTAGATGGGTAAACTTTTCTCCGCAGCACCAAATACAAATCCACGGATTCTGTGATTCGTCCGAGAAGGCATACTGTGGCACAGTATTTATTCGGACAACCGCTCCTGACGGGTCAATTAGCTGTCACTTGCTGGTAGCGAAAACGAAGGTCGCACCTCTAAAAAAGCTGACAATTCCTAAGCTCGAACTGTGTGGAGCTCTGTTATTAACAACGCTTATGAAAAGCCTAATAACGGACTACAAGTTCAAATATGAAATGTACCTATGGACGGATTCCTCAATCGTTCTAGGATGGCTGCAAAAACCGCCTGATACTTTAAAGACTTTTGTTTCAAATCGTATCAAGAAAATAAATGCTTTTGCAAATCAAACTCATTGGAAGCATGTAAAGACCGACGACAACCCCGCCGATCTTGGTACCCGTGGCTGCTCCCCTCAAGAACTTATAGTAAGTGAATTGTGGTGGCATGGGCCTTCCTGGCTAAGACAACCTCCCGAGCTCTGGCCAGAACCTCGAACTTTCGATCCAACCGATTTGGAAACGAAAAAAAGTCCTAAAACACAACTTAGCGCTAACTTTCATCTAAATACCAATCCTGGTGAAGGTAAAGAAAAAAATACCTCCTCGGTCACACCGATGGATGAGTCTGACGTGCTTGAAGAGTTTTCATCGCTTGACAAGGCGCTAAGAGTAATAAGTTATCGCTTTAGATTTATCAACCGCATCTGCAAGCGACCATTTTGTATTGATCCATACATCACTTCCAACGAAATTCAATTTGTGAAAACTCGTCTTATCATGGTCGCTCAGAAAAATCACTTCAACAGAGAGTATGATTGTCTTCAAGATAAAAGACCTGTTCATCGAAAAAGTAGAATACTTACACTAAGCCCATTTATAGATAAAAAAGGGCTCCTCCGAGTAGGAGGCAGGCTAAGTAACTCCGGGTTAAGCTACGATGAACGCCATCCTATAATAATACCTGAAAAGTCTCATTTTGCAAAACTCCTCGTCGAATACACTCATCGCATACTGCTCCACGCTGAACATCACATTATGCTACGTGCGCTTAGACAAAGTTTTTATATACCGCGGCTTAGAAGCCTTGTTCGAAAATGTATTCGAAATTGCCGAGCGTGCACCATCTACAAACACAAGTTCCAGCGTCAAATAATGGCTACACTTCCTCCAGAGAGAGTAAATTTTTCGTTGCCGTTCACCTACACCGGTGTTGACTTTGCTGGCCCATTCAACGTGAAATCATCACCTTTAAGAAACGCAAAATTAATTAAAGGTTACGCAGCAGTATTCGTATGTTTCTCCACTCGAGCAGTACACCTCGAAGCATGCTCCGACCTCTCCACAGAGGCTTTCATGGCCTGCTTCGCTAGGTTCACGGGCCGACGAGGTCTGCCTAAAACCATGTTTTCCGACAACGGTCGCAATTTCCTGGGTGCCAGCTACGCGTTATTAAAAACACATAACGTCTTTCTGAAAACCGCCGAACAGGCTTTAATCGAAAAGTACGGTTCCCACGGCTTTACCTGGTCTTTTATACCGCCATATGCTCCTCACATGGGCGGCCTCTGGGAGGCTGCCGTCAAGAGCATGAAATCGCATTTAAAGAAAGTTGCAAATAATCTCACGTTCACCTTCGAAGAATTCAACACTCTCCTCGTTCGCATCGAAGCAGTATTGAACTCGCGTCCTATGTCTCCATTAAGTGAAAATCCTACCGAACTCCTTCCACTGACTCCAGGTCATCTGCTACGAGGCGCCCCTCTGATAGCACCACCTGAAGCCCCTGAAGAGCCACCTTTAGGCAAGATAAGTTTCCTTAAACGATGGGATCGACTTAAAGCTCTTCAACACGTATTCGCACGACGCTGGAAGAACGAGTATATCACTGAGCTCCAGCGAAGATTCAAGTGGAAGACTGAATGCCATAACATCAAAGAAAACGACTTCGTCATCATCAAGGACGATTTATTACCCCCATCCGAGTGGCGGCTTGGCCGTGTTACCAAAGTGATCTACGGATCCGACAGCAAAGTTAGAGTTGCCGAAATCAAAACCCAAAACGGCTTGATACGGCGCTCAATAGTAAAACTATGCCTACTGCCCACAAACTGTGGCCCCCCTTCACCACTCCCAACCAACACTCAATAATCCACCAAATTACCAATCCACCAGAGATAGTCGCTTAACAGAATACTAATATGCACATTACATTATTTTTTTTATTTCTTCCCTTTTAACCTATTTAGACGATGTCTAGTAAGCCCCGCTGCCATCTGTGCTTTCTAAATCACCCACTCAACTATGGCAGGGTATTCCTGGAATTTAACCCTTTGTGAAAAGAATGGGTTAACGCTGCAATGGTCGCGCTTTAAACCACGACCGAAACATGTTAATATCAACGCCATTGTGAAGTAGGCAGCGTCAGATCCATATTGATGTTGCACGAATCATCATCAGTAAAATAATCAGATCATGTTCCAGTTAATTTTCCAGCCTCCTTGGCACAGGCAGCGCCGGCTCCCGAACATGTGCAAGCCTCCCTGGTCCACCATAGATCTGCAACTTGTCAAGAGTTGACGGCGTCATCGGGTATCTTACAATTACCCAGATTTTGTTTAACGACATCGTTCATCCAAAGCCGAGCCTTCTAAATGCATAACATCCGATCGCTGGGTCATTTCCGAAACGTGGAATGGGTGCTCCTTTCACTTCCGCCCGGGAATATGTTAAACCCTGTTTAACAATGGGTTAATTGAGATGTCAACGGATGGTGATGTATATATTAAGATCGTTTAATTTTGTATTGATCTCTTATACCAATTTGATTGGCTCATTTAAATTTGATATACACACTTTTCTTTGTGTGTATTAGTTTTTAGTAACATGATTTTTTTGTTCCTTTTTATTGTACAAAATAGAAGTTAGTTACATTTTTAGTATTAGAAGAACAACTCAAGGGCATTGAAGCCTATAATAAAAGCGCCTAGTTTTAAACAAATTTGGTTCGTGAAGAACATTAAATAAAACAAGGACTTTTCATTTCTATAATCATTAAACTGACTTTGGAAGTCAAC